>CM033643.1:149017077-149320582 GCA_019512145.1 Engystomops pustulosus
TTTGCTACCTTGTCATATTTCTATAGAATTTGCAAAATTAGCTATTTTCTAGGTGACTAAAATGGGCTAACATTTGCAGACACCATTCTTCTGATTATTTATTTAATCAATGTAATCCATTATTTATGATTAGTAAATATAATGGGTGGCACAGTGAAAGAGAGGATTGAAATCCAAGTATGGGTGCAGGCTTGCATGGTCCACCACCACCAAAGTCAGAAGAATTCAAAACAAGGAAGCAGCACTCCGTATCAGTTGATTTGCTTATTCACAAGTGGATACAATCCAAAGTTTCAGCTAACTCCATTTAGCCTTTCTCAATCAATTTACTTTTTACCATTAAACAGTTTACTCTGTAGACCTAAGCACCCTGTATTCTGTAAATATAAATAGCGACTGTTGATTGGTTCTTTCAGCGTTATTTATGTACCGTATATACTCGAGTATAAGCCGACCCAAGTATAAGCCAAGGCCCCTAATTTTACCACAAAAAACTGGGAAAACCTATTGACTCGAGTATAAGCCGAGGGTGGGAAATGCATTGGTCACTTTGCTACCTTGTCATATTTCTATAGAATTTGCAAAATTAGCTATTTCCTAGGTGACTAAAATGGGCTAACATTTGCAGACACCATCTTCTGATTATTTATTTAATCAATGTAATCCATTATTTATGATTAGTAAATATAATTGGTGGCACAGTGAAAGAGAGGATTGAAATCCAAGTATGGGTGCAGGCTTGCATGGTCCAGGACCACCAAAGTCAGAAGAATTCAAAACAAGGAAGAAGCACTCCGTATCAGTTGATTTGTTTATTCACAAGTGGATACAATCCAAAGTTTCAGCTAACTCCATTTAGCCTTTCTCAATCAATTTACTTTTTACCATTAAACAGTTTACTCTGTAGACCTAAGCACCCTGTATTCTGTAAATATAAATAGCGACTGTTGATTGGTTCTTTCAGCGTTATTTATGTAATTATTTTATCCTTTAGAAAAAATTGACTGGACCATTGTCTCTTTGTGTAGCACCCTTTTTTCCTCATAGACTCTAAACTCTTGCCTCACTCCTGTTGTTTCATGTTATTACTTTGTAATGTTTAATGCACCCCTTGATTGCCACAATTAGCATCAAAATCTGAGGATCACCAATTCCTCAAATATAACATCTGATAACCCCAGCCAAGAGTCTGTGGGTTCCTCAGATATAACGATTAGTTGGCATGGCCCAGGAGCAGGTGAGAGGCCCTCACCTATCCTCAACCGGCCTCTGTCCTGTTCCTTTCCCGCAGCCAGAGAGCTACTAGGTGGTCTGGGCTCAGCGCCACTATTCAGCGAGGACGACTGGGTGACTTTTTTCCAGCTGCTGAGAGGGAGAAACAACTAGCATAGAGAAATACTGTGCACGGAGTTGGCCGCTGCCTATGTGCGACATTGTCCATCCTCTTTCAGGTCTGACCGTGGGATTCCTGGCAGTCAACGCTCGCGTACTACTGCCACGGCTGCTGTGGGGAGCTGGGGGGTAGGAGCAGAAGCAGATCCATCAGCAGCAGCTTATTAGCAGTCTGGATTCCTTATTGAGGAACATCCTTCACCCGCCTAGTGAGGAGGGTAGCCGCCACCAGCAGCAGCAGCAGGACATGGAGCAGACCCTGCACCAGCAGGTGGTGGCCTACTTGGACAGCACTTTACCACCTCAGGTAGAGGATCCCATGGACTACTGGGCAGCCAAACTTGATGCGTGGCCGTAGACTTTGCAGTAGAGAAGCTGTCCTGCCCGGCCAGTAGTGTGGCATCAGAGCGGGTGTTCAGTGCGGTGGGGGCCATCGTTACCACAAGGAGAACCTGCTTGTCCACCTGTAATGTGGAGAGACTGACCTTTGTCAAGATGAATCAGGGTTGGATCGGCCAGGATTTCAACTCGCCAATGCCTAATGCATCAGATTAGATCAGCCATGACGCCTCCTCCAAACGTTGAGAAATGAGTTAGGGTTCTACTTACCTGCCTCAGCCACTATTCTGATGCTGCCACCCGCCTGATGCCACACATCTGCTGCCAGTTGCACCAGCTGCCTCCTACCATCTTTACCAGGGACTGGAATTGTCCACCACCTCCACACTATATCATGGTGCCACTCTGCAGGCTCCTGCTGCTGCAGATGCCACCTCCACACTTTATCATTGTGCCACCCTGCGTGATCCTGCTGCTGTTTCTGATGCCACTTTCACACTATATCATTGTGCCACTCTGCGGGCTCCTGCTGCTTCTGCTACTGATGCCACCTCCAGACTCTATCATTGTGCCACTCTGCAGGCTGCTGCTGCTGTTTCTGCTACTGATGCCACCTCCTGACTCTATCATTGTGCCACTCTGCGGGCCCCTGCGTCTGCTACTGATGCCCCCTCCAGACTCTATCATTGTGCCACTATGCGGGCGCCTGCTGCTGCAACTGTTGCCACCTTCACACCAAATCATTGTGCCACACTGCGGGCTCCTACTGCTGCTGATACTGATGCCACCTCCAGACTCTATCAATGTGCCAGTCAGCAGGCTCCTGCTGCTACTGATGCCACCTACAGACTTTATCATTGTGCCACTCTGTGGGCTCCTGCTGCTGCTACTGATGCCACCTCCAGACTCTATCATTGTGCCACTCTGTGGGCTCCTGCTGCTGCTGCTAATGATGCCACCTCCAGACTCTATCATTGTGGCACTCTGTGGGCTCCTGCTGCTGCTGCTACTGATGCCACCTCCAGACTCTATCATTGTGCCACCCTGCGGGCTCCTGCTGCTACTGATGCCACCTCCACACTATATCATTGTGCCACTCTGTGGCCTACCATGTTGCCGCCACTTCCACACCTCTGATCTCATGCTGCTGCTGCTGGTGCCACCTTTGGAGTTCTTTTTTGTCAAAGGCCTGATATTTTCAAGAAAACTGTAATTTATTATGGATGTGGCGTCTCTAATCTACAAATTAAAATGGAAAATTTCAACTTCTAATGCATTTTAAACTTCGTCATTGTGCCACAGTGTGGCCTCCTCTGCTGTTGGCTATATTGGCTCCTGCTGCCGCCACCTCCAGACTCTGTCATTGTGTCACCTTGCAGGCTCCTGCTGCTACTGATGCCACCTCCACACTATATCATTGTACCATTCTGTGGCCTACCATGTTGCCACCACCTCTACACCTTTGACCTCATGCTGCTGCTGCTGGTGCCACCTTTGGAGCCACAGAATTTGTTGCCATCTTTTTTGTCAAAGGCCTGATTTTTTCAGGAAAACTGCAATGTATAATGGATGTAGCGTCTCCAATCTGCTGCTACTGATGCCACCTCTACACCATATCATTGTGCCACTCTGTGGCCTACCATGTTGCTGCCACCTCTGACCTCATGCTGCTGGTGCCACCTTTGGAGTTCTTTTTTGTCAAAAGCTTGATTTTTTCAGGAAAACTGTAATGTATAATGGATGTGGCATCTCCAATCTGCTGCTACTTATGCTACCTCTACACTATATCTTTGTGCCACTCTGTGGCCTACCATGTTGCCACCACCTCCACACCTCTGACCTCATACTGCTGGTGCCACCTTTGGAGTTCCTGTTTGTCAAAGGCCTGATTTTTTCAGGAAAACTGTAATGTATAATGGATGTGGCGTCTCCAATCTGCTGCTACTGATGCCACCTCCACACTATATCATTGTGCCACCCTGCCAACTGACCGATGTCTCCCTGGAACACCCTGTGATTTCCATAATGCTGTTTTCACCCTCCACCACTCTATGACGTTGCCAGTGTTTGGTTTTCCCCTTCATTTCATCTGCCAGAAGGATGAAAAAATCCAGGATTGCCAAAAGCAGGAGTGAATACAGAACACACAGGACATGCAAATATCCCATTTGCTGGTCATCTTTGGATCATATTTTGGATCAACTCCTGTTTTTTTTTGGCTTTAGCAATAATGATGGATTATTGACCGATTGAAAGAGGACACTGATGCGTGAAAAGAAGGGCAAAATGATCAGTGACGTCAATGCAAAATTACTGCTGAGACCCTCTCCACTCTTTTGGGGATTTCTGCATGCATCCACGTTTAACAGAACAGGTTCTGTAGTAATCTATGGAATCATCTGATGTCAGTGTAAAAAGAGTGCACTCTTTGATGTTATAGTGGGAGTGGCCCTCAGCTCGGTCCTTTCGACCTGGCACAGACGTTACCTTGTCAGGCTGCGTTCCTGCTTTGCTTATTTGGTGAAGTTGGCCTCTGTAAGTACACATGGAAGTGAAGAATGATGCAATTCTAAGAGCGATGACTGTCTTATGCAAGTCGTACTAAAACACAGCATTGTTTGAAGACCAAACCATGCTCCCTATGCATATTTAAACATGGCACAACATTCTACAACACCCTACAGGCTCTCTGCAGCCAGGAAATACCTGTTTTTTTAACACAATTCGTCATGATTCGATTTGGACCAAATCAAATTTTTTTAAAAAATTCGGCGAATCGTGACGAACCTGATTTTAACAAATTCACCCATCTCTAAATGTCATTAGTTACAAAATGGAGCTTAGGTAGTTTGATTTTATGATTCACTAAATGTTATGTGCTTTATAAAGTAGGTGGATTTATCAACAAGATGGCTACCACTTGAAACCACAAGTCCCATGTTCCTGTAGTGGTGTAGTAGTATAAAAGTAGTATGCTAATAATAATAAACCAAATAGAAGAGAGGGCAACACGCACTGTTGTACAACCTAAATTCCAAGAAGTTGGATCATACAACAATTAGTGCCACCCTGCCTGACATTTGGTTTACCCATATGTTGTCATCCTTTTGGGCTGCTGCAACACAGAAGATAAGAGCCCACAAAGTCTACCCTATACCCAAGAAAAACTCAATACATTCAGGAGAATACAATGTGTACTCAATGTCTAAGAAGGTAGAAGCAAACCATTTTCCTTCTACCAAAATATATACCACTATTATTTACCATAATATTTAGCTCTGGTATAGTGAAATTATTGGTAATATTGGTCTTTATATTAAGGATTTTTTAGAGACAATATTGATAATAATTGATAATGGTATAGCAGTGGAAGACCATGGTTTCTCAGTGTCATGTTGATAAGCTCTTAGATGTTGTACGCTGTTTGTGCAGTGTTGTATATTATTTCTGTATGCAGGTGGAATACTTGAAGCTTATTAATGTTTTGACAACATAACAGGCTAATATTTTATTTATCACGTTATTTATTCAGTTTTCATTTTCATAATAATTCTGAGAAGTGAATTATTTGCAACCATCTGATAAAATTTATAGATCAGAGTTATAATGGTATTAAGTGGGATTTGTTTTAATGCTAATTAAATATTTATTCACATACCAGTGTGCTACCCTTTGCAACACATAATTCCTCAATGTGCTGAAAACAGATTATGGTTTTTATGTGAGATTCTGACAGGAATGACTAATTACATTTATTAATAAAATGCTTGTCATGCACAAGAAGATTACAGAACTATATAATTTTCCCTAACAAGCACAATAAGACTTTTAATTTTACCATGTAATGTTTCATGACTAGGTATGTTAAAATGTAGAATACATGAAAATGCAGTTACAAGAGATTCCATAGATTTACAATATTGATTACATTTGTCATGATTTCAATGGGTAGAACTTCACCTCCTTGGATGATTATATGCAATAGAGAGCAGTGGCCATGTGGGATATCTATCCATGCATGTATTTAATTGTATGAGATCAAGATAGTTACCCAAAGAGTATGGTCACACACTGATGTGCATCACAACTGCTTTGTGAAGAACCACATTCATATTTTTGAATGTTTGCAATTTAAATATCAAAAAATATAGATGGATTGAAAACTGACTGAGGGATCGCATCCAGAGAGTTGTGGTCAATAAATGGTCACCAGTTATAAGTGGTGTACACCAGGGTTCTGTGCTAGGCCCACTACTATTTAATTAATTTATTAATAATGTAGAGGTAGGAATTAATAGTCCTGTGTCTATTTTTTGCAGATGACGCCAAGCTGTGTAGTGTCTAAGGAGGATGTTCATAGGCTGCAGGGTTACTTGGGCAAACTGAATAATTGGTCATCCACTCAGTAAATGAGGTTAAATGTGGATAAATATAAAGTTATGCATCTGCGGACTAATAATTCACATGCAACAAATGTCCTTGGGGGAGTAAATCTGGGAGAGTCCCTTGTTGAGAAGGGGTACGTGGGGGTACTAGTAGATCATAGCCTGGCCTCTAAAGCCAGTAGGATCTTGTATTGTATCAAAAGTGGTATGGACTCTCGGGATATGGATGTAATATTACCACTGTACAAGGCATTGGTTCGTCCCCATCTGGAATTTGCTGTTTAGTTCTGGGCACCAGTGCATAAAAAGGATGCCCTGGAGCTGGAGAGGGTACAGCGAAGAGCCACAAAATTGATTAGAGGTATGGAGGGTCTCAGTTATGAGGAAAGATTAAAACACCTTGATTTATTTAGTCTGGCAAAGGGACGACTACGAGGGGACATGATTAATTTATATGAATGGTCCATAAAAATATGTGGTGACATGGCTTCTTTTCTATGAGAACGGTCAATCTGTGGAATAGCCTGCCTCAGGTACTGGTCATAGTAGGGACAGCAGAGAGCTTCAAGAAGGGCCAAGATACCTTTTTTAAAAAAAATCTAAATAACATTGATGGTTCTGTTATATAGAATTGTTCAACTAAATCCCTTCTTCATGCAATCCCTTCCCTTCCTTGGTTGAACTTGATGGACAAGTGCTTTTTTTTTTCAAACGTATCAACTATGTAACTAAGTAATGATGGCAAATGGAAGTGCTTCCATTTACCAAAAGCATTTGATTTCCATTATTCTCCTCCACAGTGGAAGAGAATAATGAAAACCAAAAGTGGTGATGTATGCAGTGTCCTGCCCTCCGCTCAATCACATCACACATTAGAAATGACCAGTGTGCAACATATGACATATTGTGCAGCATATGACATACCAATGCACATTAGGAGGTTACTCAGTCATTTTACATTTAGTTTGCTACCCTCAGATGGATTTATTCCATATTAGTACTGTTCTTAAATAATCTAGAGTCCCCTTCATAATATTATAATAAATATTGGCCCAGATATATGAAAACTAGTGTTATCTACCTTAGTGCAGTTTGCCTCAGTAATGTACAGTTCGTGCCAGACAATCCAATAGTATTGCACGCTCAGTAAATCTGATCTGTTTTCAGGATGTGACACAGTTGCAACAATTTTTTCTTGGTGTACTTTGCTTCATGCTGTTGCGACACAATTGAGTTGTATCTCCGTAATAAATCTGTCACAATCTCCAAATAAGCATCACCTCGCCCTCTAGATGAACAGTGGCGCAAACATAAATACATGTGCAGGCTCCAAAAAAACCTTTTTTGGTGCAAAGATAGACAAAACTAGGGCAGCACAATTATATATCTGGGCCTTGTGTTCACTGAATGAAAGAAAAAGTGGGCATAATAAAATATAAATTTTACTTACTTAAAATCAGGGGATATACAGTGTAATGTGATAACTTAACCCTGATGAAGAGACCAGATTCTGCATCAGGATGAAGCTATCACATTATACTGTGTATAATATCACTTGATATTAAATTAGAGGTAAAAATTATATTTTATTTTTCCCCTTTTCCCCTTTTCCCCTCGTTAGTAACAAAGAAAAATAGATATTGTAGCCCCAAAATAAATAAATTTTCCCTAATATGTTATAAAATTATCTCTCTTTCCTTCCGGCAAGTTCTGCTTCCTTCAGTTCCTGCCATGGTGCAGTGACATCATGATGCAAGCCTCGTCATGACTACATCCCATGGCTTGCATCTTAGCAGCGTTGCAGGGGCATAAACCCTGCCACATTGCTCTTATTTTCATCTATAGCAGTGTCTAAAAGATACTGGTAAATATACACTGCTCGAAAAAATAAAGGGAACACTCAAATAACAATCCTAGATCGGTAATGGCAAACCTTTTACAGACCAAGTTCCCAAACTGCAAACCAAAGTCCATGTAATTATGGCAAAGTGCCAACACAACTATTTAACTTAAAATTACTGACAATACCACTCTATAAGGGACATATAATAATGCTGCATGTCCATTACAAGTACTTCAAGATAAATACCATGATACTTATAATTAAGAGACCACTATAGAAAAACCAACACCACTAATAATATCACTAGGCAGGAGCAAATACACTGAGGAATACTACCGCCATACAGTAAGGAATACTACCACCATACAGTGAGGAATATTACCGACACACTGTGAGGAATAAAGACGACACACTGTGAGGGATACTACCGCCATACAGTAAGGAATACTACCACCATACAGTGAGGAATATTACTGCCATAGAGTGAGGAATAATACAGCCATACCATATACCACCTGTATGGTGGTAATATTTTACCACCACACAGTGAGGAATATTACCGACACACTGTGAGGAATACTACCGCCATGTAGTAAGGAATATTACCACCATACAGTGAGGAATATTACTGCCACACAGTGAGGAATATTACCGCCACACAGTGAGAGATATTACCACCACTGCTGTCTGCAACATTCTTCAGAATTCTCAACTGTTTTAGCAGTGGGTCAGTAATGGTGTGGGATGGCATTTCTTTGGAGTCATTCTGTGGCTGCAGCTGAAAAACATCCCTATAGCATGATGCTGCCACCATTATGTTTCATTTTTGGGATTATATTTGGCATGTGATGAGTACTGCTTGGTTTTCTCCACACATACCACTTAGAATTAACACAAAAAAGTTCAATCTTAGGCTCATCAGACCAGAGAATCTTCATGTGTTTTTTTGCAAACTGCATGCAGCATTCATATTTCTTGCACTTAGGAGAATGCTGATGTCAGCACACTCTGCCATAAAGCCCCGGCAGGTGGGGGGCTGCAGGGATTTGAATATGTGGAGTGAGTTGAATTTTTGAAACTTTAACCCATCTCCCTACTGAATCTCTGGAGATCTTGGGGTTCTTCTTTACCTCTCTCCCCAAGGCTCTTGATGACATTTGCGTACTGTCAGTTTTTTTCACTGATTATTCAGGTGGAAACCAGGTGTTTTTCCTTAAATGTAAACCATGAGTTTTAGTAAACTACACATATGTGAAAAAATAATATCCACTCTCTGTTACATCAGTGCTGGAAATGTATGGAACCATACTACATATTAATTTTGTGATTGGTTAATTAAGCATAAAATCCATTGAACCTCTGATAGAACAAATGGTCATTTTATTTATTTATAAATCAAAATGAATTATGCACAAATGGATTGTTTGAATTTGTTCAGTGAGCAGACCTTTTAGGAAAATAACACATACTTTCCCTTTCATTGAAGGCTGAGTTGCATCATGATCCTTGTCAAGGTCTTTTATATCTATTTTCCACATTTCATGCTAGATTATTAAAAGAAACTACATCTTACTTATATTATTTAGTATGAGAATAATTTTAAAATGTATTTAGAATGAATTGTACATGAATACAGTGTTTACATACTATATTATTAACACCTTTTAAATGTAAATGTCACAACGTAAACTGGCAACTGAACTGTACATCTGTTGGATTAAGGTGTGATATAATCCTTTTGATTTCTAGGGACTCTTTATGATCGCACCTTTTTGTATAATTTAGTTTATTCTTCTCTTTATTTTAGAATTAAGAGCATGGCCAAATAAATAGAATCTTGATAGCAATATACTAAAATAAGTTAGATGACAAGCTCAGCATAGCTAATAATAAGCAGAAAAGAACAAGTAGGGAACAAGACAGGGAACAAGTAGGAGCCCTGCACTTTCCACAATCTCTTTGTCCCTGCCTACTTTCTTTCCCTTTGTTAAACTGATGATGCAAGTGAGCTGTGGTCCCTACACTTGGTATGTGCACAGAACTATGCTATTGTGGCACAAGTTATCATGGAATATATTATATATGTATATGGTGTTTTCTCTGCATCTGCTCAAGGAATCCAAGTTCATCAATATTTCCCAGATACAGGGGCACTGTTAACATGCTGGCTACTGTGGTGGTTATGTTAGCATTTTGTCCATTTTGTGGATTTTAGTTGAAGTCACTATGTGGAAATCCTGTGTGGATCAGCAGTACAAGCCCTAAGGCATATTGTTTGCTACACACATAAATAAATAAATATACATAAAGTATATATACACATATAGTTATCAAATAAAACAACTAAACTAGAGATGAAAAATTATATATAGCACCCATTTAGTTAATGTTAATGTATTTGGGGCTAGTGGGTGCAATACATAACATATATATCCTTGACAACCCCCCCCCCCCCCCATCCTTGATAACGGATCACATAAATCCACTATACAATAAATCCCCTACACAAAATATAGCTAAAAAAATAATCAATTTAAAGAGCTGCTGTATATGCCAAAGGGCATTGAATATTATTAATTTAATCAATTCCGGGTGCAATATGTCATAGAAATAATTTGGGGTGACTGTGGAATAAATAGGAAGAATAGATAATAGAATGCTTGTATTATAATATTGTATATTGTATTGTATTATATAAGGCAGCACCAATAGCCAGCAATAATATATTTATTTAGATATGTGTATTAAAAAGTTATAGGAAGGCGGCTGAATAATGCAATGAATAATTTATACTCAAGTCCAGAGCGCAGAAAATAGACACGGTCCATCCAAGAAAAAAAAAAACCCTCAAAAATGGCCCTACACTAAGCTTCACTAAAAAATACTGTACAAGTACTCATTGCCAGGGTTCCCTTTCTATTTGTCCAGTTAAGGCATTTAGTTGTTTGAGTGTATCATGATTATTTTGTACAACCTCTTTTAAAACTTTTTATTTGTACAGCAGCATGACTTACCAAAGTGGTTTGTCCCAAGTTATCAAGTAATCTAGATCAGTGGGGGTCCAACTACTGTGAGCCCCACAATCACGAGAATTGGATTCCCAGTTATTCGGAGAATGGTGCTCCCTTTCTCACTAGTGAGTGGAATGGCAGGACAAGCATGTGTCTTTCTGCTACGTTCAATGGCATTGGAGTGAGAAAATTAGCTGTATTCTGCCACAGATATACGCTGGAGAAGACCCTGATAGGTTGTGAGTGCAGTCTCCGTATGAACTGGATGGTAGATAGTAGAACTCACTGACATTCATTCCACAGCGTTGCCATTTGCATGAAGGAAGGATGCAATGGATGTGCTTTAGGTTCAGTTTAATGCCTTTACCTTAGAAATGACTTGCCATGCGGTCAAAACACATTGCTACTGCACAGTGAAGATGAACATGTCTGCTACAGTCACAATTGGAGGACAGCATGAAGTAGGAGGAAGTGATGTCACAGAAAGAGGAGGAGAAACTGGGTAACAGTGCATGATGGGATAGCTAGCTTAAAGATATAGCAAGCAAATTATCCAACAATAAAAACTTTGACCACTGGGTGGCAGCATGCATAACATGAGTATGAACATATCATTGCAGACTGAATGTACAATACAAGGCCAATAACAACATGGGCAATATGACAGGCTGTCACAGCATAAGCTGATCCCAGCACTTGCCTATGTCTTGGCACTCCCATTCACTGTGTTTGGGAGTGCTGGCGATAGTCACGCTATGAAAATTTAGGCGAATACTCTGTAGGTTCTAGGTTTACCCTGTCTAACTCGGTATATATGTAGACCACTTTAATGTATTTAATAGAACCCAGATCCAAGAGGCCAAAATTTAAACAAAGGAAAACCTTTAGCAAAAGATATTAAAACCTACAATAGTGGTTACAGACTTGAATATGTGTAATAAATAACTGTAATGTATGTTAAAATAAAACTCACCAGGTTTTTCTGCATTACTATATGTAATTCTATATGTAAAATGCCAAATAGGCCATTATAATATCAAGATAAATAGTGCCAAGTACTAATATGACAACTTCATCTGTAAAAAATCTGTATATTGAGTGACTTGGGCTATAGGAATGAGGCATATTTAGTGACTGGAATATTAAGTGGAACTTTCATTGATCGTTAGAAATATTTGTTGCTTGTAAAATTTGAGAAACAAAGTTACTAATGTTTAAACTTTAGTTTATTATCAAGCATGCAACATAATTGTCTATCAATATTTAGTTATTTGTGCATTAAAAATGACATTCTATTGCATTTCAGGATGAAATAGAGAAACGAACAGGAACTGCTTCATTGTGTATAATGTGCTGCTAGCCTACAGAATGCAAATGTAATTATCGCTCACCTGCTCATTTTGACTTTATTATGTATATATAAATCTCATTTTAATCTTCAAGACCTTTTTAAAAAATGAATGAACATCCATGTTTTACTAAATGAAATTAGAAATAGTGAAATACTCTGTCTTTTTTACTTTGCATTTTTAATAGCTTTGAAAAGATATTCTTGTTCACCGAATAAATATATTTAACACATACAAGCTGCATATGGAAGAACATGATTGAATTGATTGAAGAACAACTTAATATTGAAATTGTAGCTTAAACATGTCATGACCAAGGTCATTGTTACGTGAATCTCCAGGTAAGTTTTTGCAGTTCTGTTCTTCTTATATCTTCTGATATCTTTGGAACAACTTTACATATAAAAATAATTTTTACATTTTTACAAGAGTCTTTAACTTGTTAGTATAGTTTTAATAAATTACACTTTTTTGTATATAGAATAAGTAGACAAATTGTCATTTTTCCCAGTAGGGTTTATAATAAGCTGTAAAATTGAATAAATATTTACCAAACTATGTTATGGTGTCAATCCATCACCGTTCACCAGGTTCAGCTTCAGATGCAGAGAGTGCAATTACTTCTGCAAACTGTAAGCTCTGTCTTCCTGCAGCTTCTTCCTCCATCTTCTACATGCTGCCTTAAGCTAATTTTTTTTTCTAATTACATTTTTTTAATGAGTCATTAGTCAAATACAAAAAACAGTCACCCAGACTCTATCTTTTACAATTATAAGCAATACCCTCCTGTATCAGGGAGTAATGAGTGAATATCAATTTACCTTCAGCTTACATTTCAAGCAGATAGAACTTCTAAATTATGGCCCCCATCTCTGATGTCATTTAAAGTTACTCAGGGAGCTGTATATAGTCATGGAGCTGCACCAGGGCCGTGTCTATGGTATTTGCTGCCTGAGGTGAAAATTGAAATGCCGCCCCACCCCCACCCCAGCACCAGACCTCCCCTGCTTCCAGGATATGTTCGGCCCACTGAATTTCCACATTTTTAAAAAGCATTTACAACCTGATAAAAAAATGCTGACAATACAAAATTAGTAACTGGCCCTCTGTGACACCACACATGCTAACAGCCACTAGCCGGTCAGTGACACAGACAATAGTGGCATCTAGTACCTCACAGGTGACGATCTGCTCCATCAGGAAGACTACATCACTACATTTTCTCCCACCCAGGACTGTTGAATTTTCTGACAGATGTCTTCAGCTCCTGGCACCACATCTCCGCACTGCACCAATAATATACCACAGTCATTTACAGTATAAAGTCACTGAAATAAAAGTGCTCCTAAATCATATACTATACACCTCTCATGACACAACGGACCACTCGCACCAGTGTTCTGCACTGGAAGCACAGTGTGAATAGGGCTGCACAGTATCTTTAGCGGTAGTTAGGGCATCTTAGGGCAAGCTATGTGCATCTGTAGCGCCTTTTTGTATGGAGTAGGTTTTATTTTGCTGCCTGGTATTATTATTTTCCAGTGCACCATCTGTTAGGTTGGCCCATAGTCTGGTGCACTTATCTAATTTTTCTGTGTACCAGCTGTGCAGCTTGTCCGTGTAGTTGGGTGCACATTATCTAATTTTTCTGGTGCAGGTTATCTTATTTTTCTGTGTGCCATATAGTCGGTGTACAATGTCTCAGAAGACGTACACCGTGTTGGAGGCATACAACATGCTGGCCTCTGACACAGACTCAGCTTTTACCTCAAGGGGAAAAGTACTTGGGACTTCTATGGGAGAATTATTATGGGAGTATTTTTTTGATGAGGAGCTATTAAATGCAATTGTAGTCTAGACAAATCTCTCTACTGCACAACATATTGCCCATAACCCCACTTCATTGTATGGACAACCCAACAGGTGGATGCCTGTCACTGCAGCAGAAATAGAGAAGTATTGGGGCATAATACTTTTTATGGGGCTAGTAAAGAAGCCATCAATCGGGGACTACTGGAGCACAGACATTCTGTAACACACCCCAATGTTCTGCATGGTGATGAGCAGGATTTGCTTTGAAGCCATTCATAAGTTTGTGCACAACACATGATGCCCACCCAGAGATGACCCCAGCTATTATTGTTTGTTTAAGATCAGGCCCATATTAGACCATTTTAGTGCCAAGTTTGCCCAGGCATATACTCCCGCAAAACATGTGGCCAAAGACAAGTCCCTGGTATAATTTAAAGGGAGACTTCACCCAATAAGAGGGCAAGGTATGTTGTGAATATGTATAAGCTGTGCGAAAGTACAAAGGTATAAAGGTATCATGGTATGCTTACAAGTTCAGGGAATATGAAGGGAAGGACTCAACAATAATGCCCCCAGGAGGCCTTCCCCCTTCCTGGGTATTACTGCGAAGATAGTGTGGAATTTGGTGCACTCACTACTGGACCAGGGCTACCACCTCTACCAGGACAATTTTTACACCAGCAGTAAACTATTCAAGTGCCTCGCTTACATAAGTACTGCGGCATATGGCCTTGTAAGCAGAAATCAAAGAGGTCTCCCTAAGTCGCTGCTTGGGCAAAAACTTCGGCAAACTTGGGCACCGGGGCAGGGCACTAGGCAGCAACTCTGTATTGTGTGTTAGAGGTCCTTGTATTAACAACAAGAGATGAGCACATCAGCACCCCTGTCCCAGTATGAGGTACCAGTACAGAAACCTCCAAGCCTGACTGCATATTGGACTATAATAAGTACATGGGAGGGGTTGACTTGTCGGACCAGACAAGTCTTGTACTATGCACAGCTAATACATCATGCCGCACCTTCTTTTCTAAGCCCTGCCATGTGCCCAGCCTTTAGATAATTGCAACATATGGGGTATTGCTGTACCCGGGATAACTCGCAGAATGAATTTTTGGGCTGTTTGTCTCCAGTGGCATAAGTTGGGCTGAATACATTTGTCACTACAATTTGTAGTACATTTGAGAAAACAATGTAATTTTTATGGTGCCCCATTCATTCTGTATGACATTTGGGCCAGCATCTCAGGGGTTAAAATGCTCATACAACCCTAGATACATTCTTTGAGGGGTGACCTACCCAAAATGGGGTCACTTCTTGGGGGTTTCTGTTGTACTAGTACCTCAGGGGCACCCAAAACCAGTCTAGTGAAAATGTAGCTCCAAAAGCTTACATTTTGCTTGTTCCTGCCGTGTGCCCACCATGTAGATTATTGAAAAATATGTGATATTGCCATAACTGAGATAACCCATGTAATGATTTTCGATGTGTTTGTCCTGAGTAGCATGAGCTGGGCAAATTACATTTGACACTACAATGGCATATTTGATAAATTGCAATGCAATTTCTACTCTGCCCCATTTACTTTGTATTACATGCGGACCAGCATCTTAGGTGTTAAAATGCTCATTCAACCCTAAATAAATTCTTTGAGGGGTGTCTTTTCCTAAAATGGGGTCACTTCTTTGGGATTTCTATTGTACTGGTACCTCAGGGGCACACCAACACCAGTCTAGTGAAAATGGGGCTAAAAAAGCTAAAATTTAGCTTGTGCCCAACCTGTTATTGCCACATATAGGGTATTGCCATTGCCGGGATAACCCGCATAATGATTTTTGACATGTTTGTCCCCAGTGGCATGAGTTGGGCAAAAAAAACATTGGAACAAACATGGCATATTTAAGAAAAATAAATTACGCTGCTCCATTTAATTTGTATTACTTTTTGGTCATGTTGATGTTTTCTGGTCTCTGATTAGCCTTCCATACACACCTCTCGGAGGTGTTGGTCGGCCTGTCATTTGCTTGGCGTTGCCATGTCAACCTCAACAGCTTGCTCCATTACACTGATTACATTTCCCCTTCCTTTGTAGGAGGGTTTTGTTTGTCATATGTTATGTTTCTCTTAATTATTTAAACACTCAGATTGTCAAATTATTGTAATCCATGACTAAGGACACGCTAGAATTTCTGATGTCTTCCTATGTCTTTTAAAATGGACTAAATAAAGAAGTTATTTTATGCCGTGATCAACTTGGATTCGAGCTAGATTGTTTGTTGTCATTGGATGTTACTCGTTTGGGGCGAGGATCCATGCACTCCACCACTCAGCGTTTTACACGAGGTATGAGCTGAACATCATTCCTTCATTCCGTATTACATTTTGGCCAGCATCTTGTGGGTAAAATGCTCACTACAAGCCTAGATAAATTGAGGGATGTAGATTGCCAAATTGGTTGACAATTCTTGGGGGTTTCTGTTGCACTGGTACCCAGGGGCTCTGCTAACAGGATATAGCACTCCAAAAACAAACCCGTGAAAACAGAGCTCCAAAAGCAAAATTTTGCTTGTTTCCTTCTGAGCCCGGCTGTGTGCCCAACCTGTAGAGTATTGACACTTGTGGGGTATTGCTGTCCCAGGGAAAACCTATAGAATTATATTTGGATTGTGTTTGTCTGTGGTGGCCTGAGTTTGGAAAAATACATTTAGTACCTAAATGGCACTTTTTTAGAAAGAAAATGCAATTCTTACTCTGCACCATTTGCTTTGTATTACATTTTGTACAGCATGTTGTTGGTTAAAATGCTCACCACAACCCTAGATACATTTTAGGCAGGGTGTAATTTCCAAAATGGTGTCACTTCTCAGAGGTTTCTATTGTGCTGGTACCTGTAAGGCTCTCCGAACACGGTTCCAAAGTTCCAAATCCAAACTTGTGAAAAAAGAGCTCCAAAAGCTAAATTTTGCTCCTTCCCTTCTCAGCCCTGCTGTGTGCCCAGACTGTAAATTATTGCCACATATGGGCTATTGCCATACTCGGGACAACCCGCAGAATGATATTTGGGGTGTTTGTCTAAAGTGGCATGAGTAAGGCAAAATATATTTGGGACTAAAATGGCATATTTGAGAAAAAATGCTTTTACTCTGCACCATTTACTTTGTATAAAATTTTGGGCAGTATGTTGGGGGTTAAAATACTCACCACAACCTTATATAAATACCTTGAGGGGCAAAGTTCTCAAAATGGTATCACTTCTTGGGGGTTTCTATTGTACTGGTACCTCAGCTGCTCTGCTAACATGACATGGGTCTCCAAATCCATACTATTGAAAACAGAGCTCCAAAAGCTAAATTTCGCTCCTTCCCTTCACAGCCCTGCTGTGTTTGTAGCCAAATCGGCAAATCGGCCTGCCAAAAACACAATAGCACTAACTCAGTTCTGGACTTTGCTGGCTAGCAGTTGACATCCACCTGTCAGGTATTGCCGTACTCGGAAGAAACAGGGCAAACATTTTGAGATGTATATTTACCTATAATACCTTTTGAATGTGTACATTTTAGGGCTAAATGAGAATATTCTGATAAAAAATTGAAATGTCAAAATTTCTAATCCATTTTTGTTTAATTCCGGAGGATGAATTAAAGGGTTAACAGACTTCCCAAATTGATTTGAATAGTTTAAGAAGTGATTTAATTGTGGGGGTTTATAGTACATAAGCCTTTATAGGGCCCTTCCAAACTAAATTGGAATTATTATAGATAGACAGGAATTATTATTGTTATAAAAAATTGGTCACCAAAAATGTAGCTTTTTTCAAATCTCTTGAAAATCTGAGAACTTGCTACTAAAACTAAAAACCTTCTAACGTCTGCAAATACAAGGATACCCAAAAACAAAATATAGAAATACAAAATGTTCCTACAAAAAATTATTGTAGTGTGACTTTTTGCCGAAAAAGTAGAACATTTGAAAATTTTCAAATGTTTCCTAAATTATTGAATTTCTCCCCCCCAAAAAAATAACTTTTCAGTGAAATTATACTACTAACAGAAACTACAATGTCTCACGAGAAATAATCTCAAAATCACAGGGATATGTGAAAGTGTTGAAAAGTTATTAGCGCAGGAAGAGACACTGGTCAGATTTAAAAAAGGGCTGAACCTTAATGCACAAATTGGTTACGGCCCTAAGGGATTAAAGGACATATTCATCTTTTTATAATTACACTGCAACTGTAATATTGCTGTATGAAGTTTACAACAGCCATGACTTTTACCCCAGCCATGACATAATAAAAGAAAAAGTTTGATTCCCACCGCTCCTTATTGCACAAGGAATGACCCAGCCATGTCCTCGGATGTTATGACATTTCTACATGCGCTAGGGTATGTGCAATTAGGATGTATATAACTATTTTAATGGGTTAATTGTATCGATTATGAAAACGTAATCAAATTACAGGGTTTACAATGCTGTTTAGGTCTGAAGAATGTATCAATATGATATATTGCATATTTACTGTGCAGGTTTTAGGAAACTAACCCAGCAGCTACCGGGGACCCATGAGACAAGACAAATGTGGTATTTACTACACCCCAAAATTGTGTTCCCCCTTCAGTCACTAATGTTACCATATACAACACCTAGCTACCTAAACAGACATATGATATTTAAAAACTTGTGGCAAAAGTTTTCTGTCTGACTTTGCACATTCTTTTTAAAGCAACCTGCTTTCACATGTATTTATATTTGTGTCATGGCTGCACTATACTCGACCCAACAGAAAATTGGAGCAGTGCAGACAGCACCAGATTCATGAAGAACGTGTGCCACAATTCATGAATCTGGGACACCCTACAAACTCCACAGACAATCGAACCTAGTGCAGTTTTCACTGTTTCACCTCAGGACTATTGGGGCACTTTTACTAAGAAAGTCGGAAACTTCACTAAAAGTGCTCTGCCAGTGTATAATGCTGGGTGTGACACATTCATTAAGAATATGTGCAGAAATCATTAAACTGGCACTTTCCTGTCCTGGCCCGACAGAGTTCACCAACTTTTTTGTGGTGCACGTTTAAACAGACTCTGCATGTTAAATCCGGTGCTCGATATGACTGAGCCCCCTAATTTGTGTCGCATGGAGGCTAGTGCAGCTACACCACGAAACGGTCACGTGCAACACATTTGTGGTGCAAACACTTCTTAAATACTTGTGCAAGCAGTTTATTCCTAAAAGAATGCGCAAAGTCTGTCAGAAAACCGGCGCAAAGCCCTTAGTAAATGTGCTCCATTGTGTCTGGTCCTGAACAAGCTAATTGTCTTAAAGCATTGCGACTTTTTGGAAAGTTATAATTTAATAACTGAGAGAAGTGCTTCATATATTTAAAAGTTCTGTTTTTCAGTATAAGCTGTGCGGTATGGTATCAGCATAGTAAATCAGATTTATATAAACCTCTCCAGATTTTATATATACGATATATGGATGAGATTTGTAAACATGCCATCTACTATTCTGGTGCTGAATTAAAACCTTGCAATGCAAAGTTGGAGCTTCATTATCCTACTGCAGCAACATTTGCAGAATAAAAATGAATCATTAATGAGCTAATTTAGATTGGTTTCTACAGCTGCAGAATACCCAGATTTATTATGGTTATATTCCGTAAGGCCACCTCTATGTGCAGCAGAATGACTGTGGAATTTACACAGTCACAATGTAGGTGCCCTTAACCATAACAGATATTCCGGTGAACATACCAGGCAGACATATTGGATAACCAGGCAAAGGGGAGAGAAAGAGGTGGCACTTACCACTGGTGTAAAGGTTGGCTTTTTATTGAAGCATGTGATGATACAGGAAGAAGCTAGTCACATAAGGCACCGGACTGTTTTGTGCTGTATATCACTATTTTAAACCATTGATGTTATCAGTCTGAGCCATTGAGCTATAAAGACCTCTGCTCAGGATGATATTGTTATAATAACAATGTATGTCAACATATTAAAATGATCAATACAACATAGGTGCACCCTATATATATATATATATATGACACAAATCAAGAAGTAATCTCAACAAAAAAAAAGGCTAGGTGGGGTTAGAGCATAGTAAGTTAGAGAAAACACTTAAATAATTTACATCATTTAACCCCATCTGTCCAACTGTGTACCATAATACATTTCCTTGCACAGGATGGCAAGGGAGCGATCTCCATCTAGAGTTAACGTCTACTCTTTCCAAACTAGTAAAGTGTAGTACATTTGGGTTGCCTTTTTGGAATTTTCTTATGTCCTTTTGTGTCTGGGGCAACCATTTTAGGAAATAGTCCATCCATTTGAAGGAAAAAATTCTATAATATCAGAAAATTGCCCCAGACTAATAAAGCATAAAAGAAGACTACCCAAATTTCTGCACCAGGAATCAAGTATTTTATCAAATTTGATGCTATGGGACATAGGGAGGTGAATGATAAAATTATCTAGCCCTATTTATACTATTGTAATACTTTTATGTCCCATCTGTGCTGTATTTTAATATGTATCTGTATTTGTTTTATGTGTTAAAATAACATCTTTTCTCTTTTTTGGATCACTTCTCTATAAAATGCTGTTTTGGCATAGGTACTTCCCAGGCCCTCAATTACTGTTATTTCACCAACAGCACCAAAACAAAAATTGATTAATACGTGTATTGTAATTTTGTATGGCACAGAATCAAATCTATTCTAATGTAGTAGAAAAATGCACTAGGATTTAAAAAAAAGTTGTGCATCATTTCCCAATGCAGTGTGCATGCTAATGAGGCAGTTGGTTTATCAAGGCCTGGACCACTCCCCTCTCCTTCAGATAGGCAGGAGAAGCATGGGGCAACACTGAAGAGGAAAGGGATTAAGGGAAGAAATTAGATGCGCCAGACGCAGAGGGGCCAGAAATTGCCTCATTAGCATAAATAGTAAACTGGAAATATCCTGGAAATAGCATAATAAACAGAAAAAAGGATGTTGGAAATCACAATGCATTTCTCCCCATGGTGGTGGAGGTAGTAAACCACCTGCAAAAAAAAGAGAAAAAAAACATTAAAAATGCCTTAGAATTCAGATGACTCCCATTTCCCTAGAAGCCAAATGACTGTAAACATACACAATGGGGCATATTAACCAGGGCCTCTGCGCCATGTCAAATGCTAATCGCAAAATTGGAAAAAATACAAGCGTATTGCTAAGTGGGCCGGTGTGTGGGCTTTAATGCGAGCTCCAGCGTATGATAAATATGCCCCAAGGATCAAGTGTCTGAATCATTGCCAAAAATTTTTAAATATAAAATGAGCAAAATTTTCACAGTACCCCAAATGGTATGTACACTATGTGCACTGTACACTAGCAAAACTTTGCAAAAGAACATATCACATATTTGTTCTGTACAAAACAGAAAATATAACCAGTTACAGTTTTGTTTCTTGGTAGTACTTGATATTACAAAAAGGACTCTGGGACATTGGATGCAAATCATTAATGTTATGATATATACTGCTGCATTTTGTACATTACCTGGAAATGATTCATAATAGTACAGGTTGCAAAATGCGCTCATTTTCTAATGAAATGATGTGACTAGTCAATGGAACCAAACCCATTAGCAAAGTCAGTCATCACACACAAATTTATATGCCACTTAGCAGTACAGATTCTTGGCCGGGGGTATGGTAAACTAAAGGATTTGCTAATGGAGGGAAAATAGCAGTGGCACTTTATTGCTTTGGGAATTGATAGAAAGGCATAATGTCAAGAAATCCGAGTGCATGTATATGTATGAGCATTTGGATGTTTGCAAATATTATGCAAGGAGAAGATACGAAGTTTAAAATACAGTACTTAGCCATAAGAATATACAGAAGTAAACTATTTTCTCACTGAGAGAAAAACAAACAAAACAGACTCCTAGCCATTAGGGAGACATTCTTAATAGAAATTGAAACAGCAGGTAAGATACAACCCAAATTATTTTCTGCACATTTTTATCTATATTTTAGTCCTTGACTTCTGAGTAGCTAATCAGAATACAAAGAAAGCAAAATATAAGCGCATGGCCAAGCAGATATTTCCTTGCTTGTGAAAAACACTACTAAAAGCATTAAGGGCTAACATTTCCAGATATATTTGGACTCTAAAGTTAAACAACATTTATTGTCTGCGTTATAAGTAGCTGAACTGCAAATGTTCAAAACTTAAATGGGTATTCTCAGCTCAGGCATGATATACAGTACCAATATAATAGTTACCACAGGTTCCCTTGGCCTGGTCCCCTAACCTGATCATGGCTAAGCTGAATAGAGAGACTGTATAATGTGTTAAAAGTACAAAATATGACCATACCTTATTGTTTGAATCCCTAGTCCTCCTTACTCTGGTAATTAGATTTAGAATTTGAATAGGGACAGATGTCCATAACTCAGCTCGGCAAGGCTCAGCAGGGAGAACCCAGTCACACTACATCAAAAGAGTGGTATGGTAACACCCCCAGTCTCGGATATATACCCCTCCTGTCTGGTGTGGGCTGAGAGGTAACAGTGCTTGATTGCCTTGAATAAAGAGTAATGGAGTTCAATGCATACAAGTGGAACATCCTCCTTTCAGTGACATCGCTGTCAGGGAGTATGAGAAAAAAACCTATTGGGTTTAAATTAGCAAGACAAAGAAACCCCTTTTTTAATCTGAGAACAGTATGTTTTATGTTTTCACTGCACATCTGTGTATTAAATCTTTAAAACCTAATAAGTCTCTGCCTCAAAGAACGTAAGTATTCGAAGAGATAATGTTACTGATATCAGTTTTAAGTAATCTTATAGCTAATTGGGTAATATGTAACTTGGAATTCTAAAATGTGGAGAGATTTATGTTGACTGGCAGGTATTTGCTTTCATATTATGCCTTCATATTATAAAAAAAAAGTAAAAGTGATGGCAGTGAAGATTTGAGTGCCAGGGCTAAGAGAATAAAATTTAGAGTAAAGGTGCCATCTTGCATAGGTGAGCAGGGCTTTATGCACTAGATTTTGATGTTCTCTAGCATAAGTGCTTTCTCAACAGACTTGAGAAAAGGGGTTCATAGCATAGCATAATAGCAAAATCCTGAGAGCAGCATCCATAGTTAAGAGCAAAATGAGTTGTGGAAATCACAACTGGCAAGCAGCCTTATCTTCTTGGAAATATTACTTTGGTTTGACATACTACATATTCATTTCAAAATCTTTATAAAATGCAGATGTTTCAGAAGTATTTTTGTAGTGGTCATAACAGTGAATACTAAGCTTAACTGACAGTCAGTCAAAGAGAAAGTCCATAATTAAGGCAATTGTAAAGTAGGTAAAATAGCACAGGCTAGGGGAAAAAAACAGAAAATCCCCCTAACAGGTCCTATTTAAACCTTCCCACTGATTTTCCAATAAAGTATTCACATTCTAAAAGGCATATTTTTTTATTTACAGAACCATATGAGGGCTTGTTTTCTATATTACTTCCTATTGCCAGCATTTAAGGTACTGTGTAATTTACTGGGAAGCTGGAAAAATATCCAGTTGTTGTGGAATTGACCAAAAAAACAGTTGCATCATTTTCTTATAGATTTAATTTTTACTACTTTCACAATGTTATCCATATGGCTTTTTCATTTTTCTCTGTTAAATACGATCACAGAGGCCCAAAATTACTGTTTAAATTTTAAAAACATCTAATTGTTTGAAAAAAATGTCTTTGTATCGGCACATTCTAGCACCTATAACTTTTCTTCTACTTTAATATATGGAGCTCTGTAAGGTGTCAATGTTTTTGCTTTTAATTTGGTTAAGGCAGCGTTCGATACTCTGGATCACCAGCTCCTCCTCAGGATGCTTCACTCCATTGGCCTAAAGGACACTGCGCTCTCTTGGTTTTCTTCCAATCTCTCTGACCGCACTTTCAGTGTCTCCTTTTCTGGATCTTTTTCTTCTCATCTTCCTCTCAGTGTCGGGGTTCCTCAGGGCTCAGTCCTAGGTCCTCTTCTATTCTCCCTCTATACTGTCCATATTGGACAGACCATCAGCAGATTTGTTTTCCAGTATCATCTTTATGTTGATGACACCCAGCTATATACTTCTGCACGTAACATCACCCGTGCTTTAATCCAGAACACTATTGACTCTCTCTCTCTGCTGTCTCTAACATCATGTCCTCTCTCTTCTTTCTAAGACTGAACTTCTTGTCTTTCCACCATCTACTAACTTGCCTAACCCTGACCTCTCCATCTCGGTCTGTGAGATCACTATAGCACAGAGGCAGCAGGCCTGCTGACTTGGGGTTGTGCTGGACTCTAACCTCTCCTTTTCACCATATATTCAATTTCTTGCTCGCTCTTGCCGGATGCATCTCAGAAACATCTCCAGAATCCGCCCATTTCTGACAATTGAAACTTCTAAAATGCTAATTGTTGCACTTATTCACTCTTGACTAGACTACTGTAACTCCCTACTAATCGGTCTTCCACTCGCTAAACTCTCTCCTCTACAATCTATTCTTAATGTAGCAGCCAGGCTCGTCTTTCAGACCAAACACTACACAGATGCTTCCAGTTTATGCCAATCACTGCACTGGCTGCCCGTCTCCTTCTATATTCACTTTTTTTTTCCTTTTAAAACTTTTATTATACAAAATATGTGATACAAAGATATTCATAATCACTTACACAATTTTACACTAGATATCAATACAGCAAGGATTGTAACACATAATACCTTCACCCCCACTCCCACCCACCCTCAACTGATGATTTCACTTGGTGTATCAACCCCCCCCCCCCCAAAAAAAAACCCACACATAGAGCTCTCTCCCTCCCCCATGCACCTGCCCCAACTAATCCAGTTCTGCTGGGTACCCCAGCACCCTTTTTTCTTCTGATGAAAAAAACAACTCCAACCATTTAGACCATAGCTTAAGATAAGCTGCTTTTGATTTTGAACCCATTCCTTTATTTCCACAACCCTCGGCCAGAAGTGTCTTGTTAGTAATTCATTTCCAGAGAGCAAGTGAGGGTGGATCCGGAGAGGACCATTTCTTTATGATGCAAAATCTAGTGAGGAACAACAATTTTTTGGCTACATATTTCTGTATGGCTGTGTACTGCGGCTGTAGCTCCATGTATGGCTGTATACTGTGGCTGTAGCTCCGTGTATGGCTGTGTACTGTGGCTGTGTACTGTGGCAGGTACCCAGCAGGTGTCGGTGCCCACTTTGATGGGATTGAAGAGATGGTACGCGTGCCAGCAAAGAGGGCTCTGCGTGCCCTCTCTGGCACGCGTGCCATAGGTTCGCCACCACTGCAATAGAGCATCTTTGGGATGTGGTGGAATGGGAGATTTGCATCATGGATGTGCAGCCGACAAATCTGCGGCAACTGTGTGATGCCATCATGTCAATATGGACCAAAATCTCTGAAGAATGCTTCCAGCACCTTGTTGAATCTATGCCACGAAAAATTGAGGCAGTTCCGAAGGCAAAAGGGGGTCCAACCCGTTACGAGCATGGTGTACCAAATAAAGTGGCCGGTGAGTTTATATCTTATTAATAACTTCAAACAGGGTCTTCGGAGTAGAATATTTGCAGATGATACAATGCTCTGTAAAGTAATTAAGACAGAGGTGGATAGTATAGAATTCCTCAGAAATTGTATGTACCATAAAGCAAAAGTATATATGCAATGGGGGATATTAATCAGGGATTGTTTGACAAATTTTTGGAATACAAGTCCTGAAATAAGTATGATTCGATTGTATGGTAGATTAATGTAACGTAATGGACAAGATTAAAAAATTTTTTTATAATATATTAAATGGTGAAACACTAGAAAAAGTGCAATAAAAAAAATTGTTGGACAGTAAACTTAAATTTAGCGACCATTGTCAGCTGTGAATAATTATGGGCATAACTATATAAGAAGGACATTGCAGAAACCGCAGATGCAAAGGAGGGATAACTAAGATATTAGGGGAATGGTTGGATTAAAATACACAGGTTGCAAAATGAAGAAATATAAAAAAAAGGCCAGTAAAGAGATTTTTCTAATGCACTTTTTTTCTGAGTCCTATAATGATGAGCAATCAACAGTTTCATCTTTATCATGTAATAATGGTGAGACTTTGGATCTTGTTGGCAAAGGTTGTTATCATGGGTTAAACACTGGACAAAGAATAATATCACAAGATTGGATGTTTATTCAGGAACTGTTTGGGATTTGGGAAGAACCCCTCTCCCCCCCGCCCGCTATTTTTTCAGTGTATTTGTATGAAATGTTGTGTGTTTATTCACACCAATCTATTATGATACTTAAAATAAAGGTAATAAAGGTTAAAACAGGCTTTGGTAAAACACTTAAAAAATGCAGTTAAAATGCAGTTTTATAGCAAATTGTTTGGGAAGTGTTATAGGTTTGTAAAACAATTTTTTGCCAAAACCATTTTTTTGCACTTGTGTACTGAGACACATCTGAGCCAACTTATAATGCAAAAAAACACTCCACTGACCAAAATGTAAAAAGTTAAAATATGGTGATATAAAAGCCGATACATTTTTCAAAGCACTTTATTTCATATAGTAAGACATATTGTAAATTTGCAAAATGGTGTAGTTCTGCTATTAATGGCTCCTCATGGACCAGTAGTTCAGTGTCCCAAATTGACCTGCTTGAGTTCTCCTGGGCGCCTTAAAAAACATAAACATTTCTACTCACCTTGGTCCATAGAGGCTATGCAGTTTCAATATAAATTAAGTTAAATTGTGAGTTTCCTTGCCCACAAGCATGTGTTTTGTGTGAGTCCAATGCCATGAACTCTGGCACATCTTTACACACATCAGATTTTTTTTATGCACCACATCTTTGTTTCAATGCGATGCATGAAAAGTCCTACTTTGATGCAAATCTGAGGAAAAAAACACACATCACGTCTATGGGTGCATGAAAAAAACTAGGATCATCTTAGTGCGTTCAGTGTTTCCTGCAAGTTTCAAGGAAATAGCTGAGAGCAGTGAGAATCTGGCACAGGTAAAAAAAAATGACTACAAAAAAGACGCATTGTTGGAGCACACTTGGACTGTGCTCACACTTAATGACTCCCATTTAACAAACTGTGCCTAAACTTTTCACTGAGCAAACAAGTATGATTTTCAACACTGTTCGTGGGCAAGAGGCCTTGAAGACTACTGATGGACCAGGCACTAATCAACATGTGGAAAAAGAAGCAGATGGCAGATGGAACCTGTCAGCTAAAAAAAAAACAAGACTAGCTTTACATACTAATGAAAAACTGTCCCTAGGCCATCTTCCCTTCTTAGAGAAATATCTCTATCTCTGATGTGATGTGGGTCCAAATTGTTGTATAGTATGAGCTGCTCGGAGAATCAGTCACATACACACACATGCGCCACATTCCTTTCCCTTGGACAGGATGTGTACTCATATGGTAATCTCTGAGGCACTATGTGCACTGGGGATTGTTTTATGCACGGATGTAGTTTGCTGACAATATGGGCAGTTTAAAGACACATGGATGGAGAACACATAACAAAATGGACTCTCACACTATCTTGCAGCGTTCTGCAGTATTCATGAAGAGGTTGTCATGGCACTCCTCGGTCCTGTCTCTCTGCCCCTCCCATGCTTGATGCCGGCGGTGACTGCAGCTTATTCCAGGCTTGATGCTGCAGTCACCGCCCCCTGGATGGCCCCCTAATGAATACGCTGGACAACTGCAAGATACGACCGGTGATCAAACCTCTAAGCGCTACAGTGTGGTTGCACTTATTGGTATGTTCTGCTACCTCAATTATTTTGACAGTGGCATTATTGGAAAAGGGCCAGGGATAGTTTGTCATTAGTATGTAAAGCTAGTCTTGTTGTGTTAGCTTAAAGGTGTCCTTTAAAGGCATGTAGTGTAATTGCCATCTTGTTCCTTTTTACTTCAATTGTTGCTGATCTGAAGTAACATTTCCCCCCTTAATCAGAACTACTGTGACAGAATCCGTTCCTTGCTATTTTTTACAGTTATTTGATTTATCTTGTAAGCCCCTTTGGTGGGGGAGATGAGGAAAGGGCCAATCTATTGAATGTCGTCTTCTCAACTGTCTTTACCTAGGAAAATCCCATGGTGGAAGACATGATGAGGAATAATGTAAATTTTCTTTTGAATGTTAAAAGTTTAAACCAGGAAGAGGTACAGTGCCACCTCACATCCTCTAAAATAGAAAAATCACCGGGCCTAGATGGCATACATCTTCAGGTACTGCATGAACTATGTACCATGATAGACAGGCCTTTATTTTAAATATTTAAAGATTCCTGGTGTACAGAAAATGTGGTGCCAATATACAAAAAAAGGTTAAAAAAAAGCGACCCTAGAAACTACAGACCTGTGAGTTTAACTTTTGTTGTGGGGCAAATATTTGAGGGGTTGAAAGAGATGCTATCCTGGAGTATCTCTCTGTACATAACCTTATAACCCAGCATAATGATGAGAGATCAGTCTTGTCAGACAAATCTGATTGGCTTCTATGAGGAGGTAAGTTCCAGACTGGACCTGAGGGAAGTTGTGGATGTTGTATATCTGGACCTCTCCAAGGCATTTTACAGAGTGATCCAGTAGAAGAAACTCTTTTGTGACCGGAGCTCAAAAACGAAAAAGACGATCCATGCAGGTTTCCTCCTTATTTGTGCACCAAACACAAGGGATCACTTTCAGGGATAAGTCACCATTCAGACCAGAAACCGTCAATATTTTCACTCCTGTCCTCAGCTCCGTCCACTCACGTCATATAAGAACATCATCCAGACATATGTAGACAGTTTCACTTTTCAAACTTTAAACTTTTATTTCCAGTTTCTACTCACATATGTAGATAAAAATGCGCATATCACAAATAACTCCATGAGGACGCCTCTCCATGTACCGGGACCCGACATGTGACGTACTATTACGTCACATGTTGGTAAGGGGTTAATGGCACATTCCCAGGTTACGTTGATGTTACCAGTGGAGTGACACAATGAACCGTCTTGGGGCCCCTTCATTTTAATATTTTAATGACCTAGTAGAGGGTTTACACAGTCAAGTTTCAATATTTGCAGATGATGTGTAAAGTCATAAATACTTAGGACAATAGTATAGCATTACAGAGGGATTTGTGGAAGCTGGAGGAGTGGGGGGAGAAATGGCTGATGAGGTTTAAGGAAGAAAAATGTAAGGTTATACACTTGGGCCATATAAACAAAAAGTACAAAAATAAAAAGACTTAGGGTATAGGTGGAAGGTAAACTTAATTTTAGTGACCAGAGTCAGGCAGCTGCTGCATAAGAAAAAATAATATGGGATATATCAAGAGATGAATAGATTCTCATGACATAGTACATAGTTTTGCCCTTATACAAATCACTGGTCAAACCCCACATGGAATATTGTGTACAGATTTGGACACCAGTGTATTAAAAGGACATAGTAGAACTGGAATGGGTGCAGAGGAGAGCAACAAAGATTATTAGGAGAATAGGGAGACTAGAATAAAATGTTAGATTATTAAAGTTACTTGGGGTTATTCAGTTTAGAAAAAGGCGGCTGAGAGGAGACCTCATTACAATGTACAAATATCTGAACATGGAGTACAAGGATCTCTCAAAAGTTTTTTTTTTATACCTAGGCCTGTGACCAGGACAATGGGGGCATCCTCTACGCCTAGAGGAGAGGCAGTTCTACCATCCCCATAGACATTCTTTACCGTAAGAGCAGTCAGACTATGGAACTCTCTGCTGCAGGAGGTTGTTATGGCAAAAATATTCCGGGTTATAGGGAAAAAACCATTTGTTTAATTCTTAAAGGTTGGACCTGATGGACTTGCGCCTTTTTCCAGCCTTATATACTTTGATACAATTATGACAACAGAAAAATAAACGTATGGCTTCAAAAAATACAAAGATGACAAAATAAAAACAAAACCCTAATAATTACTAGAAATGACCTTTGATGGTCCCTTTGAAAAATGCTCGAGTCTCCCATTGAATCGCGCGTGAAAAATGCGGCGAAAACGCAAAAAACCGCTAACAACACTCGCGTGAAAAACGCAAAAACGCTAATTACTCCAAAGTAAAATGGAACAAAAACGTAGCCAAAAACGTCAGTTTTTCACGCATTGCACCCTGACGTGAAACGCAACGCTAGTGTGGAAGAGGCCTTACACTCTATTCCCGCTATACCCATACAGCAAGTTACCAAATTGGGTATCAAACTTTGTGGAGCCTTTTTTCATTTAATCCATTGCGAAAGTTTAAATTTCCAGCCAAAATTAATGTATTGTCCAAAAATATAAACATTTTTAGAACGTACCTACATTTTGTTTTAACCCCTATAGAACACCTAAAGGGTTAACATTAGAGATGAGCGAGCACTAAAATGCTCGGGTGCTCGTTATTCGAGACAAACTTTTCCTGATGCTCGAGTGCTCGTCTCGAATAACGAGCCCCATTGAAGTCAATGGGAGACCCGAGCATTTTTTTTAAATAAAACAGAACATTAAAAGAACAGTGCAAAAAATATTCCAGATGTTTGTAGATGATTTACTTGTAAGAACACATTGAAATAACACTATTCTTCACTTTCCAGGTGTGCGCGTGTGTCACCCGCTAAGTTCGGAGATGTTCGGAACATCTGGAATGTGAAGAATAGCTGTATCATGTGAGAGACTCTGTGGGGCACATTTACTAAGGTTCCTGAATTTTTTCGTTTTGCGCCGCATTTAACTGGGGTTTTTGGCGCACGTGATCGGATTTTGGCGCATCGGTGCCAGATTTCACATGACAAAAATGGTGGGGGGGGCGTCGGATGATCAGATAACGCGCAGGATTTAACACCTCAAATTGTGTCGCAAGACATGCACTCACATACACCAGGAAGAAGATGGTGAACTCCGGCGGACCACTGCGGGGAAATGATACATGCAGGATATTGGGCGCATGATCTTAGTGAGTTGGACTTCATCTTCGTCGGACCGTCTGGAACGAGGATCACGGCAGGACCGGGTAAGTAAATGTGCCCCTGTTTGTTGTATTTCTGGTATTTCAAACGTGACTCCAGTTTAGACCACTCTTTTATTGCCTAATAGAAATCCAACCCCTACTGAATTTTCCCACTTCGGTCTTTGCTATGGATATGTGTGCCACTAAGAGCTAAACACAACGGTAGCAAGTCCCCCTGCTAATTCCTCACAAAATGGTAATAGATGCAAATTAAAATAAAAAAAGTAGAACGTTATTGTAGCCCTAAGAAGGGCTGTTGGGTTCTTTGAGAATCACTCCTGCCTAACAGTAAGCTAATAGAACACCCTAACGCTTTCCCTGACCAGCAGCAGCTCTCTCCCTAGCGGCATCCAGAGACAGAATGATCCGAGCAGCGCGGCCAGCGGCTAGTCTATCCCAGGGTCACCTGATCTGGCCAGCCAACCACTGCTATCGACGTGTAAGGGTACCACGTCATGCTGGGTGGAGTGCAGAGTCTCCTGGCTTGTGATTGGCTCTGTTTCTGGCCGCCAAAAAGCAAAACGGCGGGAGCTGCCATTTTCTCGAGCGGGCGAAGTATTCGTCCGAGTAACGAGCAGTTTCGAGTACCCTAATGCTCGACCGAGCATCAAGCTCGGACGAGCATGTTCGCTCATCTCTATTAAACATTAAAACTTCAATACCATTGGGTGTACATGCATCAATTAAAATGCAACTCACTCAAAGGCATTGATTTGCAAAAAGATGTGTAAATTAGCATGATTGATTTTTCTTAAATACACTTTCAAAATTTGCATGATCCGTCTGTAAAACATTGACAGCTGTTTATATCTACTTATATACATTGTTCATGTTGCAGTGGCTGACATAAAACATTATTGATTATACAGAGTACTTGTGTCAATTATCGCATTATTTCATTCTTTTCTTAACTGGCGACGTACAATAATTAGATGGAAAGAAATAATATGTACTATAGAAAGTCTTGGATAACTAGAATGTTGTTTTGAAATGAAAAATGATTAATTAGTACATAAATTATTCCAATTATACAGTTTTGTGTACAATATTGTGATTTCATAATTTTTAAAAAAAAGTTATAGCATATGTATGATACAGTTTTTTTTGGTTACAATAAACTTATTGTAATTAAGGGGGGATCACTGCATATGTTAAAATTATTATGTAGTATACAGCCAGCCCCCATGTAGTATACAGCCAGCCCCCAGTAGTTTACAGCCAGCCCCCAGTAGTGTAGTATACAATTAGCCCCCATTAGTATACAGTCTGCCCCCATGTAGTATACAGCCAGCCCCCAGTAGTATACAGCCTGCCCCCCGCAGTTTGCCAAACAGAAAAAAAATAAACTTAATACTCACCCTACAGGGTCCCCGATGTTCAACGCGGCTCCCGGCAGTTCCCAATCCCAGTCGCGGCTCCCGGCGGCTCCCAGTGTCTCCACTTCTATCTTCTCTAGCCTGCAGAGTCGTGTCCATGCGATCTGCCGGCCGTCGCACACTACGATGCTGCGTTGTCACGGCTGATGACGTCATCAGCGGCTATGAACCTTTACAATTTAGTGTACATAAAGAAGAGGTCAAAGTAACACTATAAAAATTGTACATTTATTTTATGTTTCCTATGGGTGGATATCACATTCTGTAATATTTAAGAGAGTCCATGCACCCACATAAATTCACTGTTAAACACATCCACACTAAGACAATTTCTGAATACAGAAACAAACCCATTCAAGAATATGCCAGTTTCATGCCGATGTTGACCTTAGGCAAATTTCAACTTAGATCTATACTGTAGTACACAGAGGCATTGCCTTATGCTAAGCTACAATTCTACACAATAGTACATCATTGAAACAGGCCTGTACAAAAGAGTATTACTTACCAGCAGGTTTGACTTGCAGACATTGTTGGTTAGCAGAAGAAGCTGTGTAACCATAGCTTTGTGTGGGTTGTAAGTATCTTATTGATAGTGATTCATATGTTTTGAGAAGTACATGCCCACCTTTCCCTTTTTTTCTTTTTTTTCTTCCAAAGTTTATTTGATTTTTCACAATACAAATACCGTATATACTCGAGTATAAACCGACCCGCGTATAAGCTGAGGCCCCTAATTTTACCACAAAAAAACTGGGAAAACCTATTGACTCGAGTATAAGCCGAGGGTGGGAAATGCATTGGTCACAGCCTCTCCAGTATGTAGCCAGCCAGCCCCTGCCCCAGTGTATATAGCTTGCCAGCCCCTGCCCCAGTGTATATAGATTGCCAGCCCCTGCCCCAGTGTATATAGCTTGCCAGCCCCTGCCCCAGTGTATATAGCTTGCCAGCCCCTGCCCCAGTGTATATAGCTTGCCAGCCCCTGCCCCCCATTTTATATAGCCCCCCCCTTCCCCCGCGTGCAGCACCACATACCGATGGATTCGCACAGAAGATCTACGGGTGCCGCCAGAAAGGCGAGTTTTGATTTATTTATTTTTTTGACTCGAGTATAAGCCGAGTTTGGGTTTTTCAGCACATTTTTTGTGCTGAAAAACTAGGCTTATACTCGAGTATATAAGGTATATAAAATCTACACTTATAATGCTCTATACAGTACACATTACTATATATAAATATAAAAAAATCTACACAATCCAAAAACCTTCCCCTTTTCTAATATACATAGATATATGAAAATTGTCACTGGTGCTGTAGAAGAACCTATCAGTGGTGGATAATCATAGAGTGGGAGAAATGTAAAATGTTATCACAAGAGCAGCACTATGACAATGGATCTTTGTCCGGAGCTAGGGTGCACACCGCAAACGAACCTGGCTCCAAGGTGCGTGTAAGTCACAAATGAAGAATACAAAGAAGCAACACTCCACTGAAATATAAATGGTTTTTTCATACATATAACATACAATGTTTCAGTCCCTCCATGGAGCCATTTTCAAGTGAATACATTTTTTTCCATAGAAGGTATATATATCCCTCACAACATGACATCACTAAGTGGTTGCTGTGAAACCAGAATCCTTATACTAATATGCTTACGGTTGGTCACATGGTAAATCATAGTATCATAGTTTATACGGTTGAAAAAAGACACATGTCCATCAAGTTCAACCAAGGAAAGGAAGGAATTGGATGAGGGATCCAGAGGAATTAGGGGAAGCAATTCTATATAACATAACCGTCAATGTTATTTAGGTGTAAAAAGGCATCTAGACCCTTCTTGAAGCTCTCTGCTGTCCCTGCTGTGACCAGTGCCTATTCCACAGATTGATTATTCTCACAGTGAAGAAGCCCTGTCGCCTCTGATGATTAAACCTTGCTTTCTCCAGACGCAGACAGTGTCCCCTTGTCTTTTGATTTGATTTAATCTGGAACAACTTTCCACCATATTCTTGTATGGACCATTCATATATTTATATATATTAATCATGTCCCCTCTTAGTCATCTCTTTTTTACACTAAATAAATCTAGTTGTTTTAATCTTTCCTCATAAGTGAGACCCTCCATACCCCTTATCATTTTTGTACCCTCTCCAGCTCCAGAGAATCCTTTTTATGGACTGGTGTCCAGAAATGGACGGCATGTTCCAGGTGAGGCCAAACCAACACCTTGTACAGTGGTAATATTACATCCCTATCCCGAGAGTCAATACCACTTTTGATACATGGCAAGATCAGGCTGGCTTTAGAGGCAGCTTATTGACATTGCATGCTGTTATTCAATTTATGATCTACTAGTACCCCCAGGTCCTTCTCAACAAGGGACTCTCCCAGATTTACTCCCCCAAGGACATATATTGCATGTGAGTTATTAGTCTCAAGGTGCATAACTTTACATTTATCCACATTGAACCTCATTTGCCAAGTGGATGTCCAAACATTCAGTTTGTCCAGATCACCCTGCAGCTTATGAACATCCTCCATAGACTGTATTACACTAAACAGCTTGGCGTCATCTGCAAGAATAGACACAGTGCTATGAATTCCTACCTCTATATCATTAATAAATATATTCAATAGTAGTGGGCCTAGCACAGAACCCTTTGCTACACCACTTATAACTGGTGACCATTCTGAGTAGGAATCATTTACCACAACTCTCTGGATACGATCCTTCAGACAGTTCTCAATCCAATTGCGAATGATTCCTTCCAGACCACAAGACCTCATTTTACCCATCAGGCGATGATGAGTGACAGTGTCAAATGACTTTTCAAAATACAAGAACACAATATCCACAGCAGCTCCTCCATCCAGGCATCTGCTCACCTCTTCGTAGAAGCAGTTAAGGTTAGTCTGACAACTTCTATCCTTTGTAAACCGATGCTGGCTGTGACTTATTATACTATGTAATTTCATACACTCTTGTATGTAGTCTTTTAGTAACCCTTTCAATATTTCCCCACTATTGCAGTTAAGCTTACAGGCTTGTAATTGCCTGACAAGGTTCTGGAGCCTTTTTTGAATATTGGCACCACATTCTCCTTGCATTAGTCAGTAGGCACCGTACAATTCTTTAGGGAATCGCTGAATATTTTAGACAGTGGCACAGCAATAATATAACTGAGTTCTTTAAGAACTCTGAGATGTACGGTAACTCATCTGGTACAGGACCAAAATAGTTTAGGAGGCACTGAGCGCCGGGCACAACAAACTCCCCTCCCCTCGCATAAAGCACACACACCGACATTATAATCAAAAAATATACTGAAAATACCAATAAATGTAAATAATCTTTATTGCTTACACATAAAAATGTCCCTTACAGACACAATTAACAACACAAGATGGACAATACAGGAGCAACAGACTAACAGACTAACATACAGTGCACACTACCCTAGTGTAAAAGTGAACAATGCTATTGTAATCCCTGATAGATGTAAATTGCGGTTTAGGGCCATTTTAAGTCCAGAACAATGACAAGAGTACTACACAAGTAATTCTACATACAGAGTATATCTGCATCACATAGGTAAGAATCAAGGCTGCCTAACTGCCCCTTGACAAAGTCCTGTTGGACGAAACACGTGTCGGGGAGGTGCTGGGCAGCGTCCTCTCCTCTGCGCCTCTGTATTCCAGACTTTCTAGGTACAGGTATTATTCTTTTTGTGCACTCCTTACATATGTAGTGATGTGTTTGTTACCTGACTTGTCCTTGTGATTAAACCGCACTTTGGCCATGCACTATGCACTTTAAATTGTCCCATTACCTTGTAAGCCATTGTGTGCCCGCTGCCCAGCACCTGTATTACACTACCCTTTTGTTATGTTCTATTTTTAAAGTGACCTCAATAAATTTTGCATTTTTACTATGATTCTTGCTCATTTTTTCCTTTTGTTGGTACTACTTGATCTCTGAGCATTTCTGTAACTTGTGTGCCCTCTTGTATTACATTGTGTAAGGTTACCCATATGTGCATGGTCCATTGGTATTTATAGGTTTTGTGTCTAACTGCCCCTGTTAACAGGGACAGCAAGAATATACTAAAGTGCACAAACACAGGGATAGCAAAGGTTACAGGTATAAACCACAGATAGGAACAAGAACCCCAAGGACGGGGTCATGTAGAGTATTTTGGGACTTGTAGTTGGTTTAGTATCCCAAAATCAACCTGACAGGTTCCCTTTTAAAGCCAAAGCAGGGTTTTTTTTATAAATACCAAATGTGATTTGTTTACCTCAACAAGAGATGTTATTTCACTGGTACATCTGAATATATTCACACTGAAAGTGTTTAAAATAAATTGGGAAATAACTTGTATATTATGTCTAGTGTTTTACCGATAATACCTTGTTACCATTCCTTTTTTGCTTTTATTTTCAGAATGTAAGTTATAAAGAAAAAAAATTAATTTCTGTCCATAAAAAGGCAACCCCCAATGTTGCTTTAATTTTCCTTGTGCTTTACTTTGAAGAAACTCAGAAAGTTACATAATCTGAATCGATTTCATTACCATAAGTAAATGTCAAATGTCTAAAATACATTTTTTACTGATTAAACTGTCAAGGACAAGTACATTCAGGAAAAGCGATTCATGTTGTATTGCATTTTAAAGAAAAAAAATATACCAAAGCCTCAAAAATAAAGCTCTGTTAAGCACAAGTGGGTGCTTCATAAGGATTCATAGTTTGAGGTTATATAATCATTGAAATTGCAGTCAACAAGTTTCAACAAACAGGAAAAATAAATGTATCCAAAATGGGATTGTGTGTTGTATACATAAAATGCAGTCAAAGGTTTTTTTCCCCATTATCAGTTAGAGTAGACTTTTGTAACTGTAGGCTAAGTTCTGGTGTATTGCTGGCAAATACAAACACGGACATATGACATCATGGGGCACATTTACTTAGAAAGCTGCGTGCAGCTATTCACTAAGAATCATGAATCTGTCACTTCCCTGCACTGCACCATCTTTTTTGTGGTGCACCTTTAACATAGGCCATGCACCGCAATTTGCAAGTTAAATAAGGCCTTGTTCGAATCAGTCTGACCGACCGACGGCATGCCCCCTAATTTGTGCCGCATGGAGGCTAGCGCAGCTGCGACACAATAGCATTGCAGACACTTCTTAAATACCTATGTAAGCCGTTTTAGCCTAGAAGAACGTGCACAGTCCAACAAAAGTGGGGCGCAAAGCCTTAGTAAATTTGCCCCATTGTCTTTTTTTGGTGAATCCTATGCCACACTGTTGTTTCTTTGGGATAAATTTGGCCAATTATTTAGAGCCTCAAGATACACATTGTCCATAAAAGTCACAGTGGCCCCCTAGAGAAGCCAATGTAGTCACAATGGCCCCACTGTAGCCAATCTAGTGACAATATACCAACAGTCATGAATGATGTACAGGTGCCCCTAGAGTGAAACGAAACCTTTGTCCACACACAGAATAAAAAGTAGAAACAGTTCACCTTCCAAGTTGCAAAGTTTATTCTTCATTTTAAAAACTTTGAAAAACATGAATATTTTGGATTCTATCATGTCAGGTAATTTGTTGGCTTATTTACTAAGGTTCGCGCTGTCGTGGGTGACCCGTAATCCATGTCTCGGATCACGGGTGCACCTGTTGTGCTCCGCTGTATGTGCTGCCCCATCTCCGGCCTGTACTTACCTTTCCAGGTTCCAGGCTGTGGTACCGTCCGGGCTGCACGCCTCCCCGGCTAGGCCATGTGCTCCCGCACACTCTTCAGGAATTTAAAGGGCCAGCGTCCTCCTAATTGGCACTGGCATTCTGGCTCTGCTATATATTCTGGAAGCTCCCAGCATCCCCTGCCAGATCTTCAGGTCATTCTGCTGAAGAGAAAGCCTCCTGAACATTTGCAGATGCTTCTGAGTTTCCTGAGCATTTCCAGATGCCTCCGAGTTTCCTGAGTGTTTCCAGATGATTTTGAGTTTCCTGAGCATTTCTAGACGCCTTCATGATTCCTGTGGTGTTCCCGTGTTCCTGTGGTGTTCCCGTAATCCTGTAGCGGTCCTGTAATCCGGTGTGGTGGTCCTGTAATCCTGTGGTGGTCCTGAGGTCCTGCTTTCCCATGGTCCTGCTTTCCCGTGGCCCGCTTTCTGGCGCGCTCTGGCGAAGACCAGGAGTCCACTTAGACTCCAGTCCCGGGTTGCGGCTAGTATCATTATCCCCTGCGGTGGTCCAGGGAGTCCACAAACTTTAGCCTCTGAGACTCTTCCCCCACCCCAATGCGTGACAGTAAGATACGCCCATGGACTCCGCCAAGGTCTTGTATCCTGCTAAAGCCCTGGACTGTGCCAAGGACCCACGCCAGCTACTGGGTGACCTTCCCAGCCGTATTTCCCAGCAGTCGCAAGAAATTGCTCCCCAAAAATAACTCGCTGCTACCCTTCAAAGGATGATCGTCTCCCAACAGTAGGCTCCCGCGACTCTTCCTTCTGTGACTTTACAGTTACCCAGCACAGTTTCGGCAGAGATCTGCGACCGAATTTTTGTTACCTAACAAATTTGATGGCAACCCCAATTTTTGCAGGAGCTTTGTTGCCCAGTCATACTTGGTGTTAAGGGGGCTGCCTTTCAAGGTAGCAAAAGGAGTTATTTTTTTCCATTTAACACCTTGGAAAACTTATTTGCATTCTTTCCAGAAATCCCTAGTGGAGCATCGATGGCTTTAAGTCTCTACACGCCTTTTAGGTGGCCTTATTTGGCAATCTCTCCTTAAGGAGAACGCCTACTGTCTGATTCTGCGGCCTACTCATGCTGCTGCCAACTGACCGCTGACTCCCTGAAACACCCTGTGATTTCCATAATGCTGTTTTCACCCTCCACCACTATATGACGCTGCCACTATGTTTGGTTTTCCCCTTCATTTCATCTGTCAGAAGAAATGAAAAACTTCAGGATTGTTAGCCAAAAGCAGGAGTGGATACAGAATGCAGAGGACATGCAAATATACCATTTACTGGTCATATCTGTTTTGGATTTACTCCTGTTTGTTTTTGGCTTTAGCAATACTGATAATGGACTATTGACCGATTGAAAGCTGACACTGACGGACAAAATGAAGGAAAAAATTATCATTACTGCCGACACCCTCTACACTCTTTTTGGGGGTTTCTACATGTATCAGGGTTTAACAGAACACGTTTTGTCGGAATCTATGGAATCATCTGATGTCAGTGTAAAAAGAGTGCACTCTTTGATGTTTAGTGGGATCTTGGCCCTCAGCTCAGTCTTTTCGAGCTGGCACAGACGTTACCTTGTCAGGCTGCATTCCTGCTTCACTTATTTGGTCAAGTTGGCCCCTGTAAGTACCCATGGAATTGAAGAGTGAAGCGATTCTAAGAGAGGCGGCTGTCATGTGCGTGTCATACTAAAACACAGCATTGTTTGAATACCAAACCACACTTCCTATGCGTATTTGAGCATGGCACAACGTTCTACAACACCCTACAAGCTCTCTGCAGCCAGGAAATACCTGTTTTTTAATATGATTTGCCATGATTCGATTCGGGTCGAAACAATTTTGTTGGAAAATTCGGCGAACTCGGCGAAATTAATTTTTGCAAAATTTGTCTATCTCTAACTACCAGTAATTCTTTACTTTCTACCCTGTATTCCTATCTCCTTCCCCAAGAAAATTATATATACTTTTTATAATTTAATAAGTATTAACTATTAAATACCACTCAAGCTATGGTTGATACTTCAAAAACATATTGTGAAGTAGTCACGAATGTGCATATATCAACTACAGATATAATATACCATATTTAAGTATAATAAAGTGGTCAAATGCCATTGGAAAATGAACCTCATTGATCAATAATGGTGTAATTTTACCTTTTAATCACCTAACCACCAAATTCAATGTATCACAATCCGACTTCTTTACTTAGCAGAGGATTAGATCCTTTCTATCCATTTCTCTGTTATCAGTTAAGAATTGTATGAAACAGAGTCACTGTGCTGGTTTTGTTAAGTTTATAAAAGCTCAAGATAAAATCAGAGGTGCTATTTCCATTACCTATGCGGACCGGCTGGGGTTTCATATTAAGGGAAAACTACTTTATATGGTCAGATGAGAAAGAGAAATTGGCAACTTATTATTAATATCTAGGGCTCTACGGTCTTACCAACACCAACCCAACTTCTACTAAATATGTACTCCAATGTATTTTTGAAAGAATATAATGAATATTTGTGGATTGTAAATAACATGTGTTCCTCAGCTAGGACTGTTATTGTTAAAAATTGGAAAACTGCTTCTTACCAATCAATTTCTAATGTCTCCTGCCTTTGAGGGCGGAACAGTGCATGTGGCGGTATGGTGTATGAAGAGTAGGTGATTTTGATGAGAAATGGATATACTGGTTAGCATATAAAAGCATAATAAGACATTAATAATTGATAAGAGATGTATATATTGATTATAGTAACTGTGTAACACACATACAAAATTTTGCCTTTTGTCTTTCTTCTTTCTTTTCTTTCTTTATTTTTCCTGTCCTTTTATGTTAATATATTGTCTTATTTTTTCATATTTTTGTTCTTGTGATAAGAATAAGAATTATGCACAACCCCTTTTTTGTTTTTGCATATGTGATGGTTTGTTTTCTGCGTAACAAATTGCAATTCATAGTGACGGTATGTAATATTCCATGCCATGTACTGGGAAGCAGGAAACAAATTTCAAATGCAGTGAAATTGGTGCAAAAAAGGCATTTGCGGCATTGGCGTGTTTTCCATGGTTTTCACTGTGCTCTGCAAATGACATTTCTCCTATATGGTTTGGGTCGGTACAATCATGGAGATACCAAATGTATATAGGTTTATAATGTTTTAATAAACAATTATATATAGGTGAGGGCATATAAAACATAGCTTTTAATAATTCTGTTAAAAAACAACCAAAAGATCCATCACACAATTTAGTATATAAAAATCAATTAGCCATCCTTGCACAGCTTGTATATCCAAAGGATGCTATATGTATCTAGGCAAACAAAAACAGCACCAGGTACATGAACTCAAGGAAAAATGAACTAGTGTCTTCCACATCTGGAAGCCAAGGTAAGTCTATTATGCATACACAGACAGCATTAACATTTGATCACTAGAATATATAATTGTTCTTGATTGGGATGGTGAATTTGCTGGCCTTCCATACTGCGTTTTGCATTATATGAGAATAAGGCTCCGAATCTTTGTGCTATAATGTTTTCATACATTTACAAAAATTAAAATCTCCTGTACAAAAAAAAAATTCTCATACTTTGGTGTACAGAGTTTTGGACTGTACGGCCTTTTGATTGCTTTTTATTAAATTTTTTTAAGTGTTGCAAAAATGGTTGGTAAAAAATTAGTTAACGGGGCACATTGTACTTTTAATTAGTTTAAAATTTGAATGATATCTTTTGTCATTAGTTATGAAAAAAAAGGAAATTTGGTAAAAAATTTTAAAAATTCCTTATACCTTTAGGTTGGCGTGTTTTTTAAGATTCCATGTATTTTACTATCATTTTAGAATTTGGTTGCCATTTTTCAATTTTTTTTTGGAAAATCTCCAATCCCTGTATTTAGAGGGACCTGTTCAACTTTCTATTGACTGTGAAAGGCATAAATAATAGCAACACTCATAAATTACCCCATTATGGAAGATACACACCTTATGGTATTAAAAAGCACTTTTAAGAAGCTTGCTAACCCTTGTTTTAAAAGGGTTAAAAAAATGGAGGTACAGTCTACAAATTGTAATATTTTTGGACAATACATAAATTTTTGGTGAAAAATAAAACATTTGCAATGGATTAAATGACAAAAAGCTCCACAAAGTTTGATATCCAGTGTACTGATACCCCATATGTGTTGGTAACCTGCTGTATGGGCACATGGCCAAGCATAGAATAAATGGAGCGCCATTCATTTGCATTGTCAAATTGTACAGGCTATAATTTTTTTTTCTTTATTTAATGTTGACATATAGGGGCTATTTTTTGCCTCATGAAATTCACTTTTCTGGTACATAATATTGGGGCATTTATAGCTAATTGATAAGATTTTATTAACTCTTTGTTAGTGGAAAAAATAAAAACCATCACATTTTTTTTGTTTTTTTGGCCATTCGCCATATAATAAAAATAATATACTTTTTTCATTATATGAGTCATCACGATTACAAAAAGACCTCATTTATATACATTTTTTTTATTAACATTAATGAATAAAAACTAATTTCGAGAAAATTTTGTTAATTTTAACATCACTGTCTTTTCAAATGCATAACTTTTTTATTTTTTGGCTGACAAATCTGTTTAAGAGCTAATTTTTTGTGAGAAGAATTGTTGTTTTTTATGGTCTTATTTTGGAGCAAGTAAAATTTTTTAACACACTTTTTACAGCATTTTTAAGGGTATTAATTAAAATTATCTTTTTTTGGAAAGTTTATTATTATTTTTTTAACGGGGTTCCCTAGGCGGGTCCAGTAACGATTCTGTTTTATTATACAGATTATCATGGATGCTTGTCCACAAATGCCATAACTTTTTATTTTTTGGTGCAAATTGTTTAAGAGCTATTTTTTGTGAGAGATTGTTGTTGTTTGTGGTCTTATTTTGGAGCAAGTAAATTTTTTAACACTTTTTACAGCATTTTTAAGGGTATTAATTAAAATTATTATTTTTTGGAAATGTATTATATATTTTTTTAACGGGGTCCCTTAGCGGGCGTGGCGGGTCCAGTAACGATTCTGTTTTATTATACAGATTATCATGGATGCAGCAATACAAAATATGTGGGGGTTTTGTGTACTTTATTCAATTTTACTGAATAAAACCTCATTTGGAGAAAATCTTGTTCATTTTAGCATCCCCATCTTTTCAGATGCATAACTTTTTCTTTTGCCTGATTAATCTCGAGAAGAGTTGTTCTTTTAAGTGGTCTTATTTTAGACTGCATAACTTTTTAACATCACTGTTTAGAGCATTTTTTAAGGATATTAATTAAAAATTATTTATTTTGAAAACAAAATTATTATACAGATTGTTACAGATGCGGCAATACCTAATATGTGTTTTATTGTGAATTTGCTTATGTTTTTATTTTTAATTTTTATTTATTTTAATATTTTAAACTTTTTTTTTTACAAACTTAAACTTGAACCAGAGATGCTCTGATCACTGGTTTAAGTCCAATACACTGTTCTACAATACTAATGCATTGTAGAGCAGTGTAAACTGTCTGGCATGCTTACGCATGAGCATGACAGTTTATGGTCAGACCCCGAATCTGACTGTAGGACTGCTTGGGCAGCCCCGGGGCACTTTGCAGACCTCAGTGCTGCAAAGTGCAGCACTGAGACAATTGGATCCCCCATAAGAGAATTGGATCCCCCATAAGCGGAAACACCCGTACACAACATGGTCATACTTGACCATGGCACGTAAGGGGTTAACACTCACGATCGGAGACGGCTCTGATCACTAGTGTTAGAGTGAGGTGTCAGCTGTATTATATAGCTGACAGCCACTGCTTCTGGTGCTGGTCTGCTCTTGAGCCGGTGCCAGAAGCGGGACATAATATAACATCCCGGTGAGTATATTACATCCTAGTATGCGAAGGGGTTAATAAGATAATGTATATTCATAAAATAGGAATCTCTTCTGTTTACTGTTTTGATGTCACACAGATGCACACAGCATGGCATTAGTATCACAGAGAGTAATCAGAACTGTGTGATATAATGAGTGCACCTATGTGTCATCAGATGACCATGGACTTGTTTTCATTCACTGGAAGTAAACGATGAAGCTTCCTATAGAATGAAAACAAGAAGATATCTTGAAAACCACAAGGAATGTTGAAGAAAGTATATTGAAAAATTGTATACATTTTTATTGTACAAACAATAACATTTATTTGCTGAAAGTAGACAACCCCAAATATAAATACTGTAGAGCTTTAGACTTAAATAAATAGCTTGAGCATTGCAAAAGTGAATATGCTAAAGTTTAGCTTTGCAATTTTGTAAAATTTAAACACAATACATTTCATTAAGTGTCTTAACTGCTTCGAGGTATTTTGATTTTATCATAAGACAAATCCTATTCATTTATAAAACATACAAGAAAACATTGTTTAAATAGACTGAGAGTTTTTGTTCTCTGGCTTTGTTTATGTTTCCATAATCAAGGCAAATAAACTTCAGGGCATTGTTTTTCAGTTAACTGTAGAGAACAGTTGACTCACACTACATATATTTTACCCTGAAACCTCTCAAGAGAAAAACGTAAATAAATATTTGAATTGCAAAAACATACATTTTTTAAATAGAATGGATAATCTGAAGATTAAAAGTTATCATTTTTCAAGTTTAGTTATGAAAACAAATTTATGATTTGGCACTGTAATAAATATAACAGATTTTTTCTCTTATTTATGAATTCAGACTTCTACAGTTTTTCCTGCAATATGCAATGGATAAAGTTCTTTTTTCTAAAGAGTTATTTATTATAAGGGGAAAAGGCCGGGTTGAGCATTATATAACATCATGGCTGCTTTATAAGTCCTTGACTCAGCAAAGTTTTATGAAAAATGTTCATGTGACGTAATTCTCTACTGTGCCACCAAAACAAAATCCTTCTCCTTACTAAAATGTTAAGGTGTTGTCTTGTTTCCAGTAAAAAAAAGACACTAAAACACTTATTCCTGCCAGGATCATCCTTATGCACCTAGACAGCACCACCGTGAACAGAGACCCAGTGCCCAAACTGCAACCCAAAATCCATGTATTTATTTCAAAGTGCCAACTTGTCCCCAGATGAGTAGCAAGGGTTAGGCATCTTCCTGCACATTGCTGGCAACCCAATGAAGTGACATTATTGCACCGACTGCACGGGAACATCTTCTGCCACAACTTTAAATGGTATCGGCATCCTAAGTAAGGGGGGTAAAATGTGGATTATTATTGGAACTACCCACTGGTGATCTTAAACAGACTGCAGCTTCAATGATAATCTGTCCCTGTCCACACCTCCTCACTCCAGTAGTCACAAGCAGTATGTGTTGCTTTAAAATAGTCCTGAGTATGGCATTTCCTATGCTTACTGGGATAGCAGGTGGAATCTGTGCTTGGATGATGGGAGAAGGGGCTCTAAGTGCTCCTCTAGTAGGTGAAGTCTGTGCTGGGGTGTATGGAAAGTGCCTTTAGTGTGGGTTCTAAGTGCCTCTCTAGTGATGAGCAGACCTAAACTGTAAAGTTTGGGTCTGTACCAAATTTCACAGATGCGGCACCCACAGACCCACACCCGAAACATACATCATTATTCCTTATCTGGGTACGTGTTTGAGAAAAATTGCAAAGTTGCTTGATTGATGCAAAAGCAGCCCTTAAAAGAAGCTTCCAGACCCTTAACAGCTGCAGACATGTCCTCTGTAGGCATGCCTGTGCTTGGCTTGGGTGGACATGTGATTCTGCAGTATAAGAGCGAGGCCACACATCCAGATGCCATTACAAACACAAGACAACAGTTGAGAGCTTACTACTAATCATAGGGTCAGACAGCTCGGCAGGGACTTGTAAAAAGGTAGCAATTGCCCTTTTCAGGGCACTAAGGAAGAGGCTTAATATTAGGGACAGGTTTAAATCTGAAATAATTGCTCTTATAAGGGCACTCTAAAGAACTACATCACTGCATGGATATTCTTACTGATTCTACAGGATTCTACAGCAATACTTGCAAAGACCAGACCTGATTATTAGCATGTACTGCATCATCCAGAAAGATCTTGTAGATCCTTTCTCTGCCTAATATTCAGCCACAGAAAAATCATAAATCATCATCAATCATCCCTTTCTTGCGAAGTTGCTCCTGTCAAAGAAAATGGCATTTTCCTTGCTAGTTAAGAAAAGTTTAATCAGTGAGAATAGCGCACATAGATACATAGTGCAGACGTCCTGTCAGCAACAATTGCGCTTTGTTGTCAAAGTATATTGCGTTTTTTGGAAAAGTGTGGTGAGAATAGCGCACACCAATATGTGAATCAGAAACATGCTCCTGTCAGTGAATAGCATGCAGTAATGTCTATATTAAATGTTTGCCTGCCATTTTCTGGAAATGGCAGAATTTTATTCTTCGGTGAATGATAATATTCATTAAGTTCTGCAGTAAATTTATCATATGGATCAATTTTTGCTTACTGCACAGCGAAACAAAGAAGTTGCATTTTCAATACAAAGAGGGAGAAGACAAATCTATTGATTCCTCTCTGGTGTGACGGGTACACCATTATGAAGGTCCCATGAAGGGTTACTATGATGCAAATGAAGATAAACATAAATGTCTTGGTTGCTGTATCCAAAGTACTGGCAAAGGCTCCTCATCCTGCTTCTTGTTTTCCCAGGCCTGCAACAACCCCTGAGCTAGAGCTTTTCAGTAAAATGACCAGCAGAAACTTGCATGTTTTCCATCATTAGTCAAATAGATTTGGGATCCTCCATTGAGTTCTTAACAACTTTACATTGGATATATTTAATCAAAGAAAACAAACGAATACTTAAAACAACAAACTTTTACTGGGAAAGCATAATTTATGATGCATGTGGCATGTGCAATCTCCTGGAGGGGAGCATAGTCCTTTGTAACTTTGTGACATTAAGCCATAAATGTCAGATGAGAACAGCACCACTAGTGGAGTTCCTCTTAATATCATAAAAAATACAATGGGAAACAGCAGGCCCTTCCTCTCATTGCCATAAAAGACACAATGGGAAACACCAAGCTCTTACTTGCACTGCCATAAAAGACACAATGGGAAACACTAGGTCCTTCTCCGCACTGCCATAAAAGACACAATGGGAAACACCAGGCCCTTCCCCGCACTGCCATAGAAAATGCAATGAGATACACTGAGCCCTTCCTTTCACTGCCATAGCAGACACAATTGGGAACACTGGGTCCTTCTTCTCACTGCCTTAAAGAAGCAATGGTAAACACCCGGCCATTCCATTCACAGCCATAAAAGACGCAATGGGAATTACTGTGCATTTCCTCTCATTGTCATAAAAGATGCAAAGGGAAACACCATGCCCTTCCTCCCACTGCCATAAAAGACACAATGGGAAACAGCGGGCCCTTCCACCCACTGCCATAAAAGACACAATGGGAAACACCATGCCCTTCCTCCCACTGCCATAAAAGACACAATGGGAAACACCAGGCCATTCCTCGCACTGCCATAAAAGACACAATGGGAAACAGCGGGCCCTTCCTCCAACTGTCATAAAAGACACAATGGGAAACAGCGGGCCCTTCCTTGCACTGTCATAAAAGACACAGTGGTAAACATAAGCCTTCTGCTCACTGCGATAAAGAAACAATGGGGGATATGTGCCATAGGTTTTTTTTTCTTTAATAAATTTAATTAAAAAAATGTAAATGCAAAAATTTATGAATTTTTAAAAAACAGGTTAATGTGCAAAATTTTAAACTTTTAAAGCATGTGAAATAATTTCAATTTACATGTTAAAACAGGGTCCATGAAAAAAAATCCTTCATTTGCACCAGCCCTGCACCAGGAGGCAGAGGTGACTCACATGGAGAAGGATTATCTGTCCACATTTTTCCTGGTACAGAAGGTTGGGTCCTCCCCATTCCATTTCTGGGTAAGAAAATTGGACATGTGTATGTTACAACAATACTGTTGTAAAGTCCTCGCTACCATGGATATGTTGTTAAGGTTATTGCTTTGTGTTTATTTTTTCTGCTTGCTAATTTCCTCTTTTCTCTTACCTATCCCTAGAAACAAAAAGTGAAGTAATTAACATGTTTCACTCCGCCTTCTTATTGCTTCACACCTCGACCTGGATTTGCCGTTGGTGTGACGTCAACAGTAGGGGACACATCCAAATTGCATATATTTGTCTTTTCATAGCAGTATGTCAGCAGTTGATAAAGGCGTAAGCCGAAACGATTTCTGTTGCCTGTTTTGCAAAATATGACTTCCGACTGCTGTGGTTATTTGCAGTGTGCAGGATTTCAGAGTCATGGCATTTTTTCAACCAGAGTGTAGAAGACAGAACCAGTGACATGTAGAGCACAGCCTAGGCCTCAACAATCTGTGTACAGCATGAATGACCAACCACTTGCAAACAAACATGAGCTTCAGTGGATAAGACAACAAAAAAACTTAGTTGGTTGAATCAGCCTGTACCACCACCAGCCACGTGACAATGCAACCTTTCTCCATGTAAAGAAAGGATGTGACACTAGCATCACCAGCAGCACCACAATCACAATCACCCAGCCTGTCCACACCATCTGTTCGGCTTTCTAGCCTCAAAATAATGGAGTTAAAGAGGTAGTTTTCGCTGATGAGATCCAGAATGAGACCCTTGTGCATGGGATTCAATTCTTATCAGTGAATGGATTCATCAAATTCTATACTATTTATAAAAGAATTTAAAAAAATAACTAGACAGAGATCTACATCTGTAAGTGCTGATTCACAGGTTGAAATCAGGAATATCCAGCATTCTCTCTACAATTGTCCTATCCCATTTTCTTTTTAACAGTATATGCATGCTGTTTACCCCCAGGAGCCTGTATTACTATACCCGCTGTTTTATAGAGTTTTTCCAAACGCTGCACTTCAGAAATAACAGTGCCTTATTTATCTACTAAAGCAATTTAAATACTTGAGTCACATATGTGACCAAGCAGATAATTTCCTGTGGTCTTGGTGCAGCTGCTATTAAACTAACAAACTAATCTGCTATTACCGTACTTATTTTCAATAACATGTTTTCCTAAAGACAAATACTGTTAATGTAATGAACCATGACTGTAAGGTCAAGTATTAGCACTTAAAGAAAATCTACCATCAAAATCCATCATGATAAACCTGGGACACTTACTTATAGATCCAGGCACTGTAACTGTGGTAATCTTTTTATATTTGTTATCCATTGCCACCTTCCTTCTAAAATTAACTTTTACTATCATGTTAAATTGCCTGAGGGGCTCTAGGAGGGGGTGGGGTGGTGGTACCAGAGTTCCTCAGTGCTGCAGTGTGACCGGCTGTTAGAGACCCTCAAGCTATTTACAATAATTGTGAAAGTTGATTTTAGAAGGAAGGAAGCCATGGATAACAAATATAAGAAGATTACCATAGTCACAGTTCCTGGAACTATCAGTCAGTGTCCCTGATTTATCACTATGGATTTTGATGGTAGATTTTCTTTAATATATGATAAGAACATTAGTACAGTTGAATGTTGGAAGGTACAACTTTACCCAACAGGTATCACTATTTTCATCACCATTGCTTGATTCATAGCAATCATCTTTTTGGGCAAGTCGCGCGAGGTAAGATCTCTCCTTGCAGAGATTGTGCCAATTAAGGCCATCTTGTACTGTTTTCCTTATCCTATCTTGGAATCCCCAATTGAAGCATCAACGGCTATAAGTTTCCACATGCCTACAAGGCGGCTTTAATTGGCAAAGCCTCCATAAAGAGAGACCTTACTTCCTTACCCTAATCAAAAGCCTCTCAATTTGCTAAACCAGTTCCCTATGCTATACTGAAGAGACACAACCACATTGCAGTTACAGTTGGGAATCTTTACCTGCTGGAATAAATATACTGGTTTAGCTTTTTTAGCATCATGTCATTAGGCTTCCTGGAAGTCATGCTTGCTATTAAGGGCCTTTTGGACAGCCATTGGGTAAAGGTCTTACAATCAACACCTAGGGGAGATTTATAAAAAGTGTCCTAAGGTTAAACAGTGCAGAGTTAGACTAGACCGTCTTATTCTGCACCAGATTGATAAGTGTCTGGTGCTGGATGATAAATCTGGTGCAGTATAAGACTGTTTAGTCGTACTCTACATCTCCTATCAGTTGGCTTACTTTACGCCAGAAAGTTAGGACAAAATTCTGTCGGGTCAGCAGTAAAAAAAATCGTAGACAGTCTAAATAAATCCCCCCCCCCCACCTAGACTTATCACTGCTTGACTGGTGAAATGGTGCTTAACAGAGTACAGCTACATTGTACACTAGATTGGTTTGGGCATGCACATACTGAGACTATGCACTCATCTCCAGCAGTTAAAATAGAAGGTCCAGTCGTCTATGAATCAAGCTCAGAGAATTGTGAGGGAAGCCACCCTGATTCCCTGGCTGTCTACAAAACTCTGTTTTTCCTGAACTAAGATATTTCACGCTAACACATAGGATGAGAAGTCCACTTTAATTAAAGAAAAACCCAAATGGTCACATTAATAACTTGACAAAAGAAAAAAAATAATTACATTTCTATGAAAATTAACCAATGAAAGGCAGTCATCGCTTTTCAACCATGCTTCAACAGAACAAAACTCATTAAACAGACCCGGACAGAAACAATGGTACTCCTGAAAAAAATGTGAGCAAAGGGACATGTTAAATCAAGGTGTGTCAAGTAAGCATCACAGGTGTCTACAATCTACAATCAGTGGCTTGTATTTAGCGCTACAGCTACTTATTGTGCTGTTTGATTACATGGTGTGTACCATCAATATTAAAGGAGTCCAAAAGGGGCTAATGTAACCTAATATCCACTTAAAACTTAACTTGTAATTTAATATTTATTTAAGACCATACACCGCTTTTAAAAATATCAGCTGGTCTCTAGAATGTTCAGTGGCCTCATGTAGTTAGTCCTAATCGGAGTATATGTATGTACATTGTCTCCTCAATCACATAAGATACTGTAGTTAGGTAACATTGTGTTATTTTAACTACTCTCTAATAGTATTCTAAAATTGATACAACGGACATTACTTCTCATTACTGAGTACAAATGTTACTTAGAAAGTAAGAAATAACTGTGTCACAATGCCAGTGGCCACTGTTAATCTCGGCACAACCACAGCTGGTCACTGAAATTATGTCTGTTAAAAAAGCTATATGCTACTAGTGCAGATTTATCACTGATATCAAATCAATTTAAATTTACAGATTATTCCTCCTAAATGACACCTAACCAATTCTGTTGTCAAATATAATATCATAGGATTATCCTATTTTGTAATGTACTACTTGTGGTTTCAATCAGCTATATTGATAAAGCTATTACTCAATTTAGGACTGATTTGGGTCACTTTAGAGATGCTTTAACTGACCTTAACCCCTTTCCGACGAAGCCACTTTTCACCTTTCTGATACGGCCCATTTTTTCAAATCTGCCCTTTGTCACTATAAGTGGTTATAAATGCATTAACATATCTGAGTGAATTTGAAATAATTTTCTCGTCACACTTTGAACAGGCAGTCCCCAGGTTATGTACAAGATAGGGTCTGTAGGTTTGTTCTTAATTTGAATTTGTATGTAAGTCGGAACTGTATATTTTTTAATTGTAACTCCAACCAAATTTTATTTCGGTCTCTGTGACAATTGGATTTAAAAAATGTTGGATTGTCATAAGGACCAGGATTAACAATAAATCTTAACTACAGACATATTTAATAGACATAACAGTTATAGCTGTTTATTGTAGCCTGGGACTACTGTAACTAGGGGTCATCTGTAAGTCGGGTGTTCTTAAATAGAGGACCTCCTGTACTGCATGTTAGTTGAAAAATTTTGTTGGTATGTTTTGCATTTATTTATGCAAAAAACAGTTATTTGGTGAAAATTTGCAAAAATTCTCAATTTTCAAAATTCTAAATTTTCTACTTTTTAACACATAGTCGTAACAGTAAAAAAACTTGATATCTAACATTTACCGAATGTCTGCTTTAGGTTGACATGACTTTTTATGCATCATCTCATTTTTGTAGGAAGTTATGGGGCTTTGAACTTTAGGTGCGATTTTTCACATTTTCATAAAAAACGCAAAATCCTGCTTTTGAGGGACCTTTTTGGCTAAATGAAGGTATTTTCCAAAAAATGTACAAATTCTCAGTGGATAAAATGCCAAAATGCTCCATAAAGTTTGATACCCAATCTCTCCTGCATATAACAATACCCCATATGTGGTGGTATACTGCTGTATGGGAACACGCGGGGGCATTGAAGGGAAGCTGCGCCATTCAGAGCAGATTATGGATTGTCACTTTTTATTGGCTATACAATCTTTATTTGTTCTTGGCAATTTGGACATATAAGGGCTTATTTTCTGCAACATTAGATGCACTATACAAATACTCCAGTTTAGTGGGTCATAAGCTTATTGATGAGATTTTATTAACTCTTGAATGTATGGAGGAAAAGAAAATCATCAATTTTAGTTTCTTTTCTTTTTGTATTTTTTGGGGGCCACACACCATACAATAAAAATACTATATTATCTTTATTCTATATTTATTCTATAGATCATGAGGTGATACCTCATTTATATAGTTTATTTTACAATTTAACTGAACAAAAACTAATATAGAGAAAATCTCATTTATTTTCATATCACCATCTTTTTAAATACATAACTTTAATACTTTTGGTTGATGGAGCTGGTTTAGGGCTTATTTTTTTATATATTAAGTTGTCCTTCAGTGGCATTTGGCATTTTCATTTTTGTAAAGTGATTTTATGACAAAATTTACCTTTTTGGCAAGTTTTTCAGGTTGTATTCTTACGGCGTTCCCCGAGCTGGTCCAATAATGTTACTGATATATTGTACAGTTTATTACGGACATGTCGATACCAAATATGTGGGGTGTTTTTTTCGTGATTTTGTGTTTTTTTGTACTTTATAAAATCTGTATAGGGATTGTTGTTATTTAATTTTATTAAAAAGACTTACTGTATATACTTGTGTATAAGCCGAGTTTTTCAGCACAAAAAATGTGCTGAAAAATGTCCCCTCGGCTTATAAACCAGTCAATACAGATCCAGTAAAAATACAGTAAAAAATACTTAAAAAATAATAAACTTATATACTCACCCTCCGGTGGCCCCGATCTGCAGCGCTGCTCCCCCTGTGTCCGTGCGGCTCCTGCACCCGTCTTCTTTCTTCTGCAACATGGTGCCGAGCACTGCCATGCTTTCCACCTGGGCAGCCCTAGTATTATGTCAGCAGCGGTGTGTCATACTATGCGCCTGATGGCCGGGGGAGAACGATGGCGGCGCCCTGCAGAAGAAAGAAGACAGGCGCGAAAGCCTGAAGATGAGCCGCACGGACATCGGGGGAGCAGCGCTGCGCATCGGGGCCACCGGAGGGTGAGTATATAAGTTTTTTTTTAATGCAGGCTTGTATTCTACTGGGGGCAGCTTGTATTCACTGGGAGCAAGCTGTATTCTACTGGGGCAAGCTTTATACTACTGGGGCAGCGTATCCTACTGTGGGCAAGCTGGCCGGCTGAATACTACTGGGGCAAGCTGTATACTACTTGGGGCAGGGCTGTATACTACTGGTGGCAGGCTGTCTCTACTGGGTCATGCTGGGGTGGCTGTATACTACTGGGGGCAGGCTGGGGTGGCTGTATTCTGCTGGGGGCAAGCTGAGCTGCTGTTACTGCTGGGGGCACGCTGGGCTGGCTGTATACTGCTTGGGGCCGCTGTGCTGGCTGTATCTTCGGAGCAAGCGGCCTGGCTAACTACTGGGGCAAGCTGTGGCTAGCTGTATCCTACTGGGGTCAGGCTGGGCTGGCTGTATGCTACGGGGCAGGCTGGGCTGGCTGTATACTATTGGGGGCAAGCTGGGCTGGTTGTATACTACTGGGGGCAGGCTGTATACTATAGGGGGCTGTCTGGCTATATACTGGGGGGGTCTGTGACGAATGCCTTTCCCACCCTCGGCTTACACTCAAGTCAATAGATTTTCCCAGTTTTTGGTGGTAAAATTAGGGGTCTCTGCTTATACTCGGGTCGGCTTATACTCGAGTATATGGTAATTAAGTATTTTAAAATCTTTTTGTTTATTTTTACAGATTGGATTGAATAAGTCATGCTCTGATTGCTTGTTCAAACTCTTCTTAACCTAACACAGTGTAACACTGATGTATTACACTGTGTTATGTAACACAATGAGCATGATGCTAAAGTGCAGGATCTGGCTCGTGCGGGACATTGTGCAGCCCTGGTGCACTGGCAGACCTTGTGGCTGCCATCAGAGCTACACACCTTCCAAGTAAGCAACGCAGAGGGGTCTGATCAAGAGAAATCTCTGATCGTGGGTGTTAGAGGTGTGTGTTGGCTGTAATATACAGCTGACACCCACGGAACACACTATTCTGCAACCAGTACCAGAAGAAGTACGTCACGATGCGGCTTGTACTTGCAGCCTGTGACTTACTACAACGTCAAATGTCCGGCACAACTGAGGATAGTAAGCCTATTTTTTTATTAAATTAATTAAAATTCTAAATTAATGAAACCGTGTGGGGCACATTTAATAGGGCAGTGTGCCAATTTTCTGTCAGACTTTTCACATTCTTTCTAGTGCAAACTGCTTCCACAGGTATTTAAGAAGTGTCCGCACCACGTTGGTGTCACACACGACCCCTTTGTGAAAGGGCTGCACTAGTCATCATGTACCATAAATTATGGGGTGTTCTGTGCCTGATTTAACATGAAAAGTCAGACAGATTGTGTTGCACACCCCATGTTAAAGGTGCACCAAAAAAAATTGTTGGAGCTGTGCAAAGGGCACCAGCGTCATGTAGAACATGCGCCAGAAATCCTGAATCAGGCGCCCTCTGCAAACTACACAGGCAAACTGCATATAGTGAAGTTCACACTTTTGTTAGTAAATGTGCCTCTGAGACAGTGCTAATATGGGGAAAAAGGTGTATCATGGCTTTCACGTTTTAACATGATTATAAATGTGGCATACTGTGTGAATAAAGTTTTATAACAGGCTAAAAGTAAGTTGGCATCACATTTTGGTGCATTCTGGATTTAGTTAAAATTATGATTTTATGGCAACTAGTTGACAGATCTTCATTCTCTATAACATTTATAAGAATTTATTTTAGCTTCCGTTCTCATAATATAGATCAGATCTGCTAACCCAACTCAACTTTTTCTTGTATTTTAGAACATGAATCTAGAGCAAGAGTTTATTTTCCTTTATTTTATATGAGGACACATTCAGTAAAAGGATATATATGCTTTCCTATTGTATCAAATGCTTAAATATCCGGATCTACAAAATATTTCTGTGTTGTGAAACTTAGCTTCAATTCTCACTGTGCAGAGACTTCATCACTGTCGCATTAGTTTAGGCAGAATTGAGCAGATTGTTTATTTTAGTTCACTTCTGCTTTAGGCTGTAACATCAGATGCAGCTCCTAGAGTGATGAATTCCAATTGTAATGTCACAGATTATACAAGGGTACAAAGGAGTACTGCAAACATTCTCTCATGAGAGAACACTGTACATATTTTTTTGTTTGCATTTCTTATTGTTTTTCCACTTTTGCAAAATATAAACTATTTTGTTCAGTGATGGCTATAGCAAAATATATTGAGATTTTCATGCTCAACAATGTGATCCTTAGGCTAAAATAGATAATATTGTTATACAAATGATATATGTATGAGGAATAGTGTTTACAATGGAATAATATGTACAAAGTGTTTACAGTGGAAGCATTTCACATTGAGAGATTCTAGCGTCAATAGAAAATTCTGAAAAAAAGATGAGCAAATTGTTAACATTTTCAGTTTTTCAGGGAGTTTCTTCATTAAGTAAAATTTTAAAACACATTTTAACAACCAAATTATAATTGAATGAATTTAAGCACCTTTGGATTTTGAGATTTAGGAATACTAGCCAAAATGATCTTTCAGGTCTTAGATCACTACTGATTTCTGGAGTTATATGACTCATCATAATTTTAGTGATGTAGACTAGAGATGAGCGAGCACTAAAATGCTCTTGTACTCGTTATTCGAGACGAACTTTTCCCGATGCTCGAGTGCTCGTCCCAAAATAAAATTTATAATTATAACCTTATTGGTGTAGCAGGCGTAAGTACTGGCACCGTTTTTGGATTCTTCTTCCTGTTTGGGTCTATTTTGTCCTTGCTTCTGAGCACAAGTATGAAAGCAAACCATCTGATGAGATTTACGGGCAACTGGTTATGTAAAAAAATAAAAGGAAAATCAAAAAGGAATGGCAGACTGTGCTCCTACTGAAGATGTAAATAAATCACAAAACCCACTAATAAGTGTTATCGGCCTCACCTGCTTCATTCTTTGTCGATGATATGTGCGTTTTCGCGCTCTTATAGCTTTTCTACAAACACTCAGCTTAGAAGCTTCGCAAATTTCGTCACTCTCCAAATTCCTCACATGTGCTAGTATTATGCACTGCTACGCACGCAAGTACTCGCCCACAGTCAGCAGATCAATCTCAGTCAAAACTAAACTCTATATAACCTCGCTATTTGTAGGCGTAAGTAGCGTTTGGATCTCCCTTTGGCTATTCTTCCTAGCCAAGTCGTGAAGTCCACACTGTGATGGACACTCTGAGTTGTATTAAAAAATAACGAAAATAAAGAGGAAATGGCAGACTTGCCTAAGTTGATACGCCACACCAACCCCCTAATTAGAATTTTGTCCCACTCATCGGTTCATTGCGATACAGCGTGTATTGCTGCGCTCACTAATTCGCTTAAGAACAACAAACTTAATCGTCGTGGGCATTACTCAATGATACCTCAATATTCTACTCTATCAAAACTCCAATTGCCTCACATTGGCTATGCAGAATGCACTGCAGCAAGGACAGCCACCCAGCAGATCCACCACCAGAAATAAAAATAATATAACGCTATTGTAGGCGTATTACGCCGTTTGGATTCCTCCTTTGGCTATTTTTCTTTTCTAGCCATTATAAACACACTGATGAAGATGACGATGAGTTCTGAAAACATAAAATTGAAAAAAAAAGTAACTTGGGGGGGGGGGGGGGGGGGCATACTGTGCCCTAATTGAAATCCAACGCGTCCTAATTAATTTCGCCCACTCTTTTAATCAATCGGCGGAAAAAGTCGGATCTTTAAGCGATGGATATGTGCGCACTAAGCGCTAACCACCAACAGCGGTCGCAAGTCTCACCCTCCAAATTGGAACCTCACACAATTGGGCTAGTACAAATATGGCCACAGCTGGCATCATAGGATCTATACAAATACCATACCAGCAGATCAAACTCAGAAAAAACTATATTCAGCTCTCATTGTAGACACAGTAAATAAGCCGTTTGGATTCTCCTTTGGCTATTTCACCTACCATATTGATGAAAGAGCATTAGAAATCTGATGAGATGACCGGCTGAGTTTTAATTCAAAAAATAAAATGAAACTAAAGGAAATCGGCAGAGCTGTGCCTAAATTGAAAGTCCAAACCGCCTTATAATTTCCTCCACGCGCAACTTACTAGTCTTTGCGATTGGATCCTGTAATGTCCGTTCTACTTAGTGAAGCGGCGACCTAAAGCAATGTAACAGCGGAGGTCGGGGCAAAGTCCTTCACTCCCATCAGAGCCTAGTTTCTGAATTACGCCCTTTTCTCTCTATATACCAATAATATGCCAATTTCCTCAACTTAATATTTGGTTGCTTTATTTTGAAGCATGTGAAGAGAAGGTGATCAGGCCAACGGCGATAGGCAGGGCGAGATTCAATCGGCAGTTCAAACTAATAGAAATTATAAAATATAGACCGGGCCATATATTTAGGGGCCTTAATAAAGGCCGTTTGGATGATTTCCTACGAAGTTAGTTGGGAGCTAAGTTTGCTCCTACGGCGCCAGAGTATTAATAAGCACGACTCAGGTAGCAACTTGATGGAGAGCTTAACGTCACATCTATTGGGTAGAGATGTCGTTATGGAAAAAAGCTAATAGGAAATAACAAGGACAATGTGCATAGACTTGCCTGCGCTAATTGAAGAAATCATATCCCTATATAATATTCGCCACTAATTCAGGGGTCTTTGCGACTGAGTTTTGTCGTGCGGTCTAGCTAGGCGCCTAACAACACTGTTCTGGGGTCGCGAAGTCTCGACTCTGCGACTCATTCTATCCCCTCTCTCAAACTTCCAGCTCGACAATTGGTCTTAGTATATTGCACTGTCTATCAACGGAGTCAGCGCTACCTACTAGATTCAACGCATTGATAATATAAAATTTATCTATCGCTGATTCGTTAGGCTCGTAAGTAATTCCGTTGGATTCGTACTCCTTTGGAATATTTTTCTAGCCAAGTACTGTTGCGGTGGCAGCAAATACTGATGAGAGGATTACGGCTGCAGTTATAGAAAAATAAAAGGAAATAAAATGAATATTGGCAGACTGATAAGGCCTATCTGAGAACAATACCTAAGAACGATCCTGGGCTAGCCGGTAAATTTTCGCACACTAGATGCAAGTCTTGGGGCAGATGGATATGGCGTTCTACTAAGGCGCTAACATAAAGGTGCGGATCGCAAGCATCGTAGTAGTCATCCAAAATTTCGCTCACCAACTGGACATGTACTAATGTCACTTGTGTGCAGTGTCAAGGACATCCTAACACTAAGACAGATCTACACTGTCAGAACTAAAATATATAAGATGGGCTAAACTATGTATGGCGTAATAACGAGAGCGCGTTGGCATTTCCATCATAAGTCTGGCCTAATTTTCATTCTAGCAAGTTGAAGAGCAACCTGATGAATGGATCGCTGAGGTTGAAAGAAATAAAAGGTAATATATAAAAAGGAATATGGCATGTACTGTGCCTTAATTGAAATCCTATGACCGACCCCCATAGATAAATACTAATTTCCCAGCTCTCCACATTCGGTCTATTTCGATGAAGATAGTGTCCTCAGTCACATGGCGCATCAAGCCTGGTCGCGTCTTCGTGCAAGTCTCACGTGTCGCACATCCATAATTCCCTTCATATCAATTGGGCAGTATATGCACTGCGTCAAGTAGCACTGCCACGCAAGGTCATTATCAACAGAATAAATATAATTATAACGGCTATCTGTTTAGGGGCGTTAAGTAAATGTAAGCTCGTCTTGGTTGGTACTTCCATCTCTTGGGGATGGATTACTAAGGTCGGTCGTTTCACATCTTACGAGCTAGAATCACACACGGTAGGCAAGTCTGGGTCGGGGGGGGCCCACTGCGATTTATATCCTCAAAGAGGCTAATATGGTACTTGAGCTTGAGACTTGCAACTAGCGCATTGTGTCTCAAAGCCCAGGGAGTCCCGCGTCAATCAAACAAAAAAAAAAGTATTAAGACGTTACTTTGTAGTAGCGCCACATACAAGATCAGGACTGTTGGAGTTCCAATTGGTTGTTAAAGTGTTCAGAATCAAAACATACCTCGTACAGGCCTAATCAGTGAATCTAGCTAGGCACCCATTATATACGCTGGCTGGTCTCCTGACTCATCGGTGCCTAGGTGCAGGTGCCTCTCTCCGTTCTAGTCGCATCCAGCAGCATCACATGAAAATGAATGAGCCCATCGAGCATGTGCGCGGGGCAGGGCGGCTAGTGGTCTCTAATGCCAAGGCGTCACGCTGGATCTGGGCTCGAATCAGCCAACCATTAGCGCTACGACGTGTAGGGTATGACCACGTCATGCTGGTGGAAGAGTCGCATGAGTCTCCGTCGGGCCCTTGATGCCATTGGCCTATGTTAGCATTCAACGGCCGGCTCATTAAAAGGCAAAAAAGCGAGCCGAGGCTGTCTAGCCACTTTCACTTTTCTACGTCTTTTTCCCCACCGTCGCAGGGCGCGAAGCCTATTCGTCGGCGGTTCAACGAGCAGTTTCGAGTAGTCTTCTAAGTACGCCCTCGAACGAGCTGAATCCAGCTTCGGAGGTGGGCGCGAGTAATGTTTCGTGCACACCTTCATGCTCGTAATAGTGGGCAATAGGATAGTGGGTCCATGTTTGGTTTATGTAAACATCTAAAAGCACAAATGCAAAAAAACTAAATAAACAGCAAAAAGAAGATCACAAAACAGTGAAAAAAAAAACGATTAAAGTTATATAACTATTTGCATTTGCAATAGCTGTCATTAACCGACTTTGTGCTAGGGTTAGAGGGAGCCCGATTAATGCTTAAAAGGCTTGGGTGATAGTTTTCGTGTGTGTGTCGTCATCTTGCTTACTTGCATGGGTCTAGAGGCCGTTGGTCGGCTTGGTGTGGTGAGTCATCCTACCTGGGCTGATAGGAGGGAGGGTCATGGGAATCGCCGAGATCTATCACTGCCCTAGGTTAATGCATGTGCTCAAGTTACTGGGTACTTCGTGGTGAGCAGCGTGTTTGAGTCGCCAGAACAGTGCGAAGCGACGTGATCGTCGTGGATTGCCGACAATGCTTGTCGAGACATCATATTTGTCGCACAGTGCATGTCTTCAGCACGCAGTGCCACCCTGTCACGCGAAATCGGGGCAGGCTGCCTCAGCTCTCATTCTGCTCATTCTAGGCGCTCCCCTTCCCCCCGCGCGAGTCCAGCTCTTGGCTCGCCGCCTCCAGAAAAATTGTGGCATTTAACGCGCGCATACTCGTGAGGAACTGTTTTCTGGGCCCTCCTCACCAGTCCCGTAAAAATAACCACTTGTCGCTGGTTGCTGCTTATGAGCTAATTTTCACGATACGGCCCTATACGTGTTTTCCGCTCACCAAGTCTCGCAAGTCTTTTGGGCTGACTGATGACCTCTGCATACGTAGTTGGAGTAAAGTGGTAAAGAGGTGTCTCGAACGATGAGGTAGACACGGTATGTCAACAGTGTGAGTTGGTCAAGGGCAGACTTCGCGAAGGGGGGAGGTCCACGACTGAGGATCGGAGGATGATGAAGGTGACAACCCAATCTGGTTGAGAGCCCGGTAACACAGTGTTCTTCTGACGAGAGGTCCCTATATGGTGCAGTAACATCTGTTGGAAAGAGGCAGTGTGTGCCAGGCAGAGTCTAGGCATGCAGGCAGGTGCATCACGTCCAAATGTGTCACCGTAGTGAAAGCTCTCCGTGGCGAGGGCTCCCTCGGCGAGGGCTAGATTTTCAGAAGTCTGGAGTTTCTTAGGAAACACCGGATTGACGCGACGACTTGTGGTGTCCACGTTTGCCACTACCAGCTTCAGCAGGGTTCCACCACTACTAAGCTTAACTAAACCAGCCAGTATGTCGCATCCATATGAATGGCAAACACCCCACTGTCTCAGCTGGCAACCAACCGGTCTTTCACCACTCCGTCCGTGCTATCCACTGTTGTCGCTGTAGTCCGAGCCCCTTCCCAGGAACCCTGCGAGCACAAAACCCCAATCTTCCCCTGTGCCCACGAATCGCGCCACGCATGCCACCAGGCGTCAGCTCTCCATACCCCATATCAATAACCCGGGCGAGCGAGAAAATACATATAGTTGGCAACACCCCCCGTCACGGCCTTCAAGCCCTTAATGTCCACTAATGCTAGCCTCAGATTGCTTAGCCTGGAAGATGCTGGCTCCTATAGGCTAGTAGAGACGCGATGGTCTTTCGCAACCTCATGGCGGTCTAGCCGCACCCTCGGTAGTTCTGTCCCCACCGCCACTTACTTTCCGCTATTTTGCCTCCCCATGCCCCTGCACCACACTTTGTCAAACAACATCATCCTGGGCTTCTTGCCAACGCCGTTTTCTGACAAGGTCCCTGACCACGGTACACGTGGACGAGTCTGTCTATGCCGGCAGGCCATTGAATCTGCTGAACGCCACCTTGGTGTTAACTTGGTGGAGGCTGTCGACCCTGAGTCTGACCCTGTGGCGGTTGCCATATAACTCCGACGGCCGATGGATTGCGGGGCCTACCTGTGCGTCCAAGGTCTGCAAGGGCCCTACTATGCCTCCTCCTACCTCCTCCTCACTCTGCTTCCTTCACCCTCACTCTCCTCTGCTACCGAACTGTACGCATCCCGTGGCATGGCGCCATCAGTCCTAGTCTCATAGGCACGACCGCAGCGTGCCGTCGCCTTTAAGTCGAGACACCAGCGGTGCTCACAACTGCTCGATAGCCTAGGCGAATATAAAAGGCACACTGTAGTTAACAGCCGCCAAGACTATTACATGGTCATACACGGATCGAACTGATCTGTTTGCTGTCGAGCTTAGCAACTCTAAGCCAGTTGACCATGTTCGCCAGGGTGGTTGTGTGACAACCGGCGCTAACCCTGTTTGCGCTCTGGCCTCATCGGCAGGACTGGACACTACTGCCATGCACTGGGCCTTGTTAATAATCTCATCGATTCAGCCAGGTTTTCCCATACTACGCCCAATCTGTCCTGATTTGCTTTACACAGGTGGCGCGCGCATTCTTCGGCGCATTCAGAAGTCCACGCACAGTGCATGCCAACTCTCAAGGCAGCATGCGTCAGCGCCGGCCCATCCAGACTCCCCAGCATACACCGACTGTTGTGTCGAAACGTGCCCGACAGGTGTGAATTCAACATTAACCATGTTCATTCCGTAGTTATACCAGCGCTGTGCAGAAGCGATTGTATACTGGCGCATAGAATGTCCACATTCGCATCTCTAGACACTGGTAGTCAGGGTTCAGTCATGCTTCCTCAATTCTAGAATGAGGTGATCGTGGATGTCTGATATCTGTGCAGTCGGTCGAGTAAACCTTGCGGAGTCAAAACACACAGATTGGTCATCTGGCTGGATGCACCAGCCTCATCACACTCGTCACATCATCCACTGCTTTGGCCTGTTGAAAAACTCTTTATAGATCAGCATGAAGCTCGGACAGCTTTGCGGGCTGCGTCAGCAATAGGACGCGCGAAGAAGAGTTCCCTGTTTGATAGCCAAAGCAAACACCCTTCTAGAGTTCTGTTTCTCTTCAGCGCATATCGGTTGAGGTGACAAGGATGAGGAGCGTGGAGGCAGGAGAATGTTGCGGAGTACACAAGAGGGGTAACATGCTCATTACCTTCACTGTTCACACGCTTATGGGAAAAAAGAGAGTTGGAGGAGAGAGGCAAATGGAACAGTGCAGACTGCCGTGGATGGGAGTATCCTTTGCGCGTTGGTAGCTTCGTGGCAGCTATATGGCAGATTTCATGCTAGTGCCTGTGCCTATCCTGTTACCCTCATGGCGGTTCAAACAGAAATTATGTCCAGTCACCGATTCTGGGGTTTCCAGCTCTCCTGGACCGGCGCGACGGTAACAGCAAAATCTTTCCACTTCCCAATTCCGCATGGAGAGTAGACGGAGTGTGAGAAGTGCATGAATACTCAGTGCAGGCGACCTGTGTTGCACTAAGTCTGAAATCAGTATTCCTCCTCCCCTTCTGTGACAAGTCGCGGCAGAGTGCGTAGTTTCTGGCGGGACAAGTAGGGGAGAGTCGAGGCGAGCAGAGCGCTTGTCTGTCGCTACCTGGCTAAGGGGTATACGCTTTTACAAGCTTTTGGTCAAGCTTTATGTCGCCCGGCAGACATCAGTCAAGCACCTAGTTCAGCGCTTCCACAGCTCGGCTAGATAGGGCTGATCTTTACCATAAAGGATGTGAGAGGGAGTCGCTAACGACTGACCCATGTACAAGAGTCTGATCCGTTACTTAGAGTGAAAGGAATCACACACACAGTCTCCGTACAACTACTGGGTTTCAAAAGCTCGGAGCATGTGGCATCGTTAACTGGCGCTGTAACGCCTTGGATGGTTCTTGTCCCTGCCGCCTGCTGTCTAATGCTATCTTGTTTGTCCGAGCGGGTTTGTCATATGCGTCTGGTGGCAATCATCGAAACCGATAGGCTTAGCGACATCCTGTCGACTGACAACGCTGGCACGGCTGACGCTTGATTAAGATGAATAACCTCAGGATTTTCTCATCAATCTCCAATCTCCACAGGGCACGGTAAGGAACTCTAACCTGATAATTTATGCAACTCCTCCTCCTCACTATTTTCCTTCCTTATCTCTCCTCCATCTTTGTCATCACATAAAGGGCAAGGAACTGGCTATTTTTTTGAGGCTAGGGCCTCACTGCTCTAGCGCTAGTACTTTATGATTTGATTTTTCTGAGACGGGCCACCTTACCCTTCCTCTGTTTTAAAAACGATTTGGGGAGAGTGCTGACATTCACGCAGCAACTATCTATAAATTGTTTTCTGGAGGGCAGCACCTACCTGCTCCTCTGGTTTGAAGAACCTGTGTGGGGTTTTGCGACTCGGGCCACATACACGCTTACCTCAATCAATTCATTTTTTCTGAGGTGCACCTACGCTGCTCCTCTGGTTTTGAAACTTTTTTTGACTGTCCCTATTATACAGGCACCTCAATCTATTCCCTAAATCTACTACACTCTAACTGGTGCAGGCTGTGCACGCTGAGTCGACTTGCCTGGGCTGGTCACTATACTCTGCCGGACGCCTGATGGTTGCGTGGCCGTACCTCGCGTCCAGGTCTCAAAGGCCTAGCTATCCGCTCCTTCTCTCTGCCACACCCCTCCTCCACCCCCTCCCTCCTCTTCCCCGTCTCGAATACCTATCGCGTGGCCATGGGCCATCAGGTCGGTGAGCGCTAGGCACAGCGTGGCATGGGCCTGTCGGCTAGAGCGACTCAGGCGGCTGGTCTGCGAACTGCTGAGCCTAGTTCGATAAAGGCATCACCGCCAAAATAACTAAGGAGCTATTACAAAGGGTGCATTTCCATCATCAACTTGTTAAACTTTGTCGCATCCCTATCAAGACCTGCTGTGAATATCCCAATAAATCTGGCAAACTTTTATCAATTTACCGATATTATTTTCAGGCGCTCGTCTTGCGCATTACTGTTACGATTCCCCCTCTGACTACTGCCATAATCCTCCAAGCTTATAAGAACGCTACCTACGCCTTCCGTTGATCCTTTTATTCCAAAAAAGGTTTCTTAGAAGTGCTGTTTGGAGATAGCCTAGCAGAGGGAGCTTGCATTGCGTTTAAACTGTCTCCCTGGCCGGCGGAGGCGGCCAGCACATTCCAAACCAAACTAAACCATAGTTTATGAAGCACTGCAGCACTCTTTACAATACCTACTACTTCACTCTTCTCCATCACAGGTCCCTCCGATCAAACGAAGCCTGTGTCTGCAGAATTTTGGGTTGTTTTCATTTCTGGCTCCACATGCAAACTTGTTACGTGGGCGCCACCATGTCTTGATGGTATACCAACGAAATCAAGCGTTGTCCCAAAATACTGAGTACACTGTTATCATTACCGATATTATTTCAGCGTCTTCTTTGCGCATTCTGTTTACATTTTCCCCCCACGCTGAAGTCCCCCGCACTGGTCTCAATTCTCACTACATCACTCGCCGCACTTTGGAGCGGCCTCACTTTACTACAATCACCTTTATTGTCCTCGGCCATAGAAAAATTTCTTTTTTCGGTTCACGCCTGTGCACCACGCGGTTGTAAAAAACCGTGGTGATTGGTTACAAGATATTTCCGGGATCTAAGTTCGCCATGGGGACTAACACGTGATCTTATACAAAAGGTTCTTAGAAGTGCTAGTTTTGGGTTAGTAGCCTAGAGGTAGGTACAGTGCGCTTTGATTGGGCGAAGCTCGCCGTTGGCAGTGGAGCGCGTCAGCTCCATGCAAGATCTGCAACTAACTAGTTTTAACAATTTAAACTGGCAAGCACCTTATTAATCTACTACTAGTTCACTGGAATCCATGCCTCCTTATCATGGTCGGGCCCTGATCAAACCGGGCCGTGTCAGGCAGAATTTTGGGGTTGTTGTTCATGGCATTCGTCATGTTAACGTATTTGTCGGCCCACCTCCCCAAGTGTACGCGAACCGCGGTGCTCATGGGCCGGATGCAACCGTGTACTGTAAATCGGGTCCCATAGCCGCTTCGTTAGTTGAGTTGGTACTCCGGTAAACTGGTTGGCCGTCGTCTTGGTCAGCAAGACGGGTAATGGTTTCCGCCCGTCTTATTAGAAGTGCAGAGTGCTTCTTGTAAATCAAAACAAATATACTGGCAACCTTATTCATGTACCGGTATATCTTGAGCGCTTCTGGTCTCACGACTCACTTGGTTCCTCCTGAGCCACCACATTGGTTTGAAAGTCCCTGAAGGTCCATTTAGGGTAGTTCCGGGCCCATGATCACTCTCTAGCCCTGTATTCTGCCGGCTGCCATCATCTTTTCATGCGTCCCCTAACTAGGTGTCAGGGTCTAATTAGTGGATGTTTTAGCTTTATGCTATCTAGTCTCTCAATTCTGTCACGGTACTCTAGTCATGGCATGCTGTTGCGGCGGCATAGATTTGGCTATAATCGGTGCGATAAGGCAGGTCCTCATAGAGCATCATGCATGCGTCCGTATACCTTTCGCTGTTTCCCTGTCCATTTTTGTGGTAGTTTCGCATCCTTTCATGAGCGTTCTCGCAGGTTTTGGCGCAACTTTTCCTGTGCAGAGCCTTGATCCTCCACTTGAAAATCTCGAGTGCTCGGCCCCTTGACTTCAATGGGTCTCGTTATTTTCGGTCACAATGTGATAGAATTGACAAGAAAAAACAATGTTTCGTAAATTTCTTACAAATGTTTTTCGAAATTCCAAATTTATTCCAAATTAATTGATAGCAAAATAGGGGAATAGTATTGTTTCAGATATTTGGGTATTTCTATACATAGATTAGGTATGCTTTTTTTGCTTATTTATTTTCATATGTAATATAGAGAAATGTAAATTTAAACCTCCCGGGTTCCTCCCTGTGCCGCCGGACTAAGCCTGCATGGTAGCTTACCTTTCCTGGCTCCAGTGGCAGTCTCTGCGGCTTCCGCAGTTTGGCACTGGCCGACTGCCTGCCCTCATAAATTCCGAGCCCCTTCCTGTGTGTCCTCACGGATCTTTGTGCTTCTATGCCTGAGAAAAAGCTTTGTTCCATGCCCTTTGCTATTATCATGTTTTCCCATTGTAACCTCAAATCCGTTCCTGCTTGGATTTAAAGAAGGCACTCCTGTGATTTCTTTCCCACTTTCATTGTACCCCTAGTCCCCCAGAGTGTACAAATCCCCTTATGTTGTTATAGAGTGCTATCTTAAAATTCTTTTTTCTAAGGTGTGTAGTTGTGTGTAGTGATAAGCTGAGCTGTTAAAACTCAGGTTCAGCAGAACACTTATTTTGAAAACCTGGACCCAGCCAGTAACAACTATGGCCGGTGCTGCCTGGGGTTCACTCGTTTGCTGGCAATAACATGCTGATGGTGCTGCAATTATATAAATTTGCATCAGTAATAATGATGAAAATCGCAGTGCAGTCTCCTGACGTATTTTTATGGTCTTGTAGGAGAATATAGTAAGAATGGTTATTACATTGTCCCCAAGCAGGTAGAGGTGGAACAGTCTACAGCTGATCATGTGAATTTCTCTTGATGCATCTTAGGTAACGTAGAAGGCATCGTAGAGAAAGAGAAATCTAATAGTCATGATGGTGTATGATGAGAGCAGACAGTGGCTGCTTTACAGGGAAAAGAGTATATTGCACTCTTACACAGCAATCAGGTAAGGGGTGCAGGGATGGAAAAGAAGATCTTACCTGGAGTGTCGCTTTAATGTTCTGTATACAACAGTTAATTTTTTAGTAGTATGTTTACTGGCTTCCTTTTTTCTGTCTTTTCTTGACCAAACCACCGTGTGGCTGTCACGGGTGCCCCTGCAACCCATATCCTGGATCGCAGGAGCACCCGTGTGCCTTCTGGTGCTCCCAGACCCTTCATGCTTGAGAACTCACCTCTCCTGGCTCCAGCGGCGATCTCCACGGCTCCCAGATAATTGGCGCTGGCCTCCCACCTTCCCCGATAAATTCCCAGCCCCTTCCTGTGCCCACTGCCGGATCTTTGTACTTCTATGCCTAAGAGAACATTTTGTTCCATGCCCTCTGTGATTATCCTGATTTCTTGTTGTGACCTCGATTCCGTTCCTGACTCCGATCCCGTGCTGCCTGTCCTGATCTACCACTATGTCCCTAACTCTGATCATGTTCTACCTGTCTTGACCTCCTGCCTCTCCCCAACAACAAGTTTGCCTTGGCCGCCACCGCGTAATATGCCTTGGCCACCACTGCGGACAAAGTCGCGCCTGTGGAACAACCTGGTGGTACCACGCTGCAACAAGTCCAACCTACTTTGCTGCGGGCTCTGGTGAAAACTAGGTACCACTTAGATTTTGCCCCCAGGTGTCGGCTTACGTCATCATCTATGGTGGTTCAGAGAATCCACTACCATTGATCCTGGCAAATGTAAAAATTCTGAATGACTAACTGGGACAGAAGAAGTTAAGTTTTCAACTAGATGAAAACATTCTAGCTATTGCTAGCACTTGCAATTAATTAGCTCAATCGGCCACCTTCACACCGGTTGGGCGTGAAGAGACGTGAAGGGGCGGTGCGGTCAGCTGAGCGAAGGGCACGGGGCATCACTGTCCCTGTGCCTGCATACACACTGCAGCCGTAGACTTTTTACATGGCCGGAGCCTCTTGATGTATCAGGCTGCGAAAATGCATGAGCATCAGTATATGATAAATATCCCCCATTGCACCCTATTGCATGTGAAAAAAACTTCAAATTTTGCCGGTTTGGCTTCCATGAACCTGGAGACCGAAAAAGCAATGCTTTTTGAAATCTGGGTGTCTGAACTTGCTGAACTGCTCCTTCAATGTTCTGAATGGGATCAGGTTTAGGTTTCAATGATTGTAGCCTCACCAAGGTCTGCTTGGCTGGAATCGTTGATTGATAACTGCCTTTCAGAGTCAGTTCCCTTTGCTGAACTGGGTCTGTGTGTTCCTGTGGAAAGTAATATCAGCTGTGACTTGAGTGATGGATGGCTGAACCAGTTAGCTGGGGAAGGAGGGGGGAGGATGTGACAACCAGGAACTCCTTACATGTCTGCCCAGTTCTGATTGAAAGTTGCTGGTAGTCCTTTTACATTTTTTTTCTGTATCTATTGCTAACACTTTGCTATTCTGTCTATTTGACTATTGCTTCATTTATTTGACCATTTTCTTGCTTTGTGATTCTGTGCTTTGCTGCATCTTGGATTTGAGAATGTTCTTCCTGACTTTGGTGTCTGTCTATTCCGATGTTTGTCCCTCTGGGTCTTGTCATCTCTCCTGGTATGACCCCTCTTTCCCTGACGCAGACTTGTATTTGGTTAATGCTTTGACATATTTCTATATCCTTGTGTGAACACTGATTTATCTCTGACTTGCCATTATCTGACTGGTCCACCATCTAGCAGCTGCCAGACAAAGTAAATTTTCCCTCTTACCTTGCAAAGTCCCTCAGGGTCCTTTAGCAGGTTCCTGAGTTTGCCCTTATCAGGGTCGTTTATCTGCTGAAGACAGGGTCCTAGTCCACATTGACAAAGAAGAGTTAGTGTGTTACCTCTTACCCAGTCTGACAGCTTGTGCAAAGTCTGGCTGTGCTTTTTTCTGAACAGGTTCCTGATACCGGATCTGACTTTTGGAAAAAGTGGCAAGTTGCTTGATTGACTGCTGAAGCATGCAGTAATAGTTTGCAAGGATACCTAAATGTGATGCTGTTAGTGAATAGCATGCATTGATACTTACATCATAAAGGTTCTGTTGCTAGTGAATAGCGTGCACTAATACCTAGTTCAAAAAGGTGTTTCTGTCAGTGAATAGGGTGCACTAATACTTAGATCATAATGGTGCTGCTGTCAGTAAATAGCATGCACTAATCCCTAGATCACAGAGGTGTGGTTGTCAGTGAAATTTTTGCACTAATTCATCAATTGCATAGAATCCTTCATTCCCATACTAAAGCATGAGACTAAAATGAAGGAGTACAAGTGCACTTTGGTTCAAGAACTACTGGCGGAGTCCCCACCAATGAAAGCTCAGTTGCAGCAGGAGAAGGAGGTAGTCGCCAACACAACAGGAATTCTTTTGCAGGGAAAGTGAGCATGGCCAATGTGGAGGTCCATGTTCACTTCTCAACCTTCACCACCATTGGATGGGACACATGGTACCAAGAGGCAGACTGTGACTCATATGGTGGATGGTTATCTGTCTACATGTGCCTCCCTACTGAAGAATTGGTCCTCCCCATTAAATTTTTGGGTGGGAAAATTGGACAGGTGGACAGAACGTGTTCACTTCGCCAGTGCAGGTGCTGTCCTGCGGCTAGTATGCTGTCAGAGCACATGTCATCACCAACAATAGGATCTGCCTCTCTTCAGTGAAAATGGATGTCTCAATGTTCAGTAAGCTAAACCAAGCATGGCTCCCATGTAACTTGATTTTGTCCAAATATTAAAAATTCAAGTTCTGGGGATATATAGAAAATTTCAAATTAAAGTTCCAGCAATACAGAAAGTCAAAATCTCAAGTTAAAATTGCCGTAATATGAATTGTCAACATTTAAAGTTCAGGTTCCGGAAACATGGCAAATAAAAATTTCAAGTTCAAGTCAAAATGTTGGAGAGATGCTGTTATCAATGTGATTCAGTATATAAACTATAGTGTTAACATGACTGAATGTGAGTTAACTCATTTAGTTATCAGAGAGAAAGGGCGATTCCCTTTATTGACATACATTACAGACTGAGTTATTATATCTGCTTAACAGGTTAAGCCTGTCATGTTTGCTACACCTATGTCACAAATATTGAAGGAAATCTGTTTCCACCTTTTACCCAACTAAATAACCAGGCCCCTCAGGAAGGGTCCTAGACTTTTATGTTGAATATAGTCCACTTAAATTTTTGAAAACCAGAGGGCATGGCCTAGCTATGGTGGTGAACAGATGGACCTTGGAGTAGCTCCTGATCTAACCCTCCATGTAAGCTGTACCAAACCACTATCCAACAGACTTTTCAGCTCCAGAAGGGACACAAAAGGCGTGGGGTCCTGAAGACACCTTGTACCTCTCTCACAAGAATGAATACCAGGGGAATCGGGAAGTACCTTAGTCCTGTGGTGGCTCCCGCAGTCGTGCCATGAGGCCCTGTCATGATGGCCAGTTCTCCCTCATCGAGTGTCTCCCAAGCAGTGCCCAGCCAGGATCGGCACAGAGGAGGGATCCACATCCACCAGCCCCCCTCCACACTGTGCTCTGTCAGCAGCTGCGGCCTCACAGCCTGATCCCTTCACCAAGATGGCAGCACCCATCATTCCCTGTACACGAATATAAGCCGAGGTACCTAATTTTAACACAGGGAAAACCTATTGACTCAAGAATAAGCATAGGGTGGGAAATGCATTGGTCACAGCCTCCAGCCAGTATAGAACTGACCAGCCCATATTCCCCAGTATATAGGCTGCCAGCCCATGTTCCCCCAGTATATAGCCTGCCACCACCTGCCCCACCAGTATATAGCCTGCCAGCCCCTGCAGTATATAGCCTGCCAGCCCCTGCAGTATATAGCCTGTCAGCCCCTGCAGTATATAGCCTGTCAGCCCCTGCAGTATATAGCCTGCCAGCCCCTGTAGTATATAGCCTGCTAGCTCCTGCAGTAAATATCCTGCACAGCCCCCAGTATATAGCCTGCCAGCCCCTGCCTTTGTAGTATATAGCCGACCAGCCTCTGCAGTATATAGCCAGCCAGCCCCCCCATTATCTAGCCTGCCAGCCCCTGTCCCCCAGTATATAGCCTGCAAGCCCCTGTAGTATATAACCTGCCAGCCCCTGCAGTATATAGCCATCCCATCCCCCCAGTAAATAGCCTACCAGCCGCTGCCCCAAGATGCCAAGCTTTTAAAAAAAATAACACTGTACTCACCTTCATTTTTTTTATTGACTCGAGTATAAGCTGACTTACATTTTTTCAGCACAATTTTTGTGCTGAAATACTCAGCCAATACTCGAGTATATATGGTAAGTTGGAAAATGTATAATTTATAATTGTAGCTTAAGAAAAAAAAATTTTGTCCCAGTGACAATAAGATTTTCTAATTTTTTTGTTGTCATGGGAACATTAATAAACAATAAAGCTTCATTACAGACCCCTTACAGTTGATTGTTGCAGCCTGGGACTACAGTAAAGCAGAGAGAGAGCTTTACCAGAGGTCATAGTGGGCAGAGTGGTCTATCTACTCATGGGTTTCTGTAAGTCAGGTATCACCTGTACAATTGCAGCACTTTCTTGTGGGCTTTGTTTGGCTTTCACTGTTTTGTCCAAATAACACATCATCTTTATTCTTTGGGTATGTAAGATCACATAATTGTTATTGTTTTAAAACCTTTTCAAAATTGTAAACAACGTTGCATTTTCAGACAACCACAACTTTCTCATATTTTGGTGTGCTATTTTTTAAAGGTCAAGCTTATATTTTCATTGATTTTGGGACCCATAAGACCTTTTTATCACTTTTTTGTAAATTAATGGGTGTAAAAATGGTGTGAGAACAGGGATTCAAACATTTGGATGCTACTTTCTGTTCAGGAATTCAAGGCACTGGATAACCGTTTTTTTTATTTATTTTGATCAGGCATTTTGGGAAGGAGGGATGTGGTACATATTTATGATTTTATTTGTTTATTTTTGTATGTGTTCTAGGGAAAAGGTGGTGATTATAATGTTTACATTTTTAAAATAGTTTTTATTAAAACATTTTTACTATTATTTAAGGACCACTGAAAAGTAGTAATTGTTGCAGGTCTGATTGTTTTTTGCGGTTTAATTTTCACTCCCCACCTTCAAAAATCCATAACTTTTAAATTTTTCCATGTAGAGAGCTGTATGAGGGCCTGTTTGCTTCGTAACAAATCACACTTCATATCTAATATTCCATGGCATGTACCAGGATGCAGGAAAAAAATTCTAATTGCAGTGAAATTGGGCAAAAAATGCATTTGCACCGTTTTCTTGTGGGATTGGATTTTATGGATTTCAGTGTGCTCCCCAAAAGACATTACTTATTATTTACATATTCTTTGGGTTGGTACGATCATGGAAATACCAAATTTATATAGGTTTTATCTCTTCTGGCGCTAATAATTTTTTAATTCTTAGGTGTATGGAGTATGTGTATGTATGTGTGTGGTGTCATTTTTCAACTTTTGATGAGGTTTTCAATGCTACCATTTTAAGGACTGTACTTTTGACCACTTTTTATTGAAATGTTTATATTTTCAAAATGGGGTTAAACACTGGGAAAAACAATATTATATTTTGATAGATCGGATATTTTAGGACACCCCAATAACTAACATGTTTATGATTTTTACTATTTATTTATATTCATATCAATTCTAGGGAAAGGTGGGGTGATTTGAATTTTTTTTTTTTACTATTTTATTAAACTTTTTTTTACTATTTTTCAGACCCCCTAGGGTACTTTAACCCTAGGTTGCCTGATTGATCTAACCATTTACTGCCATACTACATGTATGGAACTATATGGGGATTTTACACATCATCTATTACAATGTGCAAATCGCACATTGTAATTGATGAGTGCACCATCAATTACAATCAGTTAAAAAGTGAGTTAAAATCAGTCTTTGTAAGACCTGAGGCTGTCATGGTAAATGATCACCGCCCCCGATGATTCACAGGGGGCAGCGCTCGAATCCAAGATAACGGGAGGATTTACATGCCTGCTGACAACATTTGACATACAGATACGTCACACGTTGGTAAGGGGTTGAAAAAGATTGTAGAGGATTTTCACAATCATGGGAAACAGAGAATCAATCAGGCAGTATAAAATGGTTAAGATGGCAACTAGAAAAATGTGTTAAAGGAAACCTACCACTTCCATTGGTGTTTCTAAGCTCCAAATGCTTTGTTATGTTTTTAAACAGATGTAAAGCATTTAAATGCTTTATTAATCTTTATATACGAAGTAGATTCACCGCACCGTGGTACGCGCTCGGCCAACTCCTATTCAGGCGCACAAAGTGGTTGCACGTACACGGTGCGCCGAGTGCGTACCACAGTGTGCCGAATCTACTTCGTATATAAAGATTAATAAAGCGTTTAAACGCTTTACATCTGTTTAAAAAGGTAACAAAAATAAACGCCGGCACCAGCTCACCCTGAGCTGGTGCACGGAATTTGCAGCTTAGAAGCACCATGGGAAGTGGTAGGTTTCCTTTAAAAAAGCCTACTTTAAGAATCAGTTTTGTCTTCAAACTAGTTGTATGTATAATTTTGCAGAGTAAATTTACCTGACAAATTCAGATATTAAATGTCACTGAAAAAATGTTTAACTCTCCCTATTTTAAAACAAAATTAACTGAAAACGGGTTAATAGAGGTGATGTATTAAAACATTGTTTTCTTTTAACTATGTCCCCTTGTAAAGTGTCTTTCTTTCACCACTTAAAAATGCTCAGCTCATACTGCCAGCTGGTAGCATTTTGTAACCTATCTGTCTAACCCTACAACATGATACAACAAAGGTGTCTATTTTAGCAGTATTGCCCTGGCTAACTGAGATAAATTTTTCCCATTGAGGGAAAAAAAATTGCCAACTGCTCGACTGACAACCTCAGATAAAAACCTAGACACCTGTGTCTAATATATAAACACAATTTTTATTGTCATGTAACAATGTTCATAAAGGGAATAGGTTAAACTACTAAATGTCAATACACCACTCCCCTACAGGAACAACATTTATTGGGCTTTTTCAAAGAGTTACATTTGCTATATCTATTGCAGGTCAACTTTTCAACAATAAAGTAAGCACAATAAAAATACATCTATTTTCCTACTTTTTAACTCCAGAATTCTGATGGACAAAGATAAAGAAAATACACCCCCCACACCTATGGTTTCAGATTTTGAAAGCTTATAGTCCTTAAAAGTGGAAATCAGTGTATAAAAGTGCTTACATAAATAATGGCAGACACTCCGGCAGGCTGACATTTTTCATTTTCGAGTCCATCACTGTCAATGTTTTCTAATTGCTCATGAAAAAAACATGGGAAAGGACATATAAAGGAGTATAAATAGAAGTTTCTTATGGTAAACTTGATTTTCTCAAGCCTAATAATTTCAAGATTTAAATGTCTGGACCTAAAGAGGTATTTTTCTTTTAGTATACAGCCTGCTCACTGGTTAGTTGTTTAATATTATTTATTCCATTATGACGGCAATGCATCTGGATTGTTTATTTAAAATTTACTGTAGAACACATCTTGAAATATGAATTTCAAGAAAATGGCATTAAACATATTTTTATAGTGAACAACACTGCTGTAGGTTTTGTTGCTTAGTCTTGTTAGTGTTAGAAAAGAAAATGTTAGGAACTCAACTAATATAGCATCTAATGATTAAGTAATTACAATTAATGTATATCCAACAAATGTGTAGCAGGGTAGTATGGGCAACTTTGTAAACTTACCCCCAGCTATACAAAGATTGATAACCAAATTTTGAACATCACAAATGCAATCAATACAATACATAGATTAAATACAAATCTTAATTAAATTATAAAGGACATGATTATAACATAGCCACTAGTAAAAACGCCAAACAAATTAAAAAATGTGTGTCACAGTACATGTTATCCATTACCCTACCCTTTTAGTATGATATTCAATATTATCGTGATAAGTAGAAACTCTATCACTGTAAACATAACTCTCAGATATTAGGCAAAGGGATAAACATAAGGAAATACATTGGTTATACCATACCAAGCAAATAGACACCAAACCATAAAGCCCCCTGTGCAATAATGCATTTGGCTAAATATTATAATAGCCAGTAGAATGAGAATTAAAAGAAAAAACATAGGAGCTTAAGTTTGAAAAAAAATAATTATGTAAACAGAAAAAGAGCTTCATTGTCTGTGGACTTTCCGCAAATGTTATAAAATATATCTTACAGCATATTTCATATAGAGTTGATTGCTGAAAGGGAAAAGACAAAGCCCCAAAGAAATCAACATATTACTGCCACATTAGCATAATTAAAGATGACAAGTCAGCCATTGAAAAAGAGTCACATATCAAATATGTGTGTTGTGTGGATGCATTATAATTATTTTAGGGAATATCTGCCAACATTGTATTCTTTGTTTCATTTATTTAGCTTTCAAAGAAACAAAAAATATACTTTCAATCTACATTATGTGGGTTTGTCATTAACTTATGCATGGAACAAAAGAATATATTTTGAAAAACACTAATGGGAAAAAAATACATTCAAGGAAATAATATTTTATCTTGCCCATAAACAAAATACGTACAAAAAACTCAACAAAATACAGACAAAATAGATTTGGACAATAGGGGGCACCCCACGCAAGTCCCCCCCCCCTCATTTTTACAAAGAGACCCCCATAAATGGTCAGCTACTGGTTTGTACCCGGCTCTTCCCGGCAACCCTGGTGGAATTGGTACCGGGGTAATGGTATCGATGTAATCCTTCAATCCGAAGTAGTTCACAGAAGGCATGTCCTAGAAGACTGTATGCTCACTGTATGGGGGTAGTGTCCCTCACTGTATGGCGGTAGTATTCCTCACTATATGGGGGTAGTGTCCCTCACTGTATCGGGGTAGCGTCCCTTGCTGTATAGCGGCAGTGTTCCGTGCTGTATGGCGGTAGTATTCTTCACTGTATGGCGGTAGTGTTCCTCATTGTATGGCGGTAGTGTTCCTTGCTGTATGGCGGTAGTGTTCCTTGCTGTATGGCGGTAGTGTTCCTCGCTGTATGGCGGTAGTGTTCCTCGCTGTATGGCGGTAGTGTCCCTGGCGGTATGGCAGTAGTATTCCTCACTGTATGGCGGTAGTTTCCCTCAATGTGTGGTGGTAGTGTCCCTCATTGTGTGGCGGTAGTGTTCCTCACTGTATGGGGATAGTGTTCCTAACTGTATGGCGGTAGTGTACCTCACTGTATGGCGGTAGTGTTCCTCACTGTATGGGGTTAGTGTTCCTCACTGTGTGGCGGTAGTGTACCTCACTGTATGGGGGTAGTGTTCCTCACTGTATGGCGGTAGTGTTCCTCACTGTATGGCGGTAGTGTTCCTCACTGTATGGCGGTAGTGTTCCTCACTGTGTGGCTTTAGTATTCCTCACTGTGTGCAGTAGTGTTTCTCACTGTGTGGCGGTAGTGTTTCTCACTGTGTGGCGGTAGTGTTCCTCACTGTATGGCGGCACTGTTCCTCGGTGTATGGTGGTAGTGTCCCACACTGTATGGCGGTAGTGTCCCTCGCTGTATGGCGGTAGTGTTCCTTGCTGTATGGCGGTAGTATTCCTCACTGTATGGCGGTAGTGTTCCTCACAGTATTTTTTATTATGCCATATTCTGGCTCTAATAACTTTTTTATACTTTGGTGTACGGAGCTGTGGGTTATTTTTTGCACCTTTTGATGACTTTTTATTGAATTTTTTATATTTTTCAAAATGGCAAAAAGTGCCATTTTCGACTTTGGGCACTATTTTCCCTTATGCGGTTAAACGCAGTGAAAAACCGGTATTATATTTTGATCAGGCATTTTCGGACGCTGCGATCCATAACGTGTTCATGATTTTTACTGTTTATTTATTTTTATATCAGTTCTAGGGAAACAGGGGTGATTTGAATTTTTAGGTTTTTTTATTATAATTTTTTTCTTTTAATCTTTTTTATTTTTACTATTTTTCAGACTCCCTAGGGTACTTTAACCCTAGGTTACCTGATCGATCCTATCATATACTGCCATACTACAGTATGGCAGTATATGGGGATTTCCCTCATTCATTACAATGTGCTGATTCAATGAAAGGGTTGAACCGATGTAGCCTCGGGTCTTTGAAAAACCAGAGGCAGCCTCGGGTCTTCGGAAGACTTCAAAAGACCTGAGGCAGCCTCGGGTCTTCAGAAGACCTGGGGCTGTCATGGGGAGCAACGATGCTCGGGAATTTGGCGGCGTGAGTGGGTGCCGCCATCTTTTTTAAGCCTGCGGCCATTGGAGGGAAAACACCCGTGATGGGTACTAGCAACGATCACGGGTGTTACTGGTAAGTCTTCGCTGCAATATGCAGCAAAGACTTACCGGCTATGGAGATGGCTCAGCCCGTGAGCCCTCTTCATGCACCCACACCTTACATGTGACATACCGTAATGTCACATGCCGTGATTCGATTCGGTTCGAATCGAATTTTCACCGAAAATTCGGTGAACTAAGTCGAATCGAATTTTGATAAATTCGCCCATCTTTAATCTAGACCGTACTCTCATCTTGGTCATCTTTGGTCAATTCAAAAGGAGGCACAAAAGCTTCAGAATTTGAAGATTGTTAGTGTAGGCCAAAATCACACCTATGAAATGCATGCAACTAGTTTCTCTATACATGAAGCTGTCATCCCCAACAAAGGTTTTAGTACATTTTGGAAAGTGTGCTCAATACATGTATACTATATTATTTCTCATTATTACAAGTAACTTAATCTATTTGTTGTCTTTGTCACTGTGTTGTATAGGTTGTTACTGGAAAAAAAAATGCGAGGCAACCTATCCTTCTTTCCTCCCTCACTTTGCACCGTGTTACCTCTTTGTAAGTAATCTTACATCAATAAAGATAAGTAGAACTTTTGGAAGATTGGGGAGTGCTGTTCATAATTTTTTTCTTCTTATCCATTTTGCTATACTCTGGACTGTTGTTTACCGATTTCAGTGCTATGTTGTGACTGCATTTGATATGTGTTTTTGCTCTTATTTTTTCTGAATTATTTTTGGCCTCATGGATTCAGTATAATCAGAAAGGGATAGTCCCGTTGTCATTCTTTTTGTATTCTGTTACTGTAGTGAATTTCATGTCAACAGCATTTTTAGAAAAATATTTACAGAAAAAATGGGTAACTTGATCAATACTTATTTAGCCTGTTCTATACATAAGCTGGATTGTGTAAAATACAATACAATATGTATGAATACTACTGATGAGAGGACCCAAACTGCAAAGTTTGTGTCTGCACCGAATTTCTCATGCTCGGCATCCAAGGACCGAACAAAACCCTTTATTCTGTATCTTGATCTGTTTTCAGGAAAAAGCGCAAAGTTGCTTGATTGGCTGTTTCTGCAGCCAATAAAGTATGAGCTTCCAGCCTATTAGCAACCACAGGCATGTCCTCATGTCCATAGGCAGAGCTGAATTGTAAGGAGAGCTCCCGGGGTGCGTGTCCCGGCACCTCCACCACTTTGGAGACAGGAGGGCTTCCACTAGAACTGCAGGTTCAGAATAATTCTGCCAAACCTACAGCAGCCAGGGATCTGCAGTTGATAGTGTCCTAATACAGCAGAACAAAGCAGGTGATTCAAGTTTGCTTTGTTCTACTGTATGTAGGTTCTGTGGAACAACCTTCAGCTGACAGAAAATACCAATAATTATCTCTCCTCTATTTTGTCCAGTAGGTGGCAGCATCACTTAGTGATGCTACTTCCTGCTTGGACTGGAGAGCGTCAACAGCAGGGCAGCCATGGGTGGAGATGGAGAGGAGGAGGGTGAGAAGAGAAATCAGGTCTGTGTATATATCTATGTACTTCTAAGGTGGCTGTGTATATATCTATTTATTATCAGCCAGGCTTTGTATATATCTATGAATTCATGGGGACCGCTCTGTGTGTATATAATTATTATTATTATTATTGAGGGGGCTGCATATACATCTATGTATTATTGGGGGGTATATACATCTATGTATTATGGGGAGGGGCTGTGTATATATTTATCTATTCTTGGGGGTGCCTATGTATACATCCATGTATTATTGGGGGGTTGTGTATACATCTATGTATTATTGGGTGCTGTATAAATACCTATGTATAATTGGGGTGGCTGTGTATGTATATATGTGTTACTGGGGAACTTTATATATTCATTGCTTGATGGAAGCTGTATGCATTCATTACTGAGAGGAGCTGTAAATATTCATTACCGGAGGGGGTGTATATATTACTATCAATATTTACTTTATTTTAAAAAAATTGTGGGGAAAGCCCCTATCAGTTTGTGCCCAGGGGCCCCCAGTACCCTTAATCAGGTCCTGTGTGTAGGCATGTGGTATATCCCAAAGGACGAGTTATGTTACAAAATTGTGAATTTTTAATACCTTCTAGCTGCAGGAGAAGTAGGGCCCATTAATCCTGCAATCTGTATAGGTTCCATAGGACAGACAACACTAAGGAAGCATATTATGCCTTACACATCCAGATGCCAGGACACCCAGAAAACATCCAGGGAGAGCTTGCTGCTCTTCATGGCATGGTCAATCACCTAGGCAGGGACTTTAAACAGCAGCAATTGCCCTGGCCATGGTAGTGAGGTGTATAGAAGAGGCTCCTATTATTAGGGACAGGTGGAGATCTGAAATAATTACACTTATAAGGGCAATGTGAAGAATTGCATCAGTGAAGGGATATTGTTACTGATTATACAGGATTGTATAGCAATACTTTCAAAGGCCAGTCCTGATTATGAGCATGTACTGCATCATCCAGCAAGATCTTGAAGATCCTTTCTGTCTAGTTTTCAGCAACAGAAAAATCATACATCATCATCAATCATCCCTTGTTTGCAAAGTTGTTCCTGTCAGAGAAGATTTCATTTTTCTACCAAGTTCAGAAAAGTGTGGTCAGGGAGAATAGCGCACAAAAATACCTAATGCAGAAGTCCTGTTTTTAGAGAAAATAGTGCTTTTCTACCTAATTTTGAAGTCTTGTTGTCAGAGAATATATTTTTTTTAATACCTAGTGGAAAAGAGTGTGGCCACTGGTCAATGAAAATATCCTGCATATGCCGCTTTCAAGTGGTGCATGTAAGTGCTTGGGCTTCCAACGCAATTTTAAAGTTAAATCCCGCATTCAGTCCGAATCAGTTGGACTGTCTAATGGCACGCCCCCTAAATTGAAATTAGTGCAGCTGTGCCAAAAAAAGGATCACGTGTGCCAAAATCCCAGCGCAGAAACTTGTTAAATACATGTGCAAACTGTGTAATCCCTGCACAGTTTGACGAAAGTGAGCAGTGTAACCCTGCCTTTTTATGTCTAGTTTAGAAAAGTGTGGTCAGTGAGAGTACGTGGATAATTCCTTTCAGTGAATAAAGTGCAGCAATACCTAAATCAAATAATATTTATTAGGTTGGACAAACAATAGAGCTGCACCACAGGTACAGATAGGGAGAAAGATTATATATTGATTCCTTTCTAATGTGGTGCCTACTATGAAGGTCTCATTAACGGTTAATATGATGCAATTGAGGGCAAGTTTAACAACCCCTGAGCAAGAGCTTCTGAGCAGTGGCTGAACAAAACCATAATCATGCACCTTATATGTAGTGTCCAGCAGTAGCCACCACTTAATAAAATGAACAAAAACAGCCTTCACTCAATGAAATGACTGGCCGCAGCCTCCTCTCAATAAAATGACCGTCGCATCCTCCACTTTATAAAAAGACCAGCGGCAGCCTCGTGTCAATGAAGTAACCAGCCACAGTGTCCACTAAATAAAATGACCATCAGTAGCCTCCACTCAGTAAAATGACCAGTGGCAGTTGCATGTTTCTTCCTCATTATTAAAACAGATTTGGTCTTTTAATAGTGGTTATCCTCCATGTGGTGTCTGTAATTTCCAAATGGATTTTTCAGCCCTCTAGCCTTTACATGCCCTATTTTAGAGGTATTTTTGAGTGTTAAAATATGGGTCTCCAATGACTTCATCGTGTTTGGTAAAAGTTTAATTCTGGGCCAGAACTTGTCATGTAAATTCGGGCAAACCTGTAAATTTGGAACCAAATTATGACCAACCCGCTCATCACTAATGAAGACAATTCAATGTGTAGACAAATATAAGAGATATATAGCCTGCTGAAAGCAATTATATGATCTTAAGGTGACCAATATCCTAGTATCAAAGTTGATAAGGTTGTAAAAAGACATGGGTCCATCTGATCCAACCTATTAATCCAACTAAATAATGCTGGAACCAAAGTTGTATATCTGGACTTTTCCAAGGCATTTGACACAGTGCCACATAAAAGGTTGGTACATAAAATGAAACTCCTGGGACTAGAGGAACATTTGTTTATTTGGGTAAGTAATTGATATAAAACAGAGGGTTGTCATTAATGGCACATTCTCTGATTGGGTTGATGTTACCAGTGGGAGGCCACAAGGATCAGTATTGGGGCCATTTCTTTTTAATATTTTTATTAATGACCTTGTAGTGGGTTTACACAGTCAAGTTTCAATATTTGCAGACGATACCAAGCTGTGTAGAAAGCTGTGAGAAATGGTTGAAATACTAATCTGTGAGAAAAGATTGATGAGGTTTAATGTAGATAAATGTAAAGTTATGCGCTTGGGTCATGGAAACAAAAAGTCATGTTTTAAACAGTCAGTTACTTGGTAAAACTGTAGCTGAAAAAGACTTGGGGGTATTGATTAACTTACTTTTAGTGACCAGAGCCATGCAGCTGCTGCTAAAGCAGATACAATTATGGGATGTATCAAGAGAGAAATAGATTCTCATGATAAAGACATAGTTTTGACCTCATACATGGTCAGACCACACATGGAATATTATGTACAGTTTTGGGTACCAGTGTATAAAAAGGACCCAGTAGAACTGGGATTACAAAATTTGTGGTTATTCAGTTTAGAAAAAAAGATGACTAAGAGGAGAACTCATTATAATGTACAAATACTTAAACAGGAAGTACAAGGATCTTTCCAAAGATCTTTTTATACTTAGGCCTGTGACCAGGCCAAGGGGGCATCCTATACGCCTAAAGCACAGGCAGTTCTACCATCCCCATAGACAAAGGTTCTTTACTGTAAGAGCAGTAAGACACTGGAACTCTCTGCCGCAGGAGGTTGTTATGGTGGACTCTATGTACATGTTCAAGATAGGCCTGGATGCCTTTCTGGAGAGCAAATATATTATGGGGAAAATACATTTGTTTAATTCTTAAAGGTTGGACTTGATGGACTTGCATCTTTTTCTAGTGTTCCATACAATGATTATTTGATACTATGTGAAGATGGCCATATATGCTACCTTGAACTGAAGAAGAACATTCTACTCCTGTCCTCCTATTTTTGCTGGACTTTTTACCCCTTTCCAATGTGCGCCTTAATAATATGGCGCGCCTCGGCTGTGGTTGCTTGGAAAGGGCTCACAGGCTGAGCCCTCTCCATAGAGGTAAGTCTTTGCTGCATATTGAAGCAAACACATATCGGTAACACCCGCAATCAGTGCTAGCTAGAGATGGGTGATTTGTCATGAATCTGAAGTTTACGTGGGAATGAAGTCCGTCCCCCCCTTTTTTAGCTAAATGGGTGCGAGAACAATGTGTTACATGGAGCAGAGAACTATGGGAAGGAGAAAGAAACACCCTTGATGACCTGTGCAGACCTGTAATCCTGATCAGCTGTGTCAAATCCACATAGTTCCTGTAGTGATTTCTGCTCCTATCCCAGGGTGTGCATTTTCGAGGATCTGTATATCCCAAATAGCATTTTTTTTGTTGCTACTGAAGTGAATAGGAAGAAATCTGTGTCAAATCCACATAGTTTCTGTAGTGATTTCTTCTCCAATCCCAGGGTGTCGGTTTCAGGGGATCTGTATACCCCAAATTGTAGGGTTTTTTTGTTGCTGAAGTTAATAGGAAGAAATATGTGTAAAATCCACATATTTTCTGGAGTGATTTCTGCTCCAATTACAGGGTGTTCGTTTGGGGGATGTGTACACCCCAAATTGCAGCTCTTTTTTGTTGCTGAATTTAATAGCAAGAAATTGGTGTAAAATCCACATAGTTGCTGAAGTGATTCTTGCTCCAAGTCTAGGATGTCCATTTTGGGGGAGCTGTATACCCCAAAATTTTAGTTCTTTTTTGGCAAAGTCTAAAATATTTTCAGGGAAGTTATAATGAATGATGCATGTGGCGTCTCTAATCTAATTTTAAATAAAAAATTTCAAATTTCAAATTCATTTCAAACTTCAAACTCTGGCCTACCATGTTGCTGCCACCTAAAGAATTTGTCATTGTGCCACTCTCTGACCTCATGCTGCTGCTGCTGCCACCTCCAGAATTTGTTATTGTGCCACTCTCTGACCACCGGCTGCTGCTGCCAGGCACCTCCACATTCTGTCATTGTGCCACACAGTGGCCTACCAAGTCCGTTGCCACCTGCACTTTGTCATTCTGCCACTATGTGGCCTACCAGGTTGCTGAAAGCTCCAGAAATTGTCATTGTGCCACTCTCTGACATCCTGCTGCTGCCACCTCCACACTCTGTCATTGTGCCACAATGTGGCCTACCATTTTGCTGCCACCTAGAGAATTTGTCATTGTGCCACTCTCTGACCTCATGCAGTTGCTGCTGCCACCTCCACACTTTGTCATTGTGCCACTTTCTGACTTATACTGCTTCTGCCACCTCCAAAATTTGTCATTGTGCCACTCTCTGACCACCGGCTGCTGCTGCAGGCACCTCCACACTCTGTGGCCCACCATGTTGCTGCCACCCCCACACTGTGTCATTCTGCCACAATGTGGCCTACCAGGTTGCTGCCAGCTCCAGAATTTGCCATTGTGACACACTCTGACCTCAAGCTGCTGGCAGCTCCAGAATTAGTCATTGCGCCACTCTCTGACCTCCTGCTGCTGCCACCTCCACACTCTTTAATTTTGCCACACTGTGGCCTACCATGTTGCTGCCACCTAAAGAATTTGTCTTTGTGCCACACTCTGACCTCATGCTGCTCCTGCTACCACCTGCACACTTTGTCATTGTGCTACTCTCTGACCTCATGCTGCTTCTGCCACCTCCAGAATTTGTCATTGTGCCACTCTCTGACCCATGCTGCTGCTTCCACCTTTGCAGTTCTTTTTTGGCAAAGACATAATATTTTCAGGAAAATTGTAATGCATGTGGCATTTCTAATCTTCGGTCTGCTAGTCCGGCATGGGCGAGCATGCTTCTCCCGGCCATCTTGGAAGCAGCCGCTTCCAGTGCCATGTCCATGCCCGGAGCAAGGCTCATACTCTAGACAAGCTGCAGGTGATGCTCATGGGCCTCAGCCTCCACATCACCGGGGAAATTGATCGGAGCATGTCGGCACAGGCAAATCCTCGTCGACTACAATTTCTGTCATCCTCTGGTCACAGCTCTACACATGAAAGTCCTACGTTCCTTCAACGGGGCGAAGCTCTCTTTCACGCCGTCTCAGCCGGGCTTGCACCAGCGCCTTGACCCCATTGTGGGACTCTATGCTCTGCATGACTGCTGTACATCACTGCATGAATGCCTGAGCCTTGCTCTCTACTTGCACTGCCTGCCTCAATGGATGGGAGTGATTGACTGACTGATGTGTACACACACTCTATCGCTCTCTTCCTCCATGGCACCTCACCGGGGCAAGCGATCGGACCATGCCGCCAGAGGCGCTCCTTCGCCTGCATCACATTCTGCCATCCACCGGTCACACTTCCACACATGGAAGTCTCCGGTCTCAGCTCCACCCCTGGACCTACGGACATGCCGAAACTACGCCCACAGGGATAAGCCCACCTCCGAATATTAAACCACTGACGAGTAATGCACCCATCGACCTGTATTAGAAATGGGGGGCGCCGCCAGCATGTTGCGTCTCTAATCTTCAAATTTAAATTAAAAATTTCAAATTCATTTCAAACTTCGTCATTGTGCCTACCAGGTTGCTGCCAGCTCCAGAATTTGTCTGACCTCATGCTGCTGCTGCCACTTCCACACTCTATCATTGTACCACACTGTTGCCTACCATGTTGCTGTTACCTCCAGAATTTGTCATTGTGCCACTCTCTGACCTCCTGCTGCTGCTGCCACCTCAACACTCTATCATTGTGCCACACTGTGGCCTACTATGTTGTTGCCACCTCCAGAATTTGTCATTGTGCCACTCTCTGACCCTTTGCTCCTGCTTCTGCTGCTGCCACCTTCACGCTCTATCATTGTACCACACTGTGGCCTACTATGTTACTGCCAGCTCCAGAATTTGTCATTGTGCCCCTCTTTGACCTCCTGCTGCTGCTGCCACCTCAACGCTCTATCATTGTGCCACACTGTGGCCTTCCATGTTGCCACCTCAACGCTCTATCATTGTGCCACACTGTGGCCTTCCATGTTGTTGCCACCTCCAGAATTTGTCATTGTGCCACTCTCTGACCCCTTGCTCCTGCTGCCACCTCAACGCTCTATCATTGTGCCACACTGTGGCCTTCCATGTTGTTGCCACCTCCAGAATTTGTCATTGTGCCACTCTCTGACCCCTTGCTCCTGCTGCCACCTCAACGCTCTATCATTGTGCCACACTGTGGCCTTCCATGTTGTATTATTGGTGGGTTATACATCTATGTAGTATGGGGAGGGGTGGTATATATTTATCTTTCTTTGGGGTGGCCTATGTATACTCCATGTATATTGGGGGGGTTGTGTATACATCTAGGATTATGGGTGCTGTATAAATACCATGTATAATTGGGGTGGCTGTGTATGTATTATGTGTTCTGGGGTAACCTATAGATTCATTGCTTTGATGAAGCTTATGCATAATTATGAGAGGATGGTTTAATATTCATTTACCGTGAGGGGGTTGTTATATACTAATCAATATTTACTGTATTTTAAAAAAATTGTGGGCAAAGCCCCTATCAGTTGTGCCCAGGGCCCCCAGTTACCCCTTAATCAGGTCTGTGTGGTAGGCATGTGGATATCCCAAGGACGATTTATGTTACAAAATTGGGCATTTTTAATACCTTCTAGCTGCAGGAGAAGTCGGGCGCCCATTAACTGCAATCTGTATAGTCCAATGAGGACAGACAAACACTAGGGAAGCATATTACTGCCTTACACATCCAGATGCCATGAACCCAGACAAACATCCGGGAGCACTTGCTGGCATTTAATGGCATGGAATCACCTAGGTCAGTGGACTTTTAAACAGCAGCAATTGGCCTCGGCCATGGTAGTGAGGTGTATAGAGAGGCTCCTATTATTAGGACAGGTGGTAGATCTGAAATAATTACCACTTAGTAAAGGGCAAATGTTTGAAGAATTGCATCAGTGAAGGGGATATTGTTACTGATTATACCAGGATGTGTATAGCAATATTTCAAAGGAGGCCAGTCTGATTTGAGCACTGTCTGCATCATCCAGCAGATCTTGAAGATCCTTTCTGTCTAGTTTTCAGCCAAAGAAAAGATACATCTCAATCAGCAATCCTCCTTGTTGCAAAGTTGTTCCCTGTCAGAAGAAGATTTCAGTTTCTAACCAAGTTCAGAAAAGTTGTGGTCAGGGAGAATAGCGCACAAAAATACCTAATCAGAAGCCTTTTTACGAGAAAAATAGTGCTTTTCTACCTAATTTTGAGTCTTGTTGTCAGAGATATTTTTTTTGAATACCTATGAAACGTGTGGCCACTGGTCAATGAAAATATCCTGCATATGCCGCTTTCAATGGTTGCATGTAACGGCTTTGGCTTCCAACGCAATTTTAAAGTTAAATCCGATTCATGCTCCGTAATCGTTGGAGACTGTCTAATGGGCACGCCCCCTCTAAATTGGAAATTGAGTGGCAGCTGTGCCAAAAAAGGATAACGTGTGTCCAAAACCCAGCGCAGAACTTGTGAAATACATGTTGCAAACTGTGTATCCTGCACAGTTGCACAAGTGAGCAGTGTAACCTGCCTTTTATAGCTAGTAGAAAAAGTGTGGTCAGTGAGAGTACGTGGATAATTCTTCATCGATAAGTGCCAGCATACTGAAATCAAATAATATTTATAGTTGGACAAACAATAGAGCTGCACCACAGGTAAGGGAGAAAGATTATATTGATTCCTTCTATTGGTGCCTACTATGAAGGTCTCATTAACGGTTATATGATGCAATTGAGGGCAAGTTTAACAACCCCTGCAGCAAGAGCTTCTGAGCAGTGGCGAACAAACCATAATCATGCACCTTATATGTTAGTGTCCAGCAGTAGCCACCACTTAAAAAATGAACAAAAACAGCCTTCACTCCAATGAAATGACTGGCCGCAGCCTCCTCAATAAAATGACGTCGCATCCTCCACTTTATAAAAGACCAGCGGCAGCTGTGTCAATGAAGTAACCCAGCCACAGTGTCCACTAAAATAAAATGACCATCAGTAGCCTCCACTCGTAAAATGACCAGTGGCAGTTGCATGTTTCTTCTCATTATTAAAACAGGATTTGTCTTAATAGGGTTATCCTCCATGTGGGTCGTAATTTCCAAATGGATTTTTCAGCCCTAGAGGCCTTTACATGCCCTATTTTAGAGTATTTTTGAGTGTTCAATATGGGTCTCCAATGACTTCATCGTGTATGGTAAAAGTTTAATTCTGGCCGAACTTGTCATGTAAATTCGGGCAAACCTGTAAATTTGAACAAATTAGACCAACCGCTCATCCACTAATGAAGACAATTCAATGTGTAGACAATATAAGAGATATATAGCCTGCTGAAAGCAATTATATATCTAAGGTGACCACATATCCTAGTACACAGTTGATAAGGTGTGTAAAAGACATGGGTCCATCTGATCCAACCTATTAATCCACTAAATAATGCTGGAACCAAAGTTGTTCTATCTGGACTTTTCCAAGGCATTTGACACAGTGCCACAAAAAGGTTGGTACATAAATGAAACTCCTGGATAGAGGACATTTGTTATTGGGTAAGTTAATTTGATATAAAAAAGAGGGTTGTCATTAATGGCACATTCTCTGATTGGGTTGATGTTACCAGTGAGAGCCACAAGGATCATTGGGGCCATTTTTATATTTTTATTAATGACCTTGTAGTGGGTTTACACAGTCAAGTTTCAATATTTGCAGACGATACATGAGAAGCTGTGAGAAGAAAAATCTGTGAGAAAAGATTGATGAGGTTTAATGTAGAATAATGTAAGTTATGCGCTTGGGTCATGGAAACAAAAAGTCATGTTTTAAACAGTCAGTTACTTGGTAAAACTGTAGCTGAAAAAGACTTGGGGGTATTGATTAACTATGTTTTAGTGACAGAGCATGCGCTGCTGCTAAAGCAGATACAATATGGGATGTATCAAGGAGAAATAGATTCTCATGATAAGGACATAGTTTTGACCTCATACATGGTCAGACCACACATGGAATATTTGTAAAGTTTTGGGTACCAGTGTATAAAAAGGACCCAGTAGAACTGGGATTACAAAATTTGTGGTTATTCAGTTTAGAAAAAAAGACTAAGAGGAGAACTTCATAATGTACATAACTTAAAAGGACGATCAAGGATCTTTCCAAAGATCTTTTATTATGCCTGTGACCAGGCCAAGGGGGCATCCTATAGCCTAAAGCACAGCAGTTTACACATCCCATAGACAAAGGTTCTTTACTGTAAGAGCAGTAAGACACTGGAACTCTCTGCCGCAGGAGGTTTGTTATGGTGGGACTCTATGTACATGTTCAAGATAGCCTGGATGCCTTTCTGGAGAGCAAATATATAGGGGGAAAATACATTTGTTAATTCTAAGGTTGGACTTGATGGACTTGCATCTTTTTCTAGTGTTCCATACAATGATTATTTGTATATGTGGAAGATGGCCATTATGCTACCTTGAACTGAAGAAGAACATTCTACTCCTGTCCCTCCTATTTTTGCTGGACTTTTTACCCCTTTTCCAATGTGCGCCTTAATAATAAGGCGCGCCTCGGCTGTGGTGCTTGGAAAGGGCTTACAGGCTGAGCCCTCTCCATAGAGGTAAGTCTTTGCTGATATTGAAGCAAACACATATTGGTAACACCCGCAACAGTGCTAGCTAGAGATGGGTGATTTGTCATGAATCTGAAGTTTACGTGGGAATGAAGGCCCCCCCCCTTCCTTTTTAGCTAAATGTGGGCGAGAACAATGTGTTACATGGAGCAGAGAACTATGGGAAGGAGAAAGAAACATCCTGTGATGACTGTGCAGACCTGTATCCTGAGAAGCTGTGTCAATCCACATAGTTCCGTGTAGTGATTCTGCTCCATCCCAGGGGTGCATTTCGAGATCTGTATATCCCAAATAGCATTTTTTTTTTTACTGAAGTGAATAGGAAGAAATCTGTGTCAAACCACATAGTTTTTGTAGTGATTTCTTCTCCAATCCCAGGGTGCGGTTTCAGGGGATCTGTATACCCCAATGTAGGGTTTTTTTGTTGCTGAAGTTAATAGGAAGAAATATGTGTAAAATCCACATATTTTCTGGAGTGATTTCTGCTCCATTACAGGGTGTCGTTTGGGGGATGTGTACACCCAAATTGCAGCTCTTTTTGTTGCTGAATTTAATAGCAAGAAATTGGTGTAAAATCCACATAGTTGCTGAAGTGATTCTTGCTCAAGTCTAGGATGTTCCATTTTGGGGGAGCTGTATACCCAAAATTTTAGTTTTTTTGGCAAAGTCTAAAATATTTTCAGGGAAGTATAATGAATGATGCATGTGGCGTCTCTAATCTAATTTTAAAAAAAAATTTCAAATTTCAAATTCATTTCAAACTTCAAACTCTGGCCTACCATGTTGCTGCCACCTAAAGAATTGTCATTGTGCCACTCTCTGACCTCATGCTGCTGCTGCTGCCACCTCCAGAATTTTTATTGTGCCACTCTCTGACCACCCGGATGCTGGTGACCAGGCACCTCACATTCTGTCATTGTGCCACACAGTGGCCTACCAGTCCGTTGCCACCTCACTTTGTCATTCTGCCACTATGTGGCCTACCAGGTTGCTGAAAGCTCAGAAATGTCATGTGCACTCTCTGAACATCCTGCTGCTGCCACCTACACATCTGTCATTGTGCCCACTGTGGCCTACCATTTGCTGCCACCTAAAGAATTTGTCATTGTGGCCACTCTTGACCTATGCAGTTGCTGCTGCCACCCCACACTTTGTCATTGTGCCACTTTCTGACTTCATACTGCTTCTGCCACCTCCAAAATTTGTCATTGTGCCACTCTCTGACCACCGGCTGCTGCTCGGCCACCTCCACACTTGTGGCCCACCATGTTGCTGCCACCCCCACACTGTGTCATTCTGCCACATGTGGCCTACCAGGTTGCTGCAGCTCCGATTTGCCTTGTGACCACTGCAAGCTGCTGCAGCTCCAATTAGTCATTGCCCCTCTTGACCTCTGCTGCTGCCCCTCCACACTCTTTAATTTTGCCACACTGTGGTCTACCATGTTGCTGCCACCTAAAGAATTGTCTTTGTGCCCCACTCTGACCTCATGCTGCTGCTACCACCTGCACACTTTGTCATTGTGCCACTCTCTGACCTCATGCTGCTCTGCACCTTTGTCTTCCCTCTTGCCCATGTGCTGCTTCAACTGTTTTTTGGCAAAGACCTAATATTTTCAGAAAATTGAATGCAGTGGCATTTCTAATCTTCGGTCTGCTAGTCCGGCATGGCGAGCATGCTTCTCCCGGCCATCTTGGAAGCAGCCGCTTCCAGTGCCATGTCCATGCCCGAGCAAGGCTCATACTCTAGACAAGCTCAGGTGATGCTATTGGGCCTCAGCCTCCACATCACCGGGGAAATTGATCGAGCATGTCGCACAGGCAAATCCTCGTCGACTACAATTTCTTCATCCTCTGGTCACAGCTCTAACATGAAAGTCCTACGTTCCTTCAAAGGGGCAACTCTTTCACGCCGTCTCAGCCGGGCTTGCACCAGCGCCTTGACCCCATTGTGGGACTCTATGCTCTGCATGAACTGCTGTACATCACTGATGAATGCCTGAGCCTTGCTTCTACTTGCACTGCCTGCCTCAATGGATGGGAGTGATTGACTGACTGATGTGTACACACCACTCTATCGCTCTCTTCCTCCATGGCACTCACCGGGCAACGATGACCATGCCGCAGAGGCGCTCTTCGCCTGCATCACATTCTGCCATCCACGGTCACACTTCCACACATGGAAGTCTCCGGTCTCAGCTCCACCCCTGGACCTACGGACATGCCGAAACTACGCCCACGGGATAAGCCCACCTCCGAATATTAAACCACTGCCGAGTAATGTACCCATCGACCTGTATTAGAAAGGGGGGGGCGCCGCCAGCATGTTTGTGTCTCTAATCTTCAAATTTAAATTAAAAATTTCAAATTCATTTCAAACTTCGGCATTGGATAACCCAGGTGCTGGCCAGCTCACAGATTTGTCTGACTCATGCGCTGCCTGCCACTCCAGCCACGCTATCATTGTACCACACTGTTGCCTACCATGTTGCTGTTTACCTTCCGAATTTGTCATTGTGCCACTCTCGAACCTCACTGCTGCTGCTGCCACCTCAACCCACCTATCATTGGACCACACCTGGCCTACAATGTGGTTGCAACCTACAGAATTTGCGCCTTTCCGTTTGTTCAGGCGTGAAAATCTAGCACTCATGCGGGATCTATGGAGTATGTTTCCGCAGTGAGCCAAAGATGCCCTCCCTCCTCCCCCCTCCCCAGCTCCTCCGCTCTACATTTGTACAACACTGTGGCCTACTAGTTACTGCAGCGCCAGAATTGGTCTTGTGCCCCTCTTTGACCTTCTGATGTGCTGCAACCTCCCACCTCAACGCTCTATCATTGTGCCACACTGTGGCCTTCCATGTTGCTGCCACCTCCATAATTTGTCATTGTGCCACTCTGCGGCCAATTTATGCTGCTGCCTACTTACCACTGTCTCCCAGGAACACCCTGTGAATTCCATAATGCCGTTTCTACCCTTCACTACTCTATGACATTGCCACTATGTTAGGTTTTCCCCTTCATTTCCTCTGTCAGAAGGAATGAAAAGCTTCAGAATTGATAGCCAAAAGCAGGAGTAGCTACAGAGGACATGCAAGTATCCCATTTTACTTTGTTAGGCTGCGTACCCGCTTCACTTATTTGGGGAAGTTGGCCCCTATAAGTGCCCAAGGAATTGAAGAGTGAAGTGATTCTAAGAGCAGCGGCTGTCATGCTAAAACACAGCATTGTTTGAAGTCCAAACCACGCTCCCTATGCATATTTGAGCATGGCACAACGTTCTACGACACCCTACAGGCTCTCTGCAGCCAGGAAATACCTGTTTTTTAAAAAATGTGATTCATCATGATTCAATTCAGGTCGAATCGATTTTTTTCAAAAATTTTGTGAATCGGGCCGAATTGAATTTCAACAAATTCGCTAGTGCTAGCCATCTTGGTGAAGATTATAGCTCCCCGTGACTTGATCGCTGGATGGCGATAAGTTGCTATAACAGCCTCGGGTCTTCCGAAGACCTGGTGCTTTCTCGTTTTAACACATTCATTACATTGTGTGATTTGCACATTGTTATGAATGAAGAGGAGAATCCCCATATATTGTCATACTGTAGTATGGCACTATATGGTAGGATCAATCAGATAACATAGGGTAAGTACCCTAGGGGTCTGAAAAATAGTAAAAATAAAAATAATTATATTAAAAAACCTTAACATTCAAATCACTTCCTTTCCCTAAAAGTCATATAAATAAACAGTAAAAATCATAAATACACTAGGTATTACCGCATCTGACAATGCCCGATCTATAAAAATATAATAACAGTTTTTCACTGCGTTTAAGCCCATAACGGAAAATAGTCAAAATGGCACTTTTTTTGCCATTTTGAAAAATATAAAAAAATTAAATAAAATGTGATCAAAAGGTCACACAGTCCTAAAAATAGAAGCATTTTTTTAGTGTACGGTTATCCTTCCCTGTTCCATGAATTAATATGAACTAATAAAGAAGAATTGTTTGTTCGGTGAGTACCGTTCCTTTCGGGTTTTTTTCCCTCTATTTGGAATTGTATGATTTGTACTTATCAAGCTGAGCACCATACAGGACTCTTCAGCCCACTTTCCTTATTGTCCACCATATACCCCGAATGGGATGGTGGTTACAATATGTGAGATGAGGTAGTGCCCATTTTTGTGAATCACATATACCAGTACGAGTTTGTGTTGCATTCTGGACTTTGTTGCTAGTGAAAACATCATCAAAATTCGCAAAAAATGACACTTTACACAGCTCCGTACACCAAAGTATGAAAAAGTTATTGGCACCAGAAAATGGCAAAATCAAAAACTATTTTTTGTAAGGAGGTTTTAATTTTTGTAAATTCATGAACACATTATAAAACCTATACAAATTTTATATCCCGTGATCTCACTGACCCAAAGAATGATGTAGACATGTAATTTGGGGGTGCACAGTGAAAGCTGTAAAATCCAAGCCCATGTGTTTTTTTACCACTTTCACTTCATTTGGAATTTTTTTCCCGCTTCCTAGTACACGGCATGGAATATTAAATACTGTCACTATGAAGTGCAATTTGTATCGCAAAAACAGAGCTCTGTACATGTAAAATTAAAATAGTTATAGAATTTTGATGGTGGGGAGTGGAAAATGGATATGCAAAAACAAAAATGGGCCAGGTCGTTAAGGGGTTAACAGTTATATTGGGATTTTATAAGATTGTGACATTGTATTAGAAATTATTTTATGATTTATGAGTTAATGGCGTGTCAATACATCACAGGGGCCTATGAATTATTCTGAGGGGGGCCAGACACATCCCAAACAACTGCTCTGAAGATCAGGGGGGCAGGTTCATTCAGATTCACTGTGAATAAAAAAATATTGTTTTGGGTAACCCATATAATGCAAGATGTCCATTTGCACCCACCCATGTGCTTGAAACCAAATGAGTATTTTTAAGACTAGATACAATTTACATGTATGGTAAAGCAAGGAGTAACAGACTCTTTGTTGTGCCAATTGAAGAGAATTTTAGAAGGACCCCTTGTACTCACAGGTAGGTGAAAGATAGATAGATAGATAGATAGATAGATAGAGGATTGTCATAAAGGACGAATAATAAAAGCAACATGAAGTGCATCTATATGTATAAATGCATCAGTTAATGGCATTTGGTTTTCAACTGGAAATTTTTAGAGGCTTTTACTTGACTCTATCTTCTTCCCTGCCTGCTCTCCGTCACTCTTCAATGTCCTTTCATATTTCCAAGGGACTTAGTCTGAAAGTTAAATTGTCTGCCAAAATGAGCTCACTACCTTGTCAGTTATCTTATCCAGTGAAATATATTTTCTGCTTCATTCTGCTGATGGGTGCCATTGTTGACATATGATTCTCAGGGGCTTAGTTTGAAAGATGGAACAAGAAACACAGCTGTATAACATAGCAGGGGCTTTTTATTTATTAAATGGATGGAAATATAGAACATTAATTTCATTTTTTCAGCAAACAACATATTATTCAATCTATTTTATGATTTAATCTATCGTAGTATAAATTCTGATATTTAGTTTTGTCAGAACAATATTTTAGCCCTTTATACACAGCATATTGCTATAGTTCACAATCAAATATAACACAAACATGTTAGCCTTGTATATTAATATTGCCGAACATTTGATAGACAAGTAAACCACATTATTACATGTGATGCATGTTACATTTTAATGAAAATATAAAGCACTTGGGGTTTTGTGTATCCTAGAATTTTTTTCCCCATCCTTTAAAAATATGACAGAAACTGGGCGTCTAGGAAAAGAACAATTAAAATATGTTATTATTTTAAATGAGAATTATTGTTGCAGACAAGCTACAAATGTTCTCACTTAGAATGTTTATGCAAATTTGGATGTAGACTATAAACCACTACGTTTGAAAGTTTGAAAAGACCTACATATTGTATGTAACACATTTATAAAGTGCATGGCATTGGAAAAGTATGAAGCTTCAGGGGATTAAAATTAGGTGCAAATTGACCAGGAAGGTCATATTGAGAAGCATTACTAAGTGCAAATGAGTAAACGCAGACTACTGTAATTTAATTAATGATTTATATCAAAAAGTAATAACAATATTCACTTGTGAATGTCTAATTATTGCATTGAGAATGAGAGATGGCATTATGAGTCTAGTCGTAGAGAATAATCAATTTACAATTGCCCCTAAGGGGCAAGTTTCTAACTGTCATACATATTAAAACTTCACTACACTACTCTTTGTATCAGAGAGAAAATACATACAGACACATGGTAGAACTATTGTCATAGAAATTATAGATAATCATTATCCATATAAGAATATGCAGTTAAATAAATATGACAGCTGGAAAGTGAATGTGAGAAAGATTAATATTTCACACAAAATCTGTTGGTGTTTGCAAGGCAGTAAACATCATCTTATCATATTGAATAAGGTGAAGAAAGATGCACGTCCAGTAGGTTCAACCAATAACCCTCCATTTTCTTGCTTACGAGTAGGGCATTTATGCCTTTCTTGAAATGTATCATCCATCCCAACATGCTGTGGCATAGAGTTCCATATGCTTCACGCTTTTACAGTTAAAATCCCTGTCTAAAGTAACAGTGAAATCATCTTTTTTTCTAGGAGTAAAAGATGCATTTCTATGGGTAAAAAGTACATTGGAAAGGTCTCTATATTGTCCTATGAAGTGTTTGTCCTTTGTATTTAGACCACTTTATTGATGAAGTTTCTGTGAATTTATATAGTATTTTATAGCTTTTTGATTTGTAATTAACAGGGCTTTACTATCCTAAATATTTGCTCTGGTAGACAGCTGTAGAACCGAACATGCAGATGCACTTGCAAAAGAGAAATCCCCTTAACTTTCATTCTTCGCTGTTTTAGCACCATCAATCAGAAACTGATAGCATAACTTAGTGATACAAATGTGTACACCCTTCCCATTACTTGAATTTGGTGTCTCACTGAGCCATTTTAATACAATATTGCAATATGTTAGCTAGAGATGAAGGAATCATCCAAGATTTAATTCATAGAGGATACATAAAATTTTCCATAACATTCAACTAGAGTCAGAAAAAAATTGGTCTAAACCATTATTGCTCCAATTGTCCTGGAAATTGATATACAACCCCTTCCAGTCTTCTAAAACAAACATTTTACATAAATAATTTCAATCGTTTTTTGTTAAGGTTTTATGGTTTTATCCCTCACTAGGCTCAGGATGAATAACAGCATTAGCTTGGTGCCATTTTGAATAATTCATCTGAAGCAAATCAAAAAAGTTTCTGATTTGATTAAGTGTTTGAAAAGGATTTGTTTCTGTACAGATTTGTAACAAATTCAATAGGATGTGGGTAGAAGCCCTTCTTTTGCGAGGTATGTTGATCCAGCAGTCACAGCCTTGACTGTGGGATCTAAGGGGTAAACAGTCCAGCTCAGAATAAGTTCTGTTAGAGTTGAAAAAGAAACAATGTGGTGATAAATCTACTAACTGTTTTTTCACGCCACTAATTACTAAGTATTTGCACAAATTGTCAGAGGCATCAATTTAGCGACATGAGTCCACTTGAAACTAGGCCCAACTACAAAGATAAATTCCCCATAGACTTATTGGGAATAAAACTACCGTAGCTAGTCTTTATGAATAGTGGAGATAACTTTAGCCAAGCAACTTTCTGTAAGCCAGATCATTTATTTTGCAGGAGCATACTTGGCCTATAGGACTGAATGAGGATCACTTTCAACTGTCAGTATTTTGCATCAGAAGTTGTAAACTAAAACTAGGAATGGGCTAAAAATACTAAAGAGCTACAGAGGTTTACATCATACCTTTTCTCTTTTCTCAGGTTCTATCTCTGTATTGACTTCAAACACATGTGCAAAATACTGACGTGCGAAAATGGCTTAAAGAGTAAAAAAGCTTTTGATATGTTGTAGGGCATGCAATTTTGAGCCCTTCTACAATTGGATTAGTTACCCAATCTTGCAATTCAGCAGCCTTCCCCCTGTTATAAGTAGAAGGTGTGATAGATAGAGGGGAAGGGTGAGACGTTTCATTATTACACTCTGCTCTAGTTACACAACTTAAAAGGAAACAAACACAAAAATATAGAAAGCATAAAATAACACTTTGTTAGATCAATTAAAAGAAATCCATTTAAAAAGACATCACAGAAAAAGTCCACCAATGGTCAGATTACTTAATATACAGGCGGTCCCCTACTTAAGAACACTCGACTTACAGACGACCCATAGTTACAAACGGACCTCTGGATATTGGTAATTTATTGCGCTTTAGTCCCAGGCTACAATAAACAGCTGTAACAGTTATCACAGGTGTCTGTAATGAAGCTTGAGTGTTAATCCTGGTTCTTATGACAACCCAACATTTTTAAAATCCAATTGTCACAGAGACCAAAAAAGTTCTGGCTGGGATTACAATGATAAAATATACAGTTCCGACTTACATACAAATTGAACTTAAGAACAAACCTACAGACCCTATCTTGTATGTAACCCGGGGACTGGCTTCACATGATAAATAGATCACAATACGTCTGTATAGAGGTATAAAAGGTCTAGTCCTCAGAACCAGTCAAGATATTTGCTTACAAACAAGTATTGTACATTACCCAGAGGAATAACTGTGGACACATACACAGTTATATACAGACCAAGGGTGGACACCACCTGACATCAGGGGTATGTGTGTATGTAAACCTGTGTATATGTCCCTTATCCTCTGTTATTCCTCTGCGTAGTGTGCAATACTTGTTTGTAAGCAAATACCTTGACTTGTTCAGATGACTATACGTTTTATACCTCTATACAGACCTACAGCGATCTATTTGCTCCTGGACGAGACATGCACCAGAAATCAACCATATCCCCTTTTACAAGTTAAAATTACTACTTATGCCAAAAGTCTCCCCCTTGTTTGCTAGGTGAGTCATCCCTCACTCTACCTCCTCCAACCATCTTGACAGCACCCCCAACTAGCCATTTTATCAATGTGTTAGACGGCTAAAGCTTCCAGTCTACACCTCAGAGCTTCTTGGCAGTACCACTGAATGTACTGAAATGGTGTTATAAAAATTACAATCTCTTGTCTAGATAAATTGTTTATACTAAAAATCTTACATTTAGAAAAAAATGCTTTTGCTGCTACAAATGTTTGGTCTAGGATCAGCATTACTCCCTTACCTCCGCCATTAACGCCTATAATCAGTGGGCAATAACTTTAAATTCTGCTGGTAAAGTCACAAGCTGTATTTAAATAAATGGAACGTGAGCACACTGCCACTAATATGCCGGGGCGCAGGGAGTCACCATTTGCATGCAGCATTGCTGGCACTAACCTGATATTGTGCTCCGTTGAGTTAAATACCATTGGTGACATTGCCAGCTGCATTTAAAGAGTTAATACCCCCGATCATTATCAGCACCATTCGTGGGTGTTTCTGGTGGGAGTTCAGGTCTGGGTTCAGTATCTGGATCCTAACAGATTTGTAAAATTCTGATTTTAATGGGTCCACTCATCACTGCTTTTTTTTACAGGTCTTTAGTGGAGTCTGCTATGGTGTCATTTCCATTACCTTTATTACATTTTGTTTGATAAATTTGGTGGCCCATTATGTACAGCACTTCAACTATTTCTACTCCTACTCCTACTCTACTATAATTTTTAAAAAGGCACATTTGATAAATCTGGTATATTGACATCAAGACAGGTTAAGCATCTTTGCAACTTAGCTTGATATCTTCCCCAAATAATGTTTGTAAATCCCATGTGCTGTGTTCTAAAGGTCTTCTAAAAACAAAATTTCAAAAATAGTGGTCTGTGGAAGGATAAGAGGGATGTTCTGCTCAGAGATGGGCAGCTTCAATGGAATATAAAGGGATAAAGTAGGTGGTCTTTTCTAAGTGGTGGTCTCCTGTATTTATACAATAAGAAACTAGGTGAAAAGGTAAGAGGACCACATCCAAACTCTACAGTATATCTAATACTTGGAAGAGCCCAAAGATCACTATCAATCTTACAAGCTTAAAGATTGGGCTCAGAAGTCTTGGGTTAGTAAAAAGCAAACAGAGTAAAAGGTAACGTGATAGGATCCACGGTCTGCAAACTTACACAGAAGCTATGGTTAGCAACTCATAGATAAATTATAATTAACCAATAAATCAATTTTTAATTCCTTGTACTTTCCTAAATACCTCCATATGCTTCTCTTTTACACTAGCAATGTGCCAGTGCTGGCACTCTCACCAGAGGGGCGATTGTTTTTAAAACTGAAGTCTTCCTCAACATGCATTATACTGTAACTGAATGCCTCCGTATTTTAAACCTGCCCCTAGCTTCATTTTCTCATATGAACAATATCAGATACCTATTATTTATTGTCATTGCATATACATTCTTATCCATACAAAAATTAAGGGTACATTCACACGCGGTATGCCCGCCGTGCGGGCATACCGCCGTGTGCTGGAGGTGAGGAGGAGGTGACCCCTCCTCCCTCCATAGGAAATAGCGGCACACGGCCGCACATCCGCCGAAAGATAGAGCTTGCTCTATCTTTTTGCGGTGTGCGGCCCGGATCGGTGCCACACATGTGTGGCACCGGATCCCCGCCGTGCCGCTATTGCCGTCTATGGGGACGTACATGCGGCCGCAAATTTACGGCCGCATGTACGGCCCCGCAGACGGCAGTGTGAATGAGCCCTAAGTAGAAGAGATATTTCAAAAATTTCAAGTGGCTGCAATATAAAATAAGGGGCAATTAGTACATACTGACTTGGGAAAAGTATTTATTTCTGCAAATATAGTAAAAACAATTTCAATACTCTATAAATTTTGTAACTGTCTGCTTTCTGGCACTCAACAGTTAACAGTAACTAGTTAAACTATTTCGCTCTTAATCTTCTGAGTTAAGTAAAAATACAATTTTTCTTGTTAAATACATTATCATGCCCATTAAAATACTGGGCGAGCTGAGGGAATGATTAAATTGGAATATTAATAAGGACCAGGTCATGATAATACCCCATCAAATCTAGCAAAGCATGGATCTCTTTTATGGGCCAAACACTAATGAAAATATTTAATTGGACATGAGTGCTAAATAGGAATTCCCTATGGATTAACAAACTGCCAAGGTTATGACAATAATTAAACTAGGCAAGGCATTTTCAAACTTTACAGTTTATAGTTATATCAGCATTAGCTAAACATTTTAATGAATCATTAATAGATATCTATATTTATGGCTATGCATATATACTTGTGTGGGAATTGAATGTAATGTTATATGAATTAATGTAATGATGATATAAATCAAAAGTATAAGTGAATTTGGGAAGGTAGGTCCACCTCTAGTCTGGTTACAAAATGAGATATGGTTGGGCATGAAACCACAACAGCAATTTTGTATAGTTGTTCCTGCACACTCTCAGGTTGTCAAAGCTGGCATTTCCTTAATGATTGGTGATAAATTTGGTGATGACTCAGGGAAATGAGGTATTGAAATCCAACAGAGAGATTCCTGATGTGTGCAAAATGTCAGTAGGAAGAAGCAACATGTGGCAGCAGGATAACAGGTGCTAGTATCCATTGTATGACCACTAGGGGGTGACCAAATGTTGTATGTAATAGCTCCCCTGATTACACAGAGTGTTTTTTCTGATTATCATATTGGCTCCCCTGATTAGGCAGTGTGCCACTCCCCAGCTTTCTAGTGGTTATTACAGGTTCTCCATACTCAAACAGAACCTACATCTGTTGTTAAATACAATAGCCCAGACATATGAAAACTGGTACAATGCGCCTTAGTGCAGTTTGCCTCAGTATTGTGCATATTATTTAATAGTGGCGCACGCTCTTAACCCCTAGGTGCACCAGGACATTATAGTACGTCCCTGCGGCTAGATACTTAGTGCACCGGGACGTAGTATAATGTCCTGCTTCTGGCACCGGCTCACGAATGGAGCTGGCACCAGAAGCAGCGGCCGTCAGCTGTCTATCACAGCTGACACTGCGCTGTGATTTTCATTTCCTCCACCAACAAAGAGTTAATAAAATCTCACCAATTAGCTATAGATGCACCAAAATTATGTACCAGAAAAAAGCATCTCATGTGGCAAAAAATAAGCCCCTATAGGTCTACATTAAAAAACAAAAAAAATTATAACCTGTACAATGTGACATAGCAAATCTGATGCATGGCGCCTCCTTCCCTTCTATGCCCATCCGTGTGCCCATACAGCAGGATACCACCACATATGGGGTATGAGTGTACTCGGGAGAAATTGGGTATCAAACTTTGTGGAGCTTTTTTTTCATTTAATCCATTACAATTGTTTACAAAATGTTTAATTTTCCACCCAAAATGAATGTATTGTCAAAAAATATTACAATTTGTAGACCCCACCTCCATTTCTTTAACCCCTATAAAACAATTCTAGCTATTATTAAGGCCTCTCACAGTCAATTAAAAGTTGAGCAGGTCCATCTAAATATTAGTTTTTGTGATTTCCCCAAAAATTTAAAAAATGGCACCTAAATTTTGAGCCTCATAACATTCTAGTAAAATATGTGGAATATTAAAAAACCATGCCAACATAAAGCAGACATTTGGGAAATGTAAGTTATGAATTTATTTGGGTGCTACGACTATCTGCATCAAAAGTAGAGAATTTAGAACTTTGAAAATAAAGAATTTTTCAAAATTTTTGCCAAATTAATTTTTTTTCATAATTAAAAACACAAAAGATATCATCCAAATTTTTAAACTAATTTGAAGTACAATATGTCACAAGAAAACAATCTCAAAATCCCCTGGATATCTAAAGGCCAAAAGAGGCTGAGTCCAGTAGGACTGTTCCTCTCTCATTTTTAAACCTCCTACACAGCTGTTTTCATAAAAGACTGTATTTCAGCCTATATATGAAAATTATAATCATCATCTGTTTGGTGTAATTGGTTAGTCATACATCTCACTATAATTCTACAAACTCTCTGGCTTTGTGCAAAAGTACCCGTTTGGAAAGCAAAGGGTGGACACTCCAACTATTGATGTAATTTAGATTTCTCATTTATTCATTCACTTTGCATTTTGTTAATTGATAAATATAATCCATTAGCAATTCTATTTTTGCTTGACACTTTAAATTAAACACAGTACTTGCGCAATGTTTTAAAATTGTTAAAAAATATTGGCATAGTTCCATAGAAAATAGTTTTATTGAATTTAGTTCATCCATCATTTAAAAAACTTAAAACTTTATGGTAAATTTTGGAGTTTACCTAGAACTTACCTAAAAAGTTATAGGGAGGAGGAGAGTGAATGAAGCAGGAAAATAAAGGGTGAGATAAAACATCACTTGTTTAAAAATGGTAAAGACTACCATTAGCAGGTCACTATGGCCTGAGAAAGAATGATGTCCACTTTAGTAATATTTTACTCCTGATCAAACTTTGTGAGGACCCAATGGGGAAATTTCTGAAACCACATTGGCCAGACTTCTGGCATAATTTGTGGCAAAACACCTTCCTGACACATTTTTGAAGGCTTTTAGATAATTTTTTTCCCCTTCTCTGCTGTATCCGGCAAAAGGGTGTGTCATTTATAAAAGGGACGTGATCTTGACAAAAAACTGCATGGCAGGATTGGAAACAATCCACTTTAGACCAGCTAAAGTCAAGGGCCAGATGCATCACATTTGTGGTGCACTAGTTCCGTTTTTGCGCCTAAATGATGCACATTGTTGCGCCTGCAGTATCACAAGCTACAACCATCTGTGATGAGTTGAGTTCATGCTTGTTATTAATCAATCCCAGGATGAATGTGTGACTGCACTTTACTTTAGGTGCAATTGGGCACAGTCTTTGTTTCAGGCACTTACATGTAGCCTCCTACAAGCTCCTTTCTGCTTCTCTTCCACAACCCAACATGAAAATAGTTCGTCAGACACTAGTGTGGTCATCCTGCTGTCTCTCCCCCACTCCCTTCTATTCTATACTGTTCTGAGCTGCTGCTTTTGCAGATTATTATGAACTATAAACAGTGATTTCATGTAGTATAAACACTGGCTCTGCTGCTGTAATATACTGGTGCTACATTGCTCTGCTGCTGCAATATACAGGTGCTACACTGCTCTACTGCTGTAATATACAGGTGCTACACTGCTCTGCAGAAGAGCTATTGTTGCGGCACAACAATAGCCGTAGCAACTGCTATGGGGCCCGTGCTGCACAAGGGCCCAGGATGGACGCCAAAACCAAAATTTACTAGTGCTGTTCTCCTGGGTCCTTCTCTCCCTGAAACGGGGTTCATGCCCGCTGTGCTGAACATAGAGCCGCCCACTTGTGCCCGCCTCCCACTCCCCCACCCCCCTAAAAGTCATCCAAACTCTTGGCCGCCTGCCAGCACATCCTCCTGCCTGCCGGCAAATCCTCTTTTCCGCTGTCTCTCAGAGGGGACCCTACTATACTCTATCCCTTCATACATAAAATGTAATTATAAAATGGATTTCAGTGCTGTGAATTGTCCATTACAAAAGCTATACACCACTAATATATCAAATGCCAGATGTGCTCAGACTTTAGCAACTCCTTATTCTGCCAGGCAACATTTTCAGTTTAATTATGCGGAAGTGATAGGGAGCCACTGAGCTGTGTCTGCTATTTTTATGTATTTCATAGGATCTGTATGAATAAATAAAATAATATGTCATATGTGGTTGTTGAAGATAGGTAGTGACTAAGAGGATAAGATATGACTTGTGGCATATGACTTAATGCCTGCCTTGAAATTAAGATTGAAAAGTCACAAATTTTTCTGCACGTAATACCTAAGTATTTCCTAAATTTGTGACTATTTGCAAATTGGCCCACCACTGACCAATCCACCATTGAGAAACATATTATTTATTCTGTGTAACATTTTAAACATATGTTTTCCATGTTTGCCTTATTTCATTACTTTTAACATTTGAATTTACAAAAAGCAGTAGAGTTCAATCAGTTTTCAGTCAGAGTTTGTTTAGTGTCTCAGTTTTTCACACACATTTTCACTGCATTTTCAATGCAATTTCTATGCAATTTCAATGCGTTTTTCACACCCAGATAATGCACGTGAAAGGACTCAGGACTGAGCTCTATCTTTTCTATGGCAATTGCTGTGTGAAAAACGCATTGCACTTGCTTTTTTGTGTTTTTTTTTTACTTTTTACAAAAAATTTTTTTACAATACTACCATATGATCACTAGTTCATACTAATGCACTGCAACAACTATACATTGCAGTGAATTAGAAGTGCACTTGCATAGGCTTACAGGCAGGTACCCTGTCCAAGCAGACAAATGTCAGGATGCTGGGAGGAGAGGGAGGATGCCTCCTCCCTCTACAGGTACGTAGATATCGTGGTCACAGCATTGACTGTGTGTTGTAATGGGTTAAACAGGTCAGATTGGAACTCATTCCTAAGGCCTCTTTCACACTTGCGTTTTTCATGCGCGTTTCTGTGCGTGCTTTTAACGCGCAGAACGTGCATTGCACTCTGACCCATTGTTATCAATGGGTCTTTTCAGACTTGCATTTTTCTTTCACACACACACTCGCGTTTTTCTTAGCGCGCGTTTAAATCTCAGAATGCTCTACTTTTGTAAGTCACGCGCGTGAAAAACGCACCATACAAGTCTATGGAGATGCATCAAAAACGCATTGCACTCTGAGACACATGCAAGTCTGATGCAAGTGCAATGCGTTTTTCACGCATCAATTGCCATAGAAAAGATAGAGCTCAGTCCTGAGTCCTTTTCACGTGCATTATCTGCGCGTGAAAAACGCATTGAAATTGCATTGAAAATGCATGTGAAAAACTGAACAAACTCTGACTGAAAACTAATTGAACTCTGATGCAAAATGTCAGTTTTTCACTGACCAAACACTGATCGCTCCCTGATCAGACTCTGACGTGATCTGCAATGCAAGTGTGGCAGGGGCCTAAGGCCCCATAGTGACTGAAGGAAAAATCTGTATGGGTGGTCAGCAAGGGGTTAAACATATTTCTACTCCAAAATAGAAATAAATAATAAATAACAATAAAATGAAACCTAGATGGACCATGTCATATTTTTAATGGTTCTGAAGCTGCATTTGATACTGTGGACAACCTGCTTCATACTCTAGATCTCTTTTGCCTTCTCTTTCTCTTACTGTTGGAATAACTCAGAGCTCAGTCCCAGGTCTTCTTCTCTGTTCCACTACACTGTATGGAACAAATGGACAAACCATTAGCAGATTTGGTTTTCAGTATCTTCTTCATACGGATGATATCCAATTAAATACTTTCAAAGTAACACCCCTGCCTTGCTTCAGAACACCAGTGATTGTCTCTCTGCTTTCTCTAACATCATGTCCTCTTTCTTCTTGAAACTCAATCATTCCAAAACTGTACCTTGTCTCATTGTAATCTACTAACTGACCCAGTCCTGATCTGTCATGGGGTTGTGCTGGACCGTAATCTCTCCTTTGCACCATATATTCAGTCACTTGTACTCTCCTTCCACATGCACCTCCAGAATGCATGCATTACTTACAATTGAAACCTCTAAAATGCTAACTGTTATCCATTCTCGTCTAGACTACTTTAGCTCCACACTAATCGGTCTCCCACTTCTTAAACTCACTCTGCTATAAGCTATTCCTAATGCAGCCCAAGACTTGTCTTTCTGGCCAAACACTATACGGATGCCTCCAGTCTGTGCCAGTCACTGTACTGGTTTCCCATCTACTTCCAGATACAAATTTAACTAATCGCTTTCATCTCCAAAGTTCTCCACAGTGCTGCACCTCCCTACCTCTCCTCCCTCATTTCATTCATCACTCATCCTGTGCTCTTCAATCTGCCAGTAATCTTAGATTATTATACTCTTTAATTTGAACCTCCCACTCATATCTCCAGGACTTCTTACTTGATGCACTGATTCTCTGGAATGCCCTACCCTGGACTACAGGACTAATACCCAACTACCAACCACCGACCAAATTCTTAAAACCCATCTCTTAAGACAGGCCTATCACATTCCCTAACTGCATGAAATTTAAACTCTTTTTTTCACTAACCTACCCTATGTATTCCTCCCATCTGTTATCCTGCATGCACTAGATACCAAACTACAGGCCGCACTGCAGTCCTATTCAACTTGGACTCTGTATATAAGATTGCAGCTGATGACTGGTTAAAGCATCAACTTTATTTATCTATGAAATTATTTTTATTCCAGTCCCAATATACAAGCTCTTATACTTCTTGTGTCCTCCCTTCCACCTCATAGACTGTAAGCTCTTACGAGCAGGGCCTTTATTCCTATTGTTTCACATGACTGTATTTTACTCTAATGTCTTATTTTATTGTATATGTACCCCATGATCAGTAAGCCGCTGCAGAATTTGATGGCACTTTCTTAACAAAAATATATTCATTTATTTGCATCTTCTAAATTCTGCAGCTGGTATAATGCACGAGGAGATTATAAAAACTAATCTCAAAACAGAGGTATGGACTTTCTCCAGGTCTTAATCTATAATATTTCTCAACAAAAGCAGAAGCACAGCCATTCAAATCTATGTGCAGGGCAAATCTGACAAAAAAACTGCCCATCAGTCATAAATATCAAATTAAGTTGTACACTTTTACAGAAATCAAAGAAACTCAATGTTCATGTAAGATATGGTAAACATTGTTGAATACTTACTGACGTATGTAAACTTTACCTGCCATATTATATGGTACACATGCATCAGAATTGAGCCCATACCTGAAAAAAGATATGCATTGTAAAAATGAGATGCAAATAAAAATATACTAAGACTATAAAATATAGTCACTTCTCAAGAATGCATACTAGATCCCTGTGACCGTGAAGTGGACAATATATATGACATTATAACTTGTGGTCCAACAGGACTGGATGGACCACAGTATGGATGTTTGCTGCAGGAACCAGGGATGCCCTCCATTGAGGTGAGTATATGTCAAAAAAATTACTTTTTGTATTCATTCAGAAAACAAGAAAGATTTGGCTTTGGGATGTTTATTTAAGAGTTCCTCTTCATATTAAAAAAAAAAGGTTTTTGGGGAAGGTCATGTTGTAAGTATATGCAAAAACATAACACAGAGGTTTGCCATTTTCTGTGTACTAAGCATATATAGCTCGGAGGTGAAGAACATTTAACAGGGCAAAAACCCAAAGGACATCATTAAATTATGCCATAGAGAGGTCTACAGATGAAAATCAAGTGATTTATTTGAAATCTGTCAGCCTTAAATTAGAAAGTAATCAGCAATGATGAAGTAGAATATAATAGACTTTTTAGCTTGCATACTCAAAATACACATGAAAAATGACAGTAGAAATAACATTTGCATATTTAGTCATAGTTTCTTGTTTGTAAAGAAAGTTTTCTTTTTCCAATAACTGGAAACATATTCAACAATAATAACTATATATCACACATCATATTCTTCAGTGTTTCACAAATAATATGATCCATACATAGACACAATCACCACTACAGTATTACATATGTAATGATAGCCCTGCTCTCAAGAACTTTCAATCTGTGAGAAAGAAGGCAGGAGGTAAAAGCGTTGCACAATAGTCCTGCCATTCTTCATAAGGTAGCAAAATTAATTATTGCTTCATAAGCTACACAACAGCCAATATCAGATCCTGAGAAATAACATGATGGGGTAAACATAGATTTTTAGTTTAGAGGGTAAATGTGAGATAGGGTTAAAGAATGAGTTAGGCTTTCCAACAGAGAAATGTTTTCAGTGAAAAAGTATGGAAGTTGCATTTTAATCTAATTGTCATGGGTAGGGAATTATAAAGAATTTGTTTAGCTTGGGAGAAGTCTTGAAGACAGAAGTGGGAGATTTGGTTTATTGAGAATATTGGTGTTTGATGAAAACATGAAGAGCACAGTATGTTATAGACTGGAGTAAAGGAGGAGAGATAGGGTGTGTGGAGAGCTTTAGGGATAAAACAAATTAGTTTAAATTGTGTTGTGTAGTAGTACCAGCAGTGTAGTGTTACCAGCGAGGGTGTTGAGCAAAACCCGATAAAGTTCAGTACAAACCTGAATAAAATTCAGAAGGTTATGGTCAACCAGTTCAGTCACTGCCACAAATTGAAGCCATTTGTGTACAGTTTTATATTGAAAGAATAGCTGTTGCATTCAGAATTGATTGTGGAAGGAATAGTTTAGTATGTTGAATTGTGATTACATGGGAATTACAATAATTGAGATGAAAGTAAATCAACAATCATTCTTCAGTTTTAAAGGGGTATTCCTACGAAGACAAGTTTCTTTAATATACTCAAGATCCCCAAATCATCTAATTCAATGTTATTAATAAAAGTCTATCTTTTTACTGATATAATTCCAACCTTTCTCTATCAGTCCTGGTGTACACAATTTTGGTTGCCCCTGGACCCGATTGGATCTTCTATGTTTATGGTCGGGAGGAAATATTGTTCTCCTGTCTGATGCTGCACTGAGCTGCTCTCTGCCTCCAGCCCCCACCCTTGCATTCCAAGAGGAGCTCACACAGACACACACTGACTTCCTAACAGAAAACAACAACACATTGTGAGGAGAGTAAAGCTACAGGCAGATAAGGTTTTTATCCAGGGGAGAGGTAGGGAAGCATATAGCAGACCTGACAGTATGTAATGGCTGTGATAGCAGAGGGAAGAATGTCATGTGAAATATGCATCTCATGGATCTTATCTTTTATCTCTGATCTGTTTCATAACTCTTTCTATGTTTCAGATACTAGTGAACTAGTTCAGAAGTTAAATGAAAGTGTATATAAACCTGAAACCTGATAATCTAACCACATTGTCAGCACATAGCACTAGAGGAATCATGAAGTGTCTGCTTAGTGAGTCCCCACCCACACCCTGGAATTTAACACTGACAATCTCTGAGTGATATGAGCTAAAACAGCGATAAAACTGAGTAAAATTGTAAAATAAGAGGTTAAAAATGATCTTTATTGTGTAAACATCACTATGGGATTGAAATTTTCATGGGCAAACCCCTTTAAGCTTGTGTAACAAATGTATGCATCAACTTTGCACATGTGAAAATTAAAGATTGCAGACTAAAATTTTAACATTTGTAGATGGTACTAAGTTCTAACAAACAGGGTCACTTAATTGCAATTGCTGGAGTACACCCTACCAGCAAAAGGGAAAAAAAAGGGTAGAACTGGTGTGATACTAAAACATAATTTTTATTACTGCTCTTTAAAATATCCAAAAAACATGATAAAAAATGTAATAATGTCTAAAGTTCCAAGGGATCTATTAGGACATTGTATGTAGTACTACACTACACACTATCAATGTAATGGTAATAATTCAGCAGAGGGAGCTATTAAATAACTTGCATTGTATAGTTTATTTTTTCCTGTCTGGAATTAGAGGTAAGTATACATAGATTGTCTTGTTGTATCTCTGTCTAGCACATCTGCTAGAGATTTGTGCATAGGCACTCATTTTTGTTTGGGCTCTTCAGGAGTTTCTATGGTACTGATTCTAAAAAAAATGACAGACAAAGCAATTATCCTGATGGTAGCTGTGAACAATTTTATTTAAGATCTTGGCACTGCCACTTGCCACCACACTTCCCTCACATCTGTTGGTTGGAGCTGACAAGGGGAATGCAAATGTAGCTGTGACAGCTGCCTTTGCAGGTAAAGATATTAAGCTACTGCATTGTTATTATATATACAGTAAATGATGGAGTGGTAGCGATAAAGTGAAAGTGTTTTACCCACGAAACAAGTTTTGCTGATCAGTGGGGGTCTCAGAGATAGAGCCACCACAGATCACAAGAACCACGGTACGATAAGGTCTAATGTACCCTCTATAGAGCTGACAGAGATTGCCGAGTGCAAAGAATGTGTGGCACATGATCACCATAAGGTCCCTTTGGGTATATCTTGGACTGATTTAAAAAAAAAAATAATAATAATATATATTACCATTCTTCTAGGATATTTAGACATACAGTGAAGGGATGCTATATACACAATATGTTAAACCACTGATATAAAGTAATGTGTATATTTTGTGTGTTTGTTGAAGATAATATGGCCATTCCTGAGGATATTGACCATGATTATGTTCATGCCCTCATTCAATTAATATCTAGTGGCTTAAACCAATTGGGTATCTTTGTCTCATAAGGTATATGAGGTAATGGGCTCTGAGAATGTATACTGATAATATCATATTTGTTTACTACCCAGTTTTATGTATTTTTTTACATAACACAGATAAAGTTACAAAGATGAGGCTGGTATAATATTACAAAGGAATACGTGGAAGCTAGAACCTTGGGTGGAAAATGGCTTGGATATCAACTAGAGCACCGTAATTTATTTGAAATTATTAATAACCTTATAAGGTTTGGATAGTGGGTGCAATGTGAGTAGTGAACCTGTAGAACTTAATAGCGTTTGCATGTAATTTTTTACTGTTAGTTATCCTCGTTCTAGGCTGTTGATATCCATATGCTTTATGCTCTGTGGAGTGTGCATGCTCTATTACTGTAGGCTTTGTTCCCATTGATGTGCTGGTTGGTTGTTGGCCCTTTACCAATCATATAAAAATGGCCATTCCTGAGGATAGGTCATCAAAAAAAAATCATAACTTTCAAGCACCCAGCCTGTTAGGACCTCAAGAAACCAGAATTTATTTTGTTTTTTTTCCATCCACGCCTTCCAAAAGATATAACTTTTTTATTTTTCTTTCAAATGAGGGATTTATTTACAGAAAGTTTAGTGTAAAAACTTCTACATTGCCGGGAATTATAACAGTTAGTTTTAAGCTGGCATAAAGCCTATTAAACCCAGTTTCTATCTGGGCCTAATAGGCCTCTGTAGGCCATTCTGACCTCCCAGCACCCTGTGAGGAAACCTTGTTTAAGGAGTTAAGTTGCCCTGAACTGACCTTTCTCTGTTCATGGCTGATGCAGGAGGAGCTGTGCTATGTGTTTCAGTTGATTTCCTGATCCTGATTGCATGGGTACACTGGTAGTATCCGCAGAATCACCACGACATGCATCAATCCCCTAATTTGGATGAGCAAGCATGTCCCAGGACGTTAACTAGTTAAAAAGTAGGAGAAGGATTCAACACAGTATATAAGTTGTCTTCTATATGTGTAATATATTACTCACATACATATTATTTATTGCTAGATAAATCTGAGTATATCTGTAATCTTGAGAAACTATTAAGTACCTAAGTATTTCTTTTTTCACAACTCATCTCTGGTGTTCTGCTTATTCCTAGTATTATTAGATGTTTCTTTGAATATCGTTAATTTCAATACCTAGAACATCACTTTATCAATGATACAGCCTTCTTGAAAAGGCTTAATTACTAAATGTCTTAACATGCATCTCATTTTTCACTGTCAAAACCATTTTCTCTTAAGAATTGAAAGATAATGGATGATGTTGTATAAAGAACCAGTAGTGCAAATTGGGTTGTTGTATCACTACAGGGAGACAGTGCGAAACAGAATGTAGATATAATGCAACCTATCACATTTTCTTGACAGGAGTTAATTCACTTTGATCTATAGTTTACAGGAATATTGTCACAGACTACATAAATATTTATCGGACAGCAAGCAGACTGCACTTGTTTTCTTTCGGCAGTTCAGGAAGAAAGAATTCATTTAAAATTATCATATTTTAGAATCCCCGGGCAATACTATTGTGGTTCCAAAATCGAAACTACCCACTTTTGGGAGTGAAACAAACAAAACTAAAAAGAACAACATTGAAACCACTGCTCCTGGGTAATCACTTCATTTATTTACAGAAAAAAACACTAGCACAGAGCAAATAAGCATCATTACTACAAATTGCTTGGGAAAAAACCCATGGGACTGAGCGGAGTATCTGTCTGTAGAAGCAGCTTATTAATCAAGAGTTCCTTATGTTTTATTAAAGCATCATTGTTTCATAATTGCAATTATGTGAGAGGCCAAAGCATTCATTAGCACATCATATGAACCTATTGTATCAAGCACCAGTCTTGAAAAAGATTAAGTAGAGGAAATTATAACTGCTCTGTGCAAAACTAGAAGCAAAAGAAAAGACAGTGATTTATAGGGTAACACGTCATATACATTTCCCAGTATGCAAAGCTATTGACTTCAGCTCCAATTCTATTAAAATTTATTTCTTTAGTTTACAACCAGCTTGATAAACAAGAAGCAAGTTTAAATCAAGTCTCTGTTGAATAGAAAACATACAAAAATGTATATCAGAGTAAGCATTGCAATTTCTGTCTAAATGAGTCTTGAGACCAACTCATTTTCAATAACCCATTCTTTAGGGACTCTAGAGCTCCCTGACAGCTATGTAGAACTTAATTTGCATGCCATCTGAAACATACAATGCTCCTATTTATTGTGGCTGGAATACACAAGAGAATAATTATTTAGCATTGTCAAAGTCTTACATTCTTACTAGAATTACATTAATTAAATCTTGTTTTGACAGCCAGTTAAAAGAAAAAGGGTTTAATGTCTAACACTAAACCAAATTAGAACAAAACTATTTGCCGAGGATTTTCATGTACTGGGTTTCAGCAATATTTGAAATCATGTTTTTTCAGTGTGTTGTATTTCATTAGTTATATCGGTTGGATGCTAATGAGATAAAAGATCTTTTTTTGCTTATTTTAATTAACTACTCATATTTCAAGACAGGAAACGTAAATGTAAAAATATCAGTTAACAATTGCAGGCCTTTTTTTGTGTATTTGAGTAAACAATAGGTCCACTGACTTATGGTACTGTATCAAATGGAAAATTAAATTACGTACATACAAAGAAAATACAAAAGATAAAGATTAAATGTATTAAATACAGAATCATGAAAAACAGATATCCTCCGGGTCATGACCTGGGCCAAAAATGTCTGTATTATATAGACAAATATCCTATAGACAGTGCATAAATGTATTTAGCAGTCAAAACACAATAAGGAGCGGTATACAGCAAAATAATGACATAATATATGAATAAAACATATAAGCCTGGCAAAGACAGTAATAGGGGGCACAAGGGTCATGTCAACTGTTTACCTGAGCAGACCCCATGCTACATGTATGTAGCATCCTCAGGGAATAACATGCCCACCATAAAAGTAAACACCAGTACAATTACACTGAGCTTGATATAGCGCAAAAATAACAGAAATTAGTGGTGATGAAAGTTTCAAAACAGACTATTTTCACAAAAGCCATATCACAAAGTGAGGAAGCTGGATAAACCATTTCATTGTGGTAGCAGGGATTGCAAAATCAGCCCAGGACTTTTATGAGGGGAAGTTTCCATATTCCATCATTGACACAATGCCCCATTTCTGAACCCAAGCTGCTCAAATTCTGTCTATGTTTGGCAGCACAGATCTGTTTGAGGAGCAATGAAGAAAAAGATGCAAAAATATGACACAGGATTCATCTTACTGATCAACACCTTCACTCAATTGCTCCTCCCCTCTGCTTTGAGTCACTGCTGTATCAGGCTTCTTTATTAGGCTTCTTTTTAAATACTATAGCAGTGTAGCTAAAATCCTAGAAAAGTGCATTTTTCACACACAAGGTTATGGTTACACATCTCTAAAGGGAAGCCTTTCTAAGGAAATCTGCAGTTTTACATGGTCAAAACAAATGACAATTCAGTTTATAGTAGAAGTTTATAGTAGAATCAAAATATCCAGCACTCACTCGGGTAAGCTTCAGCTTGATACTTTATTGTTGAATATTAAGGTTAGATCAAATACAGACAAAAAGTCAGCAGTCAGATTACTAAATAACCCACATGTCTCTGACATCATCTAATGTACAGAGTGGAAGATAACTACCATGAACAGATTAATAAATATCTATAAATAAAATATAGAAATATTTAAATTAAATCATAACAAAGAAGCGAATAAGCAAATGACACATGGGATTCAGATAACCATTATAAAAAAAGATAGTGAAGGACTCTAAAGTAGTAGTAGTGGTCTTAAATTGGGTACTTACCTCTGGCGCTACTCTTCTCCCTGTAGCTCTGTATTCTCTTTTCAGATTCCTTAGAGGGCAGACAGAGACATGTCTATGGTCTCTGCCCGCACTCGCCCGGTATAATCTAATCAGGTGGCGATACGGCCATGTCATAGCAGGTGCGCAAGGGCAAAGCGCATAGACGTGCCTCTGCTCACACTGCCAGGAAGCTGAGAAGAGAACCAGCCAGAGCCAGAGTATTGATTTTATTATTTTAATGTTGCCTTCGCTGTGGACATTTCACTGGGGAAGGGCACTATTGGGTCAATTCATTAATGGAGAAGAGACAATTATTAATGGAGGAGGGGACATTTATTTGGGGGGGAGCACTGCTGGGGACAATTGATTGGGAAGAGCAGTACTGGGAACATTTGATTGGGGGAGCACTGCTGGGGACATTGTGTTGGGGGGTTCTGCTGGGAACATTGCATTGGGAGGCTATGCTGGGGATGTTGCATTGGGGAGCACTTCTGTGGACATTTCATTGGGGAAGACAGTACCCGAGTGCCTCTTGGTTTCCCCGGCTTTTCATTTATTCAAGCCCCCCCTTCAAGCCTCCTCCTGTTCCTGGGCGGGGAATAACGATCCAGGCAGTGAAGTCAGAGTTGGGGTGTGGAAAGAGTGGGGCATGTGCTCTCTCCTAGTTTCCTGGACGGCAGCATGAGTAAGCTTTCAGTGGGGGGCTTCATAAATTGAAAGCTGCGAAAGCCAATCCCTTCTGGCTGATTCAATTGATAATGAGCAATGTCCCTGGCAACCTTGTCTAATTCTTTTATGTGCAGACTGAGAGTGCCCCGCAGCAATGGATGTGGGAGACTATGAAGATCTTATTAAGGGGTGTCCTGATTTCACTATATGCAGTTCCCATGCATTGGACAGGGCTATGCACTTTGAAATGCGTAAGACAGGGGTAGACTTTATTGAGAACCCAATAAACTCAACACAAGATTTTTTTGAGGAAGTAGGCCACTTGCTATCGGACATTTCAAGGGCACAACAATGGACAAGTCATATTGGATCCCTAAAAGCGTCTAATAGTGATGTGTGCGCCGATGCTAGGGACATTTTGGGCATCCTGCTGGTCTTTTATGCAGAATTGTACACAACACGAACACGTAGTGACACGTAGTGAAATTGAGAATTTTTTAGCCCCACTTTCCTTGTCTCAACTATCACCAGAGAACAGGGAAATGATTGATGGCCTCCTAACATTGGAAGAAATAGCAGAGGCAATGCAGGTAATGGCCAATGACAAGGCCCCAGGGGTGGATGGGATGCCAACTGAACTTTATAAGAAATTTGCGGGAATCCTTTTACCTTAGGTACTAAAGGTTTTTGAGGAGTCCTTTGAGAAAGGGGACCTACCTCGGTCAATGCTCAAAGGCATTTATTGTGGTATTACCTAAGATGCCGTAGTCATATAGACCCATGTCTTTGTCCACTGATGGGAAGATATTAGCTAAGGCCCTGTCCAATCGATTGGTGCGTGACGTCTCATCCATTATTAATTCAAATCAAATGGGCTTCATACCCCAGTAATCCACCTCTTTTAATATCCAGCGACTACTTCTCAGTTTACAGATTCCTGCAGACAATGCTGGCCAGAGAGCAGTTTTAACACTAGATGCCGCAAAGGTAGTTATGTACACTGCACCAAGGGAAAGGATAAGGGCAAATGGAGAGCTGTTGGAGTGGTTTCCCCTTACTAGGGGTACCCAACAAGGCTACCCTTTGTCGCTCATGCTATTAGCCAAAACGGGGTCATGCAACAGGTCATGCAATAATGCCATAAATATAGGCAAATCTACACTAGAAACGCTGTAAAGGATTCAGGAATTGCAATGGCAAGTCATAAGCTACACCTCAAGTATAAAGAAGAGGGGACCAATAGTCGGCCAAACAATGTGAGAGACCAATAATGCAAAAGATATCTATTTGTCTATGACTAATTTACATTATGTATAGTGGGTAAAATTGCTATACTTCAGGGTCTGTGTGGTATAGAGATGCATGTTTTTGTAGATATAACTTAAAAGTATGGCAATTTTTTTCAGCTGGATTTATGCAAATCTAGACACAAAAACTCTCCATGCTTCTGTATAATATGAAAGTTAGTGGAACTACATTAGACTATAGGTCCTGTAGAGACTTTTGCAATTAGGAAGTTAAACAACTAGTGGAACATAGTAAATCAACCCTTCTAGTCATCTGTCCAGATACTTGAACATGTCCAAAAGGATATGAATTGAAGGCGATGTCCAGGATTGTTATGGGCCCCAGTTGTTGTGAAAAAAACTAACAACATTAAATTACTTCTCCAAGCTGCTCCATCCCAGTTTCTAGATGGAACAGTAGGGGAATTTACCCACCACTATGCTGGATCTTCTGTTTCTGAGACTAGTGGTTGTTTTGAGCTCCTGGAGGGACCAAAGTTAAGCGCTAGAATCATACTACATTGGTCATGATAGGGGCTACCTTAGAGACCGTGGTCATGAGGTGCCCATTATCCCTGGGCGTTGCCCCCTGTGGTGTCATACACCCATCTTTCATCTTGCTTTCACCAGGAATTTAGACCTAAAATTTTCAATTTTTCTATATACTTTGGTCTTGTATCCACATCATGGCAGTTTGTATGCGAATGTGCCTCAACTGCAGTTGTTTTTGCGCAGGATCAAGGTCTCTTTTCTAACCCACGTTCGAGGACACAATGCGCAATATACACTGGGAAGAGGGATGGTCCCTCCACAAATGGTTCATATACAAAGCTACTTTTTGATGTATGATTTTATGTTGATCTTTGGTTGTGTTTTTATGTTTCATGGGGCTGTTATTGTTTTTTATGGGATGGAGTACATTTTTTGTGTTGACCAATGTGAATCTTTTTTTATCAATAACATCAGTTCATTATCTCATGGTTAAGCTATTGCCCACACTTACATATACACAAATTTATTATATTAGAAAATAATTGGACTCCTTTCTTCTTCATCTTCAGTAAGGGGATATTGTTGATATTTTTAACTCATCACTTGCAAATCCCTAATATAGGGAAAATATAGAAAAATAGAAAAACATTGAAGTATTACACTGTTCCAAATTTTATGGCTGCCAATAATAGCAGCCTGCTGCAAGGAATCTTCTTCTTATGGCAACAAAAAATAGGTGGAAAACTGTTCTCTTTTTCAAAAAATGGCTGCACCAGACCAGCCATTATCAATACCCCATCATAGATCCTTACAAAGTGGTGTTGAATCATATAGGCTTGGATGACCAGCTTCACATTTTCATGATCATCCTAGTAATAAAGAATGCAGAATGCAGATGTTCACTGTAAAGTGATTAGTGGGCTTATACATTTGATCAAAATGTAACTAAGAACCTCGAGTTCATTATACAGGCGGTTCCCTACTTAAGGACACCCGATTTACAGAAAACCCCTAGTAAAAAGACAGACCCCTCTGCCCACTGTGACCTCTGGTGAAGCTCTCTGGATGCTTTCCTATAGTCCCAGGCTGCAATGATCAACTGTAAGGTGTCTGTAATGAACCTTTATTGATAATCCTTGGTCCCATTACAGCAAAAAAATATGAAACTCCAATTGTCACTGGGACATAAAAAATAATTTGTCTGGATCTACAATTATAAAATATACAGATTCGACTTACATACAAATTCAACTTAAGAACTGTGAGGGAATAGAATCCATTTTCTATTGTGTTCTCCCTCTATGTGTCTTTTTCTTTGGCTCTATTGATAGAAAAGACTATGTACCATTTCCCACCATCCCCCCGCGTACACAGATCATCTTTCAGAGGCTATTGGAATGTTGGTAGGGTCAGTAGGTTCCTTTGTCCCAAGAACCTATAAAAACTGTCTGCAACCTAAATAAATTGGAATTCTCTCAAACATGTGAAGGTCTGAGTGATTCACTGAGCAGCTCGTACTATACAATGATTTGGAACCACAAATTACATCAAGAGATGGGGATATTTCCCTGACAAAACTTGGCGCTCGAACAGCGACATGGGTTTGCATGACGCCTACCGGAGAATTTAGGGATCATCCTTTCAGGACAGACAGACCATGCAGCTGCACAAAAAGGTAAGAAGCTTTTTCTTTCAAATTGCTCTGTCTCTCCTTGTTTGGATTGTTCCACGTCCGGTGAGTTGCATGCCTATATTGTCCATGTGATGTGTGGTAGTGTACATGGCTATTGTGTGAGTTGAACATGTGTGTTTGATAGCGCTATTGTGATACTGTACTGTACTGGTTTTAAGAGAGTAACATCCTGGAATCGCCCCTACCTAAAGAGTCTCCTAGAAGAGCATTTTTTGGACCGTAATTCGCTTGAGACAAAGTAGACTGAGTTTGGACAGTCGGACTTTATAAATTTATTTTGTGTGGTAGGATCCAGAGTTGCTTCAAGGAAGGGGACTGCAGTCATTTCTTTATGGGCAAACGGGTTAGGAAAAAATTACTGAATTAAATAAAAGTGGTTAAAACTGCCCTATGGAAGAGTGACTGCGAGTGTGTGCCGGCACTAGAGATATATAGAAAATTATGGGAAAAATTTGCTAGGTAGGATGAGAGGCAATTCAGAGGGAAACCAGTACTGCGGATCTTGAATGAGAAAGAGGCTGTAAAAGGATGTCAGAGAATGTTGGAAAAGGACAAGTATATCAAAAAGATGGTTGTTTGTATGTTGGTAAATGGAAAGGTTCTTAAAAGAACAAAGGCTGGTTGCATAATAATGATATGATGGAAATTGCAAGTGGATAGAAGAAAGTTACAGAGAAAGTGACTAGAGGAGGTTATAAAGAAACAGCCATAAGAAATTGTGTGTTGTATGAGTGTTATGACGATGACGGACAAAAACGTTGGACAGACAAAAGACAAAGACAACATTCAGAAAAGGTTCTGCCTCCACCCTAAAATGGTGGATGAATTAATGTATGGAAACAAAGAAACAGACTGGCGGGAGACATGTGCATGCAATGTGACACCTAGACCCAACCCCCACACTGGAATATATCCGGTCAAGACTGGATTAGAAAAAGTGCGGGCTCTGCACAGAACAAAGACATAGTCTTCAGATGTTTCTCCTGTAGGGGGCAGATGTTTCTCACTTTGATATACTTTAGTAGACCAGTGGTATGGGTAATGATGCATTGCCTAAAGATCTTTGGATTTGCACCCACACTCCGCTCAGCTGTATTGTTGTAACTTTAGAAGACAACTAGGATATAGTACCCAGGGAATAAATGTAGGAGACTGTGCCTGCTTATCTAAGAGTCATCTCTCAGAACTACAAAGTCCAAAAACCCGGGTAGTAACATATTTGTTACGGATTTTGGTCTTCTGTGGGGAGAACTCCTAGACGGTTGTGCAGTCCCAATTGGACTCCCTGAGCTGACCCTTGCCAGATACTGTAGATGTTCTATGAGTTTATTCCATTATACAGTCCTGCAGATTATGGCAAAGATATAAATATGTGTTTTGCCTATATCATGTATAGTGCTAGTGGTATTTCATCAGAGTTACCAGATGTGAGGAAAGCACAGCACACAATTGTGGAAATTGTTCATTGTAGGCTTGGACCTGAGAAATCTTGTGATTTATGTTTAAAAACATCAGAAATGTAGTGTAAAACTTTATAATACTCCTAAAAGTTTGAAGGGTGGGGTTAAAAGTTTTTGCAATTTGTGTAGGATGATGGAGTGAACTTAGATGTAACTATGGTGTGTTGGATTCTTTCTTTGTTCTTCTTGTATGCTGGGACACCTAGTACTACAGACACCACAGGGAGTAGGAGGGGGCTGCCTCCCCCTTGTCTCAGTGAACATAGGAGGGGGGGAGGGGGAGGGGGAGCACATGTTGGAATGTTAAGAGAAGAAAGGAACAATGAGAATGTGTATTCATTACTGAGGACTGATAACCCTCATGGCCCTAAGCAGATTTTGGGTTTGATTCGGTGCAACATCTGTAATTTTAATGTTTTAACCAGGAGTAAAAGTTCCCCATGATCCCATACTATTAGTCCTACACAGCAGCTATGACTGAGATTATTATTAGGAGCTTTTTAGGCAGAAGTTATAACACCCCTAGAAGCCTTCTACGTCACTGGTCTTTAGTGATGCTTCTGCTATGTAACGCTGTTCCCCAGTATGTGCCCCCAAGTATGTCTGTATAGGTTATAATAAGACCTAAGGTATTTGTATGCTGTATGTCTCCTATTATACAGCATTGATACATCGGCATTGGTCCCAAAACTGTGTTTTTTTTCTGCAGTATATTGTTCACTTTCTATTGTTCTCATTTAAGTTTAAGTCAAGCACCTTACAGAGGAGAGGAAACATGCCGGAAGCTGCTGATCGTGTGTCACATGACAACCTGGACCCTTCTTGGTTTTGTATCCTACTGCTATAAAAAGCTTCTGTAGTAGTTTTGGACTATCCTGATTCACCTCTTCATAACTAGAAACCTTGGTTATAATGTGCCCTCTTTATGATGTATTACATTGAATCCAGCTCCACTATTTTCGCTAGATTCAAAGGGAGGAGACATGAGGTAGATGGGTTGTATTTAAGATTTTCTATTATCTTAATGATTAATGAACCAGTTACCTTTTTGTAATGTCAAAACTGAATATATCATTAATCTGCATTTTGAGTTTTTTTGTAGATGGCTTTAGAAACCAGGAATGAGGTTAATTCTACATCAGATGTGCAGTGGTCACACAACATGAGGTAACAGAAGCAGAACCACTCCTGACCTACCTGTCTGTACAGGAGGCGGAGGTGAAGGCACTGATAGAGGGGTGTAAAGTGGCAGAGGGTAAGAATGTGACTCTTTTGGGATTCCTTATGATTCCTAATCTCATATAGTAAGTTTATCAACAACTATGAGACTTTGAAATAGCTGATAGAGGCCTTAGTGTTACAATAAAAGTTCACAGTAGAAGGTAAAACCTTTAAAGCTCTAATACATGAAGTGACCATACTGGTTACTAGAAAGCCTAGGGGAAAGGAGCCTGGATCAGTACAGTCCGTGACCCTCGCTGGCCCAGTAGGGTTATCTATACTCCTGTCTATATAGAAACAGGCTTCACAGGTGAGGAAGCAAGACTGGAGTAAACTGGGACCCAATGGATGGAGGGTGGACTATGGCAAAAAGGTGACAAGCAATGTCTGCCAAGGGCCCTTTACCCTATGATGGTTCAGTGCACCCACAGGGTGAGCCACCAGTCTAAGACTCTATATGCTCCGTGGTGGATTAGTATTGAGTATCACTTAGATTCACTTTTGCTACTGTTCATTTACACAAGTATGTTTATATGTGCTTAGTACAATATTGGGAGAGTAGTGAAAACCCTCATATATACACTCTGAAGCCGCTTTACCCCTTCCAGAGGTTGTAGATTGGCTAAGTACAGCTACCAAAGGTAAGTAGCTATGAACATGTACTTATGTGTGTGGACCTCTTTTCTGGGTAATCTGAACCCTATCCTACCCTGTAACTAAAGCAACTGTAAAGACCACAGCCAGGGATCGAGGAATATGTTAGTCCACTTATTCTAGAGACTAAAGTAATAATCCCTATTGGGGCAGTAATATAGTTGATGAGAGCTCTAGAGATTAAAAAGGCTTTTCACCTACTGAGGTTGTTTTTAGAATTGCCCCATGGATGAACATATACTTCCCTAAGGTTGTCTAGAGGTGTCATAGAGAATTGGTGGGGTGTCCAAAAACCTGCAGATACATTTTCTTCTTAGGTGCATAACCAAGTATCTGTTTCAGTTCCAGAACCTAAAGTAGCTAGAGCAGAGGACCTGCACCCAGGTGATGAGATGGTCCTGATGTGACACCTGAGAAGTCTTTTGAAGGGTCATCCCAAGTACCTCTGACACATCAACGTGTAGAAACTACAACAAGACAGCGACAGCTGAAGAAGAATTGTGCTGGACCCAGAGACTGTTGAACATGAATCTGTGTAGCTCGATGCTGCTATGGACATTATTACTCCTACCACTCCTACTACAGTGTGTGCGCCGCATACCATGTCTAATAGTACTCAAGGGTTGGTAGGGTGACATGTATAAGGATATACACCAATAGGATGTAGAGATTCTGCCCTTTACAATGGATTTACATGAATTGTGTTGTGATATAATGTTCAGGATGCTCAGGAGGGAAGCAGGTGAAGGGTTAGATAAGTCCTGGATGTGTGATTAGCACATGTCAATGTACAACCTGAGCATTACCTGAAATTATTCACAAAAGGGAGGAATTGTGAGGGAATAGAATCCATTCTCTATTGTGTTCTCCCTCTATGTGTCTTTTTCTTTGGCTCTATTGATAGAAAAGACTATGTACCATTTCCCACCATCCCCCCGCGTACACAGATCATCTTTCAGAGGCTATTGGAATGTGGGTATGGTCAGTAGGTTCCTTTGTCCCAAGAACCTATAAAAACTGTCTGCAATTTGGTTTTTATTTTAAATTTTTTTTTTTAAACGGTTTTTTTTTTTCAAGACTCCCTAGGGTACTTTAACCCTAGTTGTCTGATCGTTTCTATCATATTACGCATACAAGTATGGCAGTATATGGGGATTTTCCTCCTCATTCATTACAAGTGCTATGAGCACATTTGTAATGAAGGGGTTTAAAACAAATAGCCTCGGGTATTCGGAAGGAACCCGAAGATATCAATGGCGAGGATCGCCACTCCCCGATGACGTAACGGGGAGACGGCGATCCCAGTAAGATGGGGCGCCCATGCCGCCGCTATCTTTTTGAGGCTGAAGACAGCTTGCTGGCAGCCTCGCTGGATTAAACACCCGGATCGGGCGCACCAATAGTGGGTTTCACGTAAGCCTTTGCTGCAATATGCAGCAAAGACTTACCGGTATGGCGAGGGTCAGCCCGTGAGCCCTCTTATACAGTGCGACCCCGAACGGCGAACCGTTAAAAGTATGCAATTTTTTCGATGGAATTTATGCAAATCTAGACACGTAAACATCTCAATGCTTCGGTATAATATGGACACGCTTAGTGGAATACATTAGACTATCGGTCCTGTAGGCCGTTTGCAATTAGGAAGTTAAACAACTAGTGGCAAAATATAAATAACCCTTCTAGTCATCTTCCAGATACTTGAAATGTCAAAAGGATATGAATTGATGGCGATTTCCCGGATTGTTATGGGCCCCAGTTGTTGTGAAAAAAACAACAACATTAACTTACTTCTCTAAGCTCTCCAGATGGCCAGTAGGGGAATTTACCCACCACTATGGGGATCTTCGGTGCTGAGACTAGTGGTTGTTTTGAGCTCCTGGAGGGACCAAAGGTTAAGCGCGAGAATCATAAGAACTTGGTCAGGATAGGGGCTACCTTAGAGACCGTGGTCATGAGGGGTGCCCATTATCGGGCGTTGCCCCCTGTTGGTGTCATACAACACTTTATCTTGTTTCACCCGGAAATTTAGACCTAAAATTTTCAATTTTCTATCTACTTGGTCTTGTATCCAATCATGCATTTGTTGCGAATGTCTCAACTGCATAGTTGTTTTTGCGAGGATCAAGGTCTCTTTCTAGCCCACCTTCGAGGAACAATGCGCAATTACACGGGGAAGAGGGATGGTCCCTCCCACAAATGGTCATAACAAAGCTACTTTTGAGGTATGATTATGTTGATTTTGTTGGTTTTTAGTGTTTCATGGGACTGTTATTTGTTTTTTAGGGGATAGAGTTTACATTTGTGTGACAATGTGGAATCTTTTTGTTATCAATAACAGAAGTCATTATCTCAGGTTAAGCTATTGCCACACTCTACATATATTAACTTTTTTAAATGTATTATATTAGAAAATAATTGGACTCCTGTCTCTTTCATCTTCACAGTAAGCGGGATATGTTGATATTTTTAAACTCAGCACTTGCAAATCCCTAAAATAGGAAAATAAGAAAAATAGAGAACAAATTGAAGTATTACACTGTTCCAAATTTAATGGTGCCAATAAAGCAAGCTGCCTGAAAGGGAACTCTTCTTCTTATGCCGACAAAAATAGGGTGGCAAACTGTTCTCTTTTTCAAAAAATGGCCGCAAAGCCAGCCAGATTCAATAACCCATAATAGATCCTTACAAAGGGTGTGGAATCATATAGGCTTGGATGACCAGCTTCAATTTTCATTATCATCCTAGTAATAAAAGAAGCAGAATGCAGACTGTTCACGGTTAAAGTGATTAGTGGGCTTTACATTGATCAAAAATGTAACTAAGAACCTCGAGTTCAGTATACGGCGCCCCTACTTATAAGGGACACCAGAACAGAAAAACCTAGTAAAAAGGAAGACCTCATTGCCCATGTTGACTCTGGTGAGGCTCTCTGGATGTTTCCTATGTCCCAGGCTTGCACAATGATCACTGTTGTAAGGTCTGAATGAACCTTTAGTGATAATCCTGGTCCATTACAGCAAAAAAAAAAAAATTTGAACTCCAATGTCACTGGGACATAAAAAATAATTTGTGGATACTACAATTATAAAATATAAGATTAGACTTACATACAAAATTAAAGTTAAGAACAAAACTATGGAACTATCTGAATGTAACCGCCTCGTATACTGTAGCCAGCGGCAGAGATAATGTGTTTGAAGTTGGATGTGCGGTTCAGTTCTTTTTCTCTCCCCATGTTGGCAGATGCTCAATGTTTCCACTACGGAGTGATTGTAGCCAGAAACCAAAAACTTCTCTGGTGCCGGACAAATAAAAGTGTATGAAAAAAAAATTTTGACATTTCCAGCAGGCTGGGGAGACAACGGCTTTAACCAATAACCCCTACTCCTGGCTGCAGAAGTTGAATTAGCTTTTTGCTTCTAAACTGCTGTTTGACCCAATACTATGCCAGGAAATTTCTCAGATAGATGGAAAAACATGGCAAAAGTCCCAAAAAGGACAGAAACCAGACAGACTCAGGAAAATGGAGCAGAGAACTGTTATAAAGGCAAAAATCATTAACAGCTGACATGCACAGGTGTTTCAGATGGTGTTGGTCACATAAGTGCGGAAGTCCACATTTTAGAAAAGGGCACTAGGCACATTTATAAATAAACTATGTTGCAGTTTTCGTGAGGTGGCAGGGTGGCCCAGATCATGAATAGGTGTGCGTTCTTGCACGAATCTGGTGCTCCCTGCACTGCTGTGGAAGGGGAACCATTTTTTGTGCACGTTGTTCATACTGCGCAATGTGGTGCAGACAAAATTGTGGTGAACATCCAAACTAATCACTAAAAACCCTTTGGTGTCCATTTTTATCTCTTATCAAGTGCAGCGGCGACACAAAACTGGCACAGACACAATAATAGAAGTTGGCACTGACATTTAGAGATGCCCTATGAAATCACAATTAGCATGTTTTTAGCTTACTACTTTGCATTTTTCAAGATGTGTTACAGACAATAACTACAGTCACACCTGGAATAAAATTCTGGTGAGCTCAAATAATCATAAGTATTAAGGATAAATAAACAAAAGTTGCCCATAATATTAGCATCTATGAAGTGATACAGACATGTGAATTATTGAATCGCTCCGGTTGTTTTAAGATTGTTGTGCTTTGTTGTAATATTTTTGTCACCTCAGTTTTATACTTACAAACAAACATTCTGGGAAAACTGAAAGAATAAAAGGTTCCCACCACCAAGAATCAAAGCAAAAACTCACCCTATTCAGGATTACAGTAATCACATCTCAGCAAGCGGAGTGGAAAAATATAGATTTGCTAACATTTCTAACCGAGAGGAGAGTTGCAATCATAAGTAATTAAAGGCAAAATGGATAATTTTGTTACTTTTCACCAGTTACTGTGCTTCTAATCATCTATTTTCACAAAGAAAAAAAACCAACACAAAAATAAGACTTGTTCAGCCTTGGTCTCTGTATGTACAAACCCTGTAAAAGGTGACTCATGGACAAACATGCAGTAGTTCAATCTGTGCTGTTTTGTGCTAAAATTATTCAGACTTTTAAATGCATTTCAATGAAGAACATACAAAATAGACAAGACAAATACTGCCATTTTTAAAGGATGTAAATAACTCAGTTTGGGTATATAACTTCCATTTCTTTCTACTAAACATTTTTTAAAATTAAATATATTCATTTATACACTTTTTTTAGATATTAAATATATAAATATGTCAACGTGGGGAGGATATAGACATGAGCAGGAAGCGTCAAATGGAGTGGAAGGTTTCAATCCGCCACCATATTACCCTAATTTCTCCCTAGCTTAATTTTGGAGTTCTTTGAGCCAAATTGTGGTAAGAGGATTTGGGGCTGGATACAGACTGCAAACAGCTGGATACATACTGCAAAAGGACAGGACATTTCGCACCCAGCCGGGGGCTTTCTCAAGCCGGTGATGACGCTTTGTGTCTGCAAATTGCCCAACATAGACGTGGACCCAGGCAAGTGTTGCCAAGAAAGGAAATCTCTCAACAAAATGGCTTAGGTCGTCCCCCTTAAAGAAACATGTCTAAATATACAACCAGATGCACATATAAACATTTTAAAAAGAACTAGAAATGAACCACGCCAAATGGAAAAAAAAAACAGCTTATAATGAAGAAAGAAGGAAAAAAAATGAAAAAAAAAATTAATAGAAAAGGAAGAGAAAAGGAAGAGATACCTTGAAACAGGTTTAACAGCAGCTCTTTGTATGTATACTGATATACCTTTCTGGATCCATTCTATTAAAAAAGGATATATGAAAAATATAACTCAATTCTATTATTAAAACAAGTAGACAGTGAGAATATAGAAAGTTTAGTATAACAGACAGACGATGGTCAGTTCAGTAGTAAATAACTAATTTTGGATATTAACTTCCATTTTTTTAATATTAAATTATTTATTATTTATCTTTATAGATAAAGTATCAACTATAAAGTCCAAGCTAGGAAGGATCTACCATATAGCCAGGGGAGGCCAGATGGAAGGGAGGTTCAAATATCCCACCATTAGCCACCATCATTCCTCTATGCTTAATTTAACTGAGCTTTCGAGCCACGTAATTGTTGTTAAGATATTTGGAAGATTTCCATAGCAAGGAATAATTTTTCAGGTAGCATGATAAAATGGCAGGACTAGAACCTTTTAAATTAGAAATGAGGCCAGAGAATATGATTGTGGGTTGTACGATTAACGGGAAAGAATCAGTATATAGCTGAAGACATTATGCCAAGGTGTTATCGCCCACAAGATGTTAACCAGAGGTAACCAGACTAGTTGCTCTGGTTTGCAGAATTTGTCAGCGTAGGCTGCTTCAAATGCTCCAAAGCATCATTAGGCCCAGGCCTCTTTTACATAGGGTCGCTTTTAAGGAAACTCCATGCTCATCTTATCAAAAATCTTCTCCGTTAATGCGGTAAGAAGGCACATATGACCTCAAAAGCCCAGGGCCATCTTATTGGGAATGGTTTAACAGTACTGCCCCCTCCCTCCCCACATATAAACCCCTGGTCTTCAGTTGTGAAGTTTGGGAAACGGGGTTGGAAAGGCAGGGACAACATTTGAATAGAGCTTTTTGGTCCCCGTTCATCAAGGATATTGGTTGGAAGTCCCATATTATCAGATCCTGTGTTAATTAACATATAGTGACATGCCAGTATTATTTCAGTGTTGGTAGGTGTCAATCAGAGAAAATACCAGGGGTATGAAAAATAGTAAAAAAAAGACTGTTGAAATGAAATCACAACTTTTCCCCTAGAACTGATTAGCATAAACAGTAAAAATTTATAAACCATTTAAGTTATAATATAAATCAAATATCAATTCTATTAAAGGTACCCAATGGTTATTTGTGTTGAACCCGTAACGCAAAATAGGGCCAAATGTTCTAAATGAAACTTTTTTGCTATTTAACAACATAAAAATGTACAATAAAAGTGGGGGGCGGAGCTGACTGAGCTGAAGGGGACGCTTACTGTGCAAGCTCCGCGCCACAACTCTGAGACGAGTAAATAGCAACCCTGACTTGATCCAAAATGGGCCAATCACTAAAAGAAAAAACCCCAAGAATGCCGGAAATCCCCAGAGGGAGAAAAGAAAAGGACAGAGGGACTTGGAGAAATATCTCTGTACGAAAATTACCACGCCACCCACGAACTTCGCAAATATGGCCGCCGCACTATAGCAGAAGAAGAACTGCAAGAGATTCGGGAGGCAGAAGCAACAGGGAGGAGAACTCGTCACGGGAATTAGCTGTTAAACTGGCCAAATGCTTAAAAAGCTCCTCACACAAGGCACTATCTCCATTCATGGAAGAATTAGGACCATCCAAAAAGAGCGTGAGTGTAATAGGCCAAAGAGTGGAGGCGCTGGGGACACACAACGGCATTATAGATCACAGCCGCCTTAGCAAATAACATTTAAAAACAATTTGGAGGCGCTAAAACCACCCCCCACCCCCCCCCCCCCCCCCCCAGCCCTGCTTCTCATGAGGAACCAGGGAGAACCGGTAGGCGCGAAAAAACATTAGAGCCGAGAAGCTTACCTGAAGTCATTACATACAATCAGTCCCCCGCCAGTTGCTAAGACATTTTGTGGCTATACTATCCACAGAGTGAATCATTACAATTGAGAGAACCCACCGATCACCTAATTACACCTAGGGATCTGACCCACAGAGAGTGTGGCATCTTAAGCAACAGAGACCAGATGACATTTTACGGGACGGCAAGGGAGAAAAAAATAAAAGCCTAGTTGAAGAACAAAAGTTCATATTCCAGGAAATAGCGCCATGAATGTACAAACGCAGGCTACTTAAACCCTTAAAGATCACCTGAGCACAAAACATAAGTTTTAAGTGGCTATATCCTTGGGGTCTGATTTCCAAACTGCGGCCGCGATGTTCCAAAAAGGTCTCTAAAGATCTCAACAAAGCCGGGAACTTCTTTGAAACGAAACGCTGGCAATACAATCGTGGCTGCCAGTCACAGATCAACCTACAGGTTTGCCCACTTACCAGCAATGGGAGTGACGCCGTCGGAAAAGGGAACAATCCAAAATCGGAGAAAAACAGTAAGACTGATTCATTATTTAAATAAAAAGCCCGCTCTGTTAATGAGGTCTCCAAAAAAGGTTCTCATGTAGAAAATACGGTATCTTACTATCTTTATTGATGTCTGTTCATGTTATATAAAGCTTTGTAAACATTATGGTTGCCCAGATAGGGGCCTCAAGAAAAGGGCCTTCCATGTTATTCTTATATAGTGCTTAAAGGTTGAAGAGTTGTGCTCCCAATCAGGCACAAAAATTCTGTGCGAGTACCCCCCAGAGAGCTGACTCTCACGGGGAAGTTCTAATTAGTGAACAAGTGGAATCCTGGCTCCCCCCCCCCCTTCATCATGAGACCTCGGTCTCACTACCTTAGACAATTCAGACACAGGCCACTGTGGCAATGTATTTTTATTGTTATTGTTAGGTGTTTGGTTAGGTAGGAATAGGTGACACTATAGCAAAAGTGGAACTCACACATTTCAGGATTAGTAGAAAGGGCTGACTGGAACATTGTTACTTTACCGTAAGAGGTTAACACACATCAGACGAGGGTCCTCCAGTTTTTAACCTTGCTAAAAGAGAGATAAGCGGACATATGCATGCTACAGGAGACTCACTTTAAGCAAGGAAAAATCCCTAAAATTTCCCACTAAAAACATTGCGCAAAATATCGCAGTACCGTACAAAAAAAAGCAGTAGAGGAAGTAAGCATTTTAAATCTCTAAACAAGTCCCTTTCACCCAACATGAGGTGTAGCGACCCAGACCCAGAGGGTAGAATTCTTGCTGTCAATGGGAGAAAGACACAGTGTAGCAGGTCACACTAGTAGTCCTCTTACGCCCCAAACACAGGCAGATACCTTGGCTAAAAGACAACCATGCCAAAGAAAGACATAGGGAGATGGGCTAGAATAATTGGGGAGCCTTAAACATAGTACCTTAATCGCACATGGACTCCTCCACTTGGAGAGCTACACACTCGAAGAGAGGCAAATTATGCCCTGCCAAATCTCTACCATTTGAGCTAATAGAACATGGCGAGTTTCGTAATGCATCTAGAAGAGACTTTTCATTACTTCTCAAAACACACACAATTAAAAAAAAAAAAAAAAAAACAAATAAAAAAGTTTATCAAGGGTTGGATGATATATAAAATAGTAAATCAAGATTAGTATGATAAGAGGATACGGGGGGACAAATATCGATATCTGATCAGTCACCCAGTCATTTACGTCGCTAGTTTCAAAAAGTTACCAGAAAGATTTAAATTTTAGGGAGGCTAAACAAAAAACGTACTGGATGCAACAAAGATATTCTAGACCATACAAGAGAAAACTCAAGAAATATTTTAGTGACCCGAACCTTGAAAACCTCCTCAAACATACGCCTGGAAGCACACCCAAAGTTTATCAGGGGAGCAGTGATGGCAACTAGGGCATGGTTCAAAAAGAAAAAGAAACACAAGAATTGAACCATACTTAGGGGGACATAGCAAGACATGAAGCAAAACACAAACATAGGTCACAAACACAGAACAGAAGAGTTACTCGATAGGAAAAAAGTAGTAGAACCTTCTAAATATAAAGCAGCCAAAAAATTACCAAAGAGCCAAATTTAAATATTACGCACATGGGGATAAAGCAAACAAATAATGGCACAATAATTCATTAAAGAAAAAGAAAAAAACTGTTACAGACAATATAACATCAGGGGAAGAAAAAAAGAAACAGACACTAAAGTATGCGTAGAAATGAGACCGTTTTTACCGCAGGTTTACAACATCTCAACTCCTACACTGATCACCCTAATCAACCTAGTCAGAGACTGCCCATTCTTGGAACCCCTAAATATCCCACCTTGTAGAAGACCCAATGCAATGACTACAACACCGGTACACTAAAGAAGTAAGTGATGTTATAGATTTCTATGCGAAGGCAAAGCCCTGGACAAGACGGAGACTCCCGATAGGGTACTATAAGAAAAGGAAAGAGGTCTTGCACTGCATATCACTCAGTGGTTGCTGCACTGCCCTACAGAGGTCCAACATACCCTAACAGGCACTAGAGCCATAATAAACCGTGATCCCAAACCCGGTAAAAAACGAGATGTTTTGGTTGGTGGTAACCAGGCCATCTCTCTATTAAATGTTGACTAAAATTTGGGCAAAAATTTTGTCTCCAGAATAACAAATTTCTTAGCGGGTCTATGCCAAGAGAGCAAACGGGATACTGTCCAGGAGGGCAAGGATAATCATATTCGATTAGGGGTGCTAAATGCTATACAACTTCCTTAGAAACAAAAACCCCATATCGCTTCTCAGCACGGATGCTGAGAAGGTTTCGATAGGGTCAGTTGGAATTAACATGACAAAAACCTCTGAGAAATTTGAGTTTCCGCAAAATTTATAGGAGCAATAATGTCACTATACAGTGAACCCGGCCAGAAGTAGAGGTAAACTGGCACCTTATCAGGAAACCCTTTAAGATTCAAAATGGCACCCGCAAGGCTGCCCCCTTCCCCCACACTATCTATACTTGATCATGGAGACCAGTTCCAGGACCTTAGACAACACCCTAAAAAAAAGGTTAGAATAAAGGCACAGACGCTAAACGCAGCTTCACAAGATGACCTTTTGCTTATGTTAAAGACCCCACTAGACGCCATTTCAAATATGTAATGAAGTTCGAGGCGCTTGGTGAAGTTTCTAATTTCAAAATAATTATACAAAATCCGAAGCATGAACATATCAGCCCCCCCCCCCTAACAATTCAATCCAGAACTCCAAAAAGACAACGCATTCACAATGGCAAGAATCCCACCTCACTACCTGGGTTACAAAGTCACAAAATCGGGAAGAGACTATTAACCGCTAATTACCACAAAGTGCTACGCCAAACTCAGTCGCAACTCCAACGCTCGCATACCATGTGTGTTACTGGATGGCCGGCGTAAGAACCTTTGAAAATCATACATCATGCAAACTCTTTATTACATACACAAGCTTGGGTTCCTTTAAACCATACCCTATTCTTCTTTAACATACCATGAGATCACTATTATTTCTCTTTCTGTGGAAAGGAAAAGAAGTCAAGGATATTAAATATGACCAGGTCTCAGAAAAAAAAGTCATAGGGGTTTTGGGCTCCGAACCCATTATCCTAACCACAGAGCAATTCATTTAAGAAGACTGGTGCTGCAACTCCTCAACCCCGATACGCATCGTAGGCAGGAAGATGAAATAGTTCTCATTAAAAATGATATCATAGCCCAACTATGGAACATTGAAACTGCATATAACTGTACAAAGGTGCCTTAACCCAGGAACCAATCAAAGTTATTAAAGGGTCAAGTGAACATATCAGAGGAATTAAATAACCTTCCCTTTTTACCCTATAATTTGATGCCACACTGCTTGACATCCGATACCAGGTCCACCTCACAGCATCTGGACATCAATTTCTCTAAAACCCCATTACGCACCTTTTCAAAATGGACATGAAGAACTCTAAAGCAAACAATGCAAGAATAACACAACTGGCCAATTTTCATACAAGCGAAATGAAACTATAACTAAAAGAGAACTCCACAATACAAATGCCTTCTAAAAGCACCCGAGCACTGCATCAGTAGTAGTCACATGCCGACACTGCTCAACACTACACAGGTTGTGCATGACGGGCAAGTGCATGACCTGTGTAGCTGCAAGTGACCATAGTAGTCGCAGAAGCAGCGGGCCCATCCGAGGGGAATTTGACCAGGTCACGGGGTAATGGCCAGTCTCTGTGCCACCAGAGTTCACAGTAACAGCGACTTTCTAGGACGGGAGTGGTGGCCATAAGTGCAGGCGCGGTACGTCACGCCATCAATTGCACATTGTGGAGCTGACTGTCCTTAGAGAGTGACAGTAAGATCACAGCGCAGCTGACAGGAAAGTTGTCACTGCCAGAGTGCTGCGCCAAACGGCAAATCAAAAAAACTATACGGGGAATCGACCAACTGTTACTCAATGGTCTGGCGTGATGCTATAATGTTTTATGGAACCAAATTGACACACCCTCCTGCGCTTACTTATATTTGGCCTGTCAAATTAGAACCTTTCCTGCATGAAGCGAGGCTAAAGACTCCAATTTTGAGGGGCATTGTGAGTATTGGCTCTGGGGACCACAATGTGAGGAGACGAGGCGGTACAATATCGAGTAGAGGAGAAAGAGGGGCCACATGTGGTGCCAGAAAGGAGCCCAAATGTGAGGGGAGGAGGTAAGGTGGGTACAGTATGAGGGGGTGGAGCAAAAGGATGGCCAAGAGGGAGAAATGATCCCGTTTTGCCACCACAAAAGTTATGGGTATACGACAGAGGATAAATGTATAAAATGACTACCCACTGTGGAATGAGCAGGGAGCAGCAGACACCTCTATTCTAGTACTTTAATAACCACTCTCCTTCTACCAGCACAGTACAATGCTTCACCAAAGTAACCAGCAAAGCGGGATAGATAATAAACAAATACTATCTGATGCTTGAAATCGACATTAATTAAATATGAAATATGCAAAGCATGACTACAGTTAAGTTTTTCCCAAACAAGAAGGTTTTATTCTTTTTTGCAATAAACATTCAGTCTATATCAATAGATTTACGTGAGTGGATGTGATGTATTAAGTGAGGGCACTGAAGGGTGGGACATGCAGACAAATAATTTCTAAGGCAGATTCTTTCTATTTCAATGTATCTAGTGTTTTTACATTCACTTTATATGCCATGAGGTAAATGAAATTTGTTTATTAGGAAACAAGGTAGTGAACCTCATAAGCTAATCAAGTGCAGTTGTTGTGGGAGTAAGGGGGACAATAATAATTTACAGAGGGAAAATTAAATATCGCACAGTTCTAAAAGGAACTTGTCATGAAATGTTCACATGCATTACTCAGAATAAGTTTAAACTACATACTAAAAATATTCAGGTACGATAAGTGCAATAATGTGCACATTTTTCAATAAAAAAGCTATTTTTACAGCTCTGCTTTGTATGACAAAAACAGTTTTTATTTAAAAACAATTGCTGCTCACTGTTTGAATATCCGAAAAATACATTGTCAACTTTAAAAAGTTCATTTATAGGTACAAATTTAACAATCTCTTTTTACAGTCTTGGCAGAACTCACCTTTACATATTAACGAATCTTGCATACAGTACAGTTTTGTTGTCATAGGCCACTTGGTCCCAGGAGAGCCCTGCATAAACAAGTACTATATACCAAATGACAGCCATACAGGAGCTTAAGACATTACTTTAGGGTCTACACTCACCGGCTCCAATTTATTAGGTACCCATGCTAGTGAACGGGTTGGACCCCCTTTTGCCTTCCAAACTGGCCTCAATTCTTGTGCGCATAGATTCAACAAGGGTGCTGGAAAGAATTCCTCAGAGATTTTGGTCCATTATTGACATGATGGCACTCACACAGTGGCGCAGATTGTCGGCATGCACATCCATGATGCGAATCTCCCGTTCCAACACATCATCCAAAGCTGATCTATTGGTATTGAGATCTGGTGGACTGTGGAGGCCATTGAGTACAGTGAAACCATGTCATGTTCAAGAAACAGTTGAGATGATTCCAGCTTTATGCCATGGCGCATTATCCTGTGAAAGTAGCCATCAGAGTTGGCATTGTGGTCATAAAGGGATGGACATGCGGTCACAACTACCATCAGGTAGGCTGCGGCGTTGCAACGATGCTCTAATTGGTAACACAGTGGCCCAAGTAGTGCCAAGAAATATTCCCCACCACATGCACACCACCAGCAGCGCTGAAACGTGATAACAAGGCAGGAGGATTCCATGACTTAATGTTGTTTGATGCCAAATTCTGACCCTACCTATCCGAATGGTCGCAGCAGAAATCGAGGCTCATCGACCAGGCAACGTTTTTCCAATCTTCTCTACGATTCTATGTCCAATTTGATCGAGATTTGACAAATTGTAGCCTCAGTTTCCTGTCTTAGCCTGCAAAGGAGTGGCCACCCTAGTGTGGTTTCTGCTGGTACCCCATTCTGCCTCAAGTTCGAGTACTGTGCGTTCAGAGATGCTCATCGCCTACCTGGTTTGTAACGGGTGGCGATTTGAGTCACTGGTGCTCAATCTCAGCTCAAACCAGTCTGCCATTCTCCTCTGACCTTACTGGCATCCTCAACAGTGCCTATTCCGCCCACAGAATGGCCGCTCCGGTTGTTTTTCATTTTTCGGACCATTTTGTAAACCTAGAGATGGTTGTGTCGTGAAAATTCCAGTAGATATCAGCAGTTATTGAAAACTCAGACCAGGCCCTTCTGCACAAACAACATGGCACAGTTCAAAGGCACTCAAAATCACTTTCTTCCCAATACTGATGGTCGGTTTGACAGGAGGAGATTGTCTTGACCATGTATACATGCCTAAATGCACTGGGTGACGCCATGTGATGGATGATTAGACATTAAAGGTTAACGAGCAGTTGGACAGGTGTTTACCTAATAAAGTGGCGGGAGTAGTAGAATAATCAATTATATCAGGCTCCTTACAACTGTGATACAATTAGTTAGAAGAATATTTCCGATCCTCATGAACACACTCTGTTAAGGTCACTCCCCTAAGATCTTCGTAACGAATTGTCTCCAAAGAGTGTTCTGCCGGCACTAACTATAAACTAATTATATATATATATAATATATATAACTATATATATATATGGATGTGTGTGGTGTAATATCTATTATATACAGTTTATATTTAAACACAAAAATACTTGCAAGCAGCACAGCCTTAGAAAAAAAGGGTTCATACGGGTCGTATCCCCAATACTCTTACCCAAAAGAGTGTAGATCTAGAAGCACAAAAAGTGGCAGACACTCAAGGATCGTGGAAAAAAATGTGAGGTGTATTCCAATGCCTAGCAACATTTCAGCTGTTAATCAGCCTTTGTCAAGCAATGTAAACAGGTGTTAGCAATGTTAACCTCTTATCACGACTCACTCAAATGACCAACCGATTTTTCACAATTGACATGTCTCACGATAATTGGTTGATACTTCGGAACGCTTACATATATCCATGATTTTGAGAATGTTTTTGTGGACCACATTGTACTTCATGTAGTTATACAATTAAGTGATTAGTTTGCGATCGTTATGAAAAAAAGGAAAAAATTGCGCAAAAGTTTGTAAAAATCTTCACTTGTCCAAGTTTGAAATGTCTGCTTCCAGATAGGAAGTAAAACTACCCAAAGCTTGATAAGATCCATTTACGGAAAGTATGCTTTATGTTGGGATGATTTCTTTTATGTTCATCCTTCTTTTTAGGATGTTATGAGGTGCAAGAAACTTTAGGTGCGATTTTTCATTCATGAAAATTACAAAACTCACATTTTGAGGGAAAACTCAGCTTCAAGGGACTTGTAAGCCTAAATAAGTAGTATTAAACCCCCATAAATTACCCACTATAGAACTTCACCCTCAACGTATGAAACACATTCTATTAAGTCCAGTAAACCCTTAAGGTTTCACATGGGTTAAACAATTGTGAACCTGCGATTAGAGAAACAGGACATTTTTTGGAAAACTACATTCATTTAGGCCAAAGCTGACAGTGTTCAGAATAAATAATATGAATGAAACGCAACTGAAAGTTATGATGCCCAATCATCCAGAGTGTACTGTACCAATATGTGTGGAAATTCGTACAGGCGAACTGGCCGCAGATAGAATGACATGGGGGAGGCACGCCATCATCTGCGAGATATCTGTTCACCTTGTACTACCTATTACATTTTTTGTTGTTTTGGTAATGCAAACATTGTAGAGCTATTTTTACCGAAGAGTACAATGTAAGATAGATTAATCATTAGGGGGGTTCTATTAGCTAGTTCATGAGATTTTAAAATATTTCGAAGGGGGAACACAAACAAAATCGTCATTTTATTTGGGTTTTAGCATTTTTTACCCCCCCACAGTAATGAAAAATAAATTGCTCTTTATTCTTCTGGTTCCACTACGATTCGCTGTGATACTCATTTATATAGTTTTTTTATTTTGCTCATTTCCTGAGCAAAACAATTGGAGAATTATAGGCATGTTTTTATTTATTGACAATTTTATTGCCATAACTTGTATTTATGTTGTCAGACATGGGTGAGGGCTTATTTTTTGCAAAACGAGTTGTTCTTTCAGTCGTATCATATTAGGAACGTAGCTTTTTTTTCATCGATTCACCGAGCGGTTCAATAGTATTTAGATTATTGTACAGATTAATTACGGACGCGTGATACCAAATATGTAGTTTTTGTGTTTATTTACTGTATTTGCATGTATGTGTTACTGGGGAGATTGGAATGTGACTTTTATTTTTTAATGAAATATCTGATAAAAAGATTTAATTTTTTGTTTTTTTTTTTACATTTTCTATGCTCTGCTTGAATATAAGCGATCATACGTACGCTTATCAGAGTTACACCGCATACACTTGTATTGCAGGTGATAGGTAAGTTAACTGAGCATGCGCAAAGCATGCTTCAGTTACTACGCCGGGTCCATGCCAAAGAAAGGCAGGACCGGCGGAAGAGGAGCAGACAGCAGCTCCGGGTCACTCGTTGGGACCCGGGGCAGCGGCAGGAGGGATCGGATCCCCGGTAAAGACCCCAAGGGGGGGTCCGAATTCACAGGGGGCACAACTTTGCACGCGCGGTCATGGCTTTGACCGCGGCGTGTAGGGGTATGTTAAACAAGGGATCTGAGTTTACCGATCCCGGGTGTTAGGTGCAGTGCTGGCGGTGATATCCAACCCTGACACGGACTATATGACACGAGTGTCCCGAAATCTTCTTCTGACGCGGCGCCGTTAGAAAGGCGTCGCCAGCAGGAAGTTACCCTTACCCCCTTCCGACATTGAGTAATAGTACGATGGGGAGGTGGTTCCCGCAAAATGCAGTACTATACGTCAGCTTCTGCGCCCGGCTCTGACGGAACGGGGGGCCGGGGCCAGAGATAGACGCGAGGTGTACGGCTATAGTTATAGCTGCACCCGCCTATACACACCCGAGATCGGAGATTTCTCCGATCGCGGTGTTAACCCCTAAAAACGCCGCCGGTGCGTGAACGCGGCGTGTCCGAGGCATTAAAGATATTTAAAATGGATCGGAACCCCCCCGCGGCGCTTACGGGGGGGTACCGCTACCTACGATCGAGCCCGGGATTTGCCCCGGTGCCCGGGGCTGGCGATCCTCCTCTCGGTGCGGGTCCCTGCCTCTGGAGAGACCAGGCTGTCAGACATGGGGCATGACGCAGCTGCATCAGTGTCTTAACATTACACACAGTGCAATACATCGGTATGTGCACGTGTGTAACCTGTAAAAAGCTGAACAAGTGTCGAAGATCCATTGTTCAAGACTAAGATGTCAGTAAATGCTAAAAAAAAGTTAAAAAATAAAAAATAAGGGTTTTTACAGTAAAATAAATAATAACACAAGAAAGTGAAAAGTCCCCCAAACACCACATTTCCCTTATACACAAGATAATAAAGTATAAAAACACTAAATACGAAAAAACCACCACTTATTTGGTATCGCCGCGTCCGTAAACAATCTGTACAAAAATCCTAATCATAATTGGACCGCTCGGTGAAAGTGGTAACAAAAAAAACCCAAAAACGTGCCAAAAATTAAAACTTTTTATCAAATTGCTTTACAAAACCAATGTTACTAAAAAGTGATCCGAAAAAGTTCAAGCACATCCCCCCTCCCCCCCAGCCCCCCCCCCCCCCACCAAAATGATACCAATAAAAAGAGCACACTTGTCACGCAAAAAATAGCTACAACCAGCTCCGTAAAAAAAAAATACTAGAATTAGCACTAGAAAAGGCCAATACAACAAATGCAATTTTTTCTATTCTAGTTTTCCTCAATAAAAATTGGACAAATAAAAATAAAACTATATAAATGATGGTATAACGAATCGAGTGATCCATAGAATAAAAGATAATATATTATTGTTATGCTACAGTGAACAACCCCCAAAAAAACTGCTACAAATCCAAACACAGAATGATTGATTTTACTCCACACGAAAAAAGTTACCCCCTCAAATTCTTCAATAAAGCTAAAAACCCACTAAAATTAAGTTTTTTTTTTACAGTGATCCTAGCTCGCAAAAAAAAGCCCTTATTTGTCTAAATTGCTAAAAAATAATAAAAGAGTGTATAGCCTATCCCAACAGAGCGTTGTTATAGAACGGTGCGGCGAGTTAGTGACTTTCCACACACGGAGGGTAAGACGGCAGGCTGTTCATCTAATCGGGGTAGCGGGGGTTGCTTCCGACACAGCCATCATCCCCCAGGACAGAAGGGTAGTCCCACCCACACACCCCAGATTTATGTATGTGCTATTGGCTCATCAATTCGAGACGAGCCGATAGCTACGAATTTATTATGACGTCAGTAATACCGATCACATGTCGTGGACACGGTGATCGGGGCAGGGTGGGCGGCTTGTTCGACAGCCACCAATTTTGCCTTGCAGGTCCAGAGGGGTTTTGTTGCCCCCCTCTGTCTCATGTTGCGATTTGCTGGTCGATTGTGTCCGCCAAAGCAGCAATATTCGTACAATGGGCACGCTGGGTGAATAAAAGCAAAACCTTGGTGATAATTTCCCCCCCTACTAAACGAAGAGTTGGTACAAAAGCGCTGGCCGTACACATGTGTACGATTATGGTGTACAACTCTACGAGCTGTTCCAATGTGCAGGTCTGCCAGTATCAGTTTCTCCTTTCAAGAGGAAGATATAGGAAACTAATATTGGACAAGAGGACGGGGCCCCAGTACCTCTGGTTAGATGTCCTGGTTTTGCCAGGACAGCATTTTCCGGTGAATTCTGCTGCTTTCTAAAGGTAGGACTCAATAAAGAGTCTGTTCCAAAAGAGGAGTTGGTGGACACTATGTACTAACTAGAGACCTGCGACAACTCCAGAGTGACAAAAGTTTGTGGTCCCCTGGTATATTCTACCTCCTATACACTAGACACTTCACAATTCACGCCCAACCTAGTGTAATTAATTTCGGAAAACGAATAATTGTAACCAATTCTGTATGCCCGTGTGCTCCCTAAACCCCTCCATATTTCATTAACGGGCCACAACGGGCACTGGAACTTTCCAGAAATTATTTGCAATTTCCATCTTGGACTCCATTGACAATCCATATTGGAAACCACTATATGTTCAAATGCCATTTCACCAGTGTATTACATACACCACATATTACACCCTTGCTATATTCCCAAGGGGTTGTAATTCAACAATAGGGTCACTTTTCGGGTTTTCCTCTGTTTGGTACCACTAAGCTCTCCACAATTTATCCTCACACAGTGAGGATTTCTGTCAAATTTGGCCTCTAAAAGACAAACACCCCTCTTTTCCTCTACTGTGCGCCCATAAAGCATTTTAATGCACAGTGGGGTACTTCTACACTGGGAGAAAATAGTTTTACACCTTTTTGGGGTTATTTATATATATTATCCCTGGGGCTTACATAAATTAAGGGTAAAGTGACATTTATAGGAAATTTTCCCTTTTAATGAGTGCGGGCCTAATTGGATCATTCACCTGTAGGGGCAAATACAATATTAACATTGCAAAATTCTTAAGGGGTTTGCACTCAAAGATTAGGGTCACTTTCGGATTCTTCTTGTTTTTACCACTAGGGTTCTCCAAATGCATGTCAAACATTCGTAAATTTGGCTTCTAAAAGGCAAACATTCCCCTTTCCTTTTACTGTGCGCCCATAACAACATTTTAATACACATGTGGGGTACTTCTACACTCGGAGAAATAGCTTGCCTAACATTTTGAGGGGTTTAGTACATTTTTTATCCCTGTGGCTATATAAAATTAGGAGTAAAATGACATTTATAGAAAATGTCACCTTATTACTATTTAAGTTCCTAATTAAATCAAAACCTTTACGGACAAACACATATTAACCACTTGCTAATTCTCTAGGGTGTGCTTTCCAAAAATGGTGTACTGTTGGGGGTTCGCTCTGTTTGGTACCACATACGGCTCTCTAAATGCATCTGACAAATGTAAAGGAGTCTGTGCAAATTTGTGGCTTCTAAAAGGCCAAAGCCCCTCTTTCCCCTTCTGAGCTTACTGCATTACCCATAAACATTTTATTTGCATGTGTGGGGCAATTTTATACTCGGGAGAAATGTAGTACACATTGTTTTGGGGTGTTTCATCTTAATGCCTTATGGATACAAAAATTAGCCGTAAAAGTGACTTTTGGGAAAATGTCACCTTTTTCCTTTTAGGGACCTAATTGAAGCAAACCCTGTAGGGAGAAATACACATATTACACCTTGCTAAATTCCAAAGGGTGCACTTTCCAAAATGGTGAACACTTGTTGGGGTTCCCCTCTGTTTTGGTACCACTAGGGCTCTCCAAATGCATCTGACACATGTAAAGGATGATTGTCAAATATGGCTTCTAAAGGCCAAAGCCCTCTTTCCCTTCTGAGCCCTACTGTGCACCCTACAACACTTTATATGCAAAAGTGGTGCAGTTCTGTGCTTAGGAGAAATAGTTTTACACATTTGATGGGGTTGTGTCATCTTTTTATCCTTTGGCTTACAAAATTTGGGGATAAAAGTGACTTTTTTGAGAAAATTTCACCTTTTTTCCTCTTTGGGGGCCTAACTTGAATCAAAACACCTATTGGGGGGAAAATACCAAATTACACGTTGCTAAACTCTCCAAGGGGTTGACTTTCCAAAATTGTGTCTCAGTTGGGGCTTCCTCTGTTTTGGTACCACTATGGCTCTTCCAAATGCACTCCTGACACATGAAAACTTTTTAAGCCATATTTTGCCCTGCAAAAACGAAAACAACGTCTTTCCATTCCAAGTGCCCCCCTGTGCCCGACAGCAGGGTACAGTGCAAAATGGGCATTGGCATATCAAGCGGAATTGCCTCAACATTGTAAAATGCATTTTCCTTTTTAACCCATTGTGAAGGTGGCAAATTTTAGTGCTTAAATGAATCATAGTAAGAGAAAATTCATTCTCTATTCACTTTCAGTTACTTCACACTCATGAAACGCTCCAAAGGGTTCAAAATTCCCAAAGGTTGTTTTGAATATTTGAGGGTTGTAGTTTCTAAAATGGTGTATTTGTGGGGGGTTTCTGTATGTGGGCCTTATAAAGTCACTTCTAACTAAATGACCTCCAAAAAAGTAGGTTTTGATGATTTTCGTAAAATCGGCAGAAAATTGCACCTAAAGTTACAAGCCTCTAACATCCAAAAATAAAGGAAAAGAGTTTGAAACCAAATGATGCCAAGTGTTAAAGCAGACATATGGAAAATGTTAGTTCAAGTTATTTTAGTGCTAGACCAACTTTCCAAAAAGTAGAAAAATTTGAATTTGGAAAACATTGTTTTTTCAAAATTTTTGCCAAATTCCATTATTTCATAAATAAATACTAAATATATATTAAATTCTCAACCAGCTTGAAAGACATGGTGTCCACGAAAAAAACAATCTCAAAATCAACTGGAGTTTGTTAAAGCGTTCCAAAGTTATAACCCACTAAATAGAAACATGTCAGATTTTAAAAAATGGTCCATGTCAGGAAGGTGAAAAGTGGCTTCAGCGTTAAGGGGTTAATGGACGAACGTAGAATCCCGATAGGGCGGTCATTAAGGGTGTAAATAGTTTTTAAATTTGTTGATGATCTGTAAACATTACTTTGCCTTAGGGGGCGATGTGAAACATCACTGTGTTGTAAACTATTTAAACACTGCTGAACACCTGTTACATGCTTGACAAAGGCTGATAACAGCTGAAACATTGCTAGAGATGGAATAAACTCACATTTTTTTCCACGATTCCTTGGAGTTGCTGCCACTTTTTGCTTTCTATTTTCTAATATAATTAATATATATAATATATATATATATAATATATATATATATACAGTATATATATATATATTATATATCTATGTGTGTGTGTGTGTGTGGTGTGTATGGTATGCTATATGAGTATATGTGGTGTTGGTGTGTATGTATATGCTGTATATATAGTATTTATGTGGGTATTTTCTATAGCATTCTTATCTGGTGTGTATTCTGCAGTGTTGTGTATACACATAAATGTGTGCGTTAGGTATAATTACATGTATGTTAGGTTGTACGAGTATATAAAAGTTAGTGTATGTGTGAGAACTTTTGGGGACATTTACTACGGGGCCATTCGCCACTTTTCTGTCAGACCTGCAAGTTCTTTGTAGTGCAAAACTGCTTGCCATAGGTGTTTTAAAGAAGTATCTGCCACCACATTTGAGTCATGCAGCCCTTTTTTGGCGCGGTTGCACAGTCTTCATGTGACACAAATTCCGGACGAATTGTGTTGCACGTTCCATGCAAAGATGTACCCAAAAAGGTGGTGCATTCTAAGGGGCAGTGCAGGGGCGCCAGATTCATGGAGAACGTGAGCCAGAAATCCTGAATCCGGTGCCCCCATGCACACTAACCGGGTATAGCTGCACATAGTGCACACTGCACTGTTCTTAGTAAATGTGCCCCTATGTGTGTATATATATAAATGTGGTATTATATATGTCTGTACCAATAGTATATATTTTTGAAGGAAAGGGGGAGCTCCATGCAGAAATCCCTATGGGGCCAAGCTCTCTTAGTTATGCATGCCTAAGATTATACTATATATATACGCCTATGCCATTCTGCTGGTAGGAGACAAGAATTCATGTAATTTCCAATATATGAAATATTTGTATATGCAAGCAATTTGTAAATATGAGGATGGGTGTATTGGTCTTAGAATGTACATGCATGCGGTGATAATGTATAGGGAGCATAATGTGCATATATATATATATATGCATATATATATATATATTAATATACACACACACATACTGGAATCAAAATTAGCGTACGTTTAGATGTATGTATGATCACTTTATTTTTTCAGAAAATAATATATTTTTTTAATTTTTTTAAGAAAGCTTTATTAATTTTACATAAATTATACAACCATACATATATACACCACATATTACACCAGTATTTCCTCTACATTTCTTACATATTAATAAATTCCATGAATAAAATGGCACTTATGTGCATCTTGGTTACATTCCAATCTTAGCACTACCTATAATCTATACAAAAGTCAAATAGACCCAAATTAAAGTGCCATCTATATGCAAAACATCAACCCATCAACCCCCCCCCACCCCCTGGCAGGAGGAAAGAAAAAAGAGGAAAAAAAAAAAGGTCTTTCCAAACTTGGATGGTTCTTAAGAGTATTAACCTTCCCGTATTCCTATCTGTGTTTGTCTAATTCCATTTATCCCATGTTGCTAGCCCATTTCTCATCGTACCTATTCTCAGCCTGTATTCTTTCATATTCTTTACTTAAGGATAGATTATCCCTGCTGATTGTTATTTTCTTACCACGTTACGACCCATTCCCTTACAATCAGCACTTTGCCAGCATCATTTAATTTGAGGATGGTTGCTTAAAGGTTGGTCTGCTTTCCTCGGGGCCTGCATTTCCCAATAATAGCTATCGAGATGGAAGGAATAAGAGATAATTCTAAGGTGGTATTCACCCACTGAATAACTTCACTCCAAAAACTCATGAATTACTGACCTGACCATATTACATGAGTGAAGTCGGCTCCAACTCTCCACATTGTAACATAGGGACAATCCTGTTTTCAATCCTATACAAATCAGTACGGGGAGAGTACAGCATATAAAGAATCTTAATCTGTATTAAGGGTCGGACTGGCCACTGTGTGCCTGTGAACAACACTATTGCACCCCGACACCTATTAGCTTCACCCTGATGCTGTCGCTGACTCCATCCCCAGTGTCAGGACTTAGCTCTACTGTGTCCAAGGAGGTCACAGAAAGAGTTGAAAAAAGGAGCTTTAGCATCTCTGCATCATCATGTTCCCCTGTAGCTGTGATAACGGCAGGCGTGGAGTGTTGATGTCATCATCTACCAGATCACATCAACAGGGAGGATGTAGAAGAGGAGAGCTGCTAGGGAAATAAATTAAGTAAAATTTAATTTGAAACAAGCAAAAGTGGATGAGTGGGTAGACCACACATATGGGCAGGAGTATGAGAAGAGGCAACAATATGTAGGTAAGTGGGGGGTCACAAATGGTGGGAAATGAGAGGGGCCACACTATGGGTGGGTATGAGAGTAGGCCCACATATGGGGATAAGAGAGGGGCCCACATTATAGGAGGGATATGAGAGGGGGCCCACATTATGGATGGATGAGAGGGGGCCCACATTTTGGGGGGTAAGAGAGGGACCCCGCATATGGTGGGATGATGAAAGGGGCCCACAGTACAGGGAGATAGGAGAGGGAATGTTAATCTGATTTTGCTGTGTTATCATTGTTGTTGCTTGCCGGCTATAGTTCAATAAAGAAAACTGTCAGTTGATTTGCACAACATTGCTCCGTCTCAATCGATGGATACAGCTGCTATCACCACTGGCTTCCACATCCATTATCCAGGGACTCATCCTACAGACACTCAGGGGTTTCCCAGGGAGAAACCAGTACATCCAGCCTCTCCCTCCTTATTGTCTTCACACAACCTGCTGGAGGCAGCCAAGCTGTAGTTCAGCCCTCTGGTCCCATACCAAAGCACCGTCACCACAGCGTGCCCTAGGCCACACCAGGCAGCCACTCCAGCATTATAGGCCCCCGGCTGCCTCCAGGCTCCAAAGAAAAAGGCTAGGCCCCCTGGGGGATGAATGGGCAAAACTAAATAATGCATGTGTACTAGTTTTCCATACAGTAGGTGTCTTGAAGCTGTCATCCCAACAAAGGCTTTTGTTGCAATTCAGTTTGCCAGTATGAGTTCTTCGTGACTGTGGATTGGGTGGCTTTTAACTGATATCTGGTAAGAATTTTTGTCAATGTACCTAAAAATTTTGATGTATTTTACCTGCTGTATGAGATTACTTGGCAATGAAAATTTGTTTAAAGGCTCTTTAGTGGAGGACTTATAGCTGTCCCCTCCATGAATAAACCAAATTCTTTAGATAAGTAGTTGAACTTGTGTCACTAGAGATGGAGAGTATACTCGCGAGTATACTGCTCGGTCGATATTGCATACTCGGACCGGCTCGTTACTCGGACGAGTATCTCGCCGGCTCGAGTTCGAGCGTTTAAATAATAAAATAAATTGAATAAAAGTATTTTTATTGTAAAAAAATATTACACATGTTTGCAGATGTTTTACTTGTAAGAACACATTGAAATAACATATTCTTCACTTCCAGGGTGTCGCGCGTGTCTCCCGCAAGTTTAGGAGATGTGCACGAACATCTGGAATGTGAAGAATAGTGTTCTTTCAATGTGTTCTGCACTTAAATGCTCCTGTGTTCACTGTTTTTAATGTTTTATTCTTTCTTCACATTGCAGGGGTGCGCGCGTGTCTCCCGATAGGTTTCGGAGATACGCGCGCACGCTGCAAAGTGAAGAATAGTGTTATTTAAATGTGTTTCTGCCCTTAAATGTTGGTGTTTTCACTGTTTTTAATGTTTTAATTCTATCTTCACATTGCAGGTGTGCGGGTGTCTCCCGATAGTTCGGAGCACATCTCCTAACTTAGGGGAGACACGCGCGAACACCGCAAAGTGAAGAATAGTGTTATTTCATGTTGTTCTACAAGTAAACATCTGCAAACATCTGGAATTTTTTTTTGCACGTTCTTTACTGTTCAGTTTTATAAAAAAAATGCTCGGTCCTCCCATTGACTTCAATGGGGCTCGTTATTCGAGACGAGCCACTCGAGCATCTGGAAAAGTTCGTCTCGAATAAGAGCACCCGAGCATTTAGTGCTCGCTCATCTCTATGTGTACCCTATAATGAACAACAAGAATACCCCTTGACAGATCAAGCATCACCTCACAAGTATCTACTGTGAATATAGCATTTTACACACATAGTGGGGATACTTTCCAGGTAGTTTACCCTACTTTATTTAGTTTTGCCTGACTGGCTAAGCTTAGCTTGGGCCGGGTTGGGGCAGGTTTTTAAAAAATAAGAAATGTGTACTCAGCTCCTCTGCACTGTGATGTCCTGTGCCGCAGTCCATCTGATCCTGCCTGTTGTTTACAGGAGCTTCTAAACTATCTGTCCCTATCTCTCAGCATCGTATGGTGTGGGAGATGGTGTGTAAACCAAAAAATTTGATTCTGCGGATTATCCATGAACGTTCCAGTTTCACACAGCAGTTTTCTGTCTAAGAAACATGGTATATGTCCGGACGCATGGGGAATGGAATGCTGAAGCACTATTGTACAACGTTTTATGTACACTTCAGTAACAGAACTGACTATGATGCTGGAGTTCACTTCCGATGTCCCTGGTTGGTCCAGAAACCAGCCATTACACAAGTTTGAAGATAGGCATGTAAATCCAATTCATAGACTGGTTGTATAATTGCTTCTAAATTTTGTCCAATCTTTAAAGTTAGATAGAAATAAAATAGTTAAGCCTATCAAATGTTCAGAACTAGAAACTACTTTATTAACATTGACTACATTTGTTGTGTATTTGTTTGGTTTAGGTTACTAGCAGCATGAGCTATGGGTCATTACAGAACCACATTTCGTACTAATCTGGAAATCTAGAGAGTATTTAATCTTTGCTTCAATGCACACTGATTACCAAACCTAATAAATCACTACAGGCTTCTATGTTCCTGCAGCATTGTTGATTGACTTATTGTGCCACTCTTGCTTATAGCTGCATGACTGCACAGTGAGGACAATTATTATATGTAACAGGAAGTCTGGTTTCTGCAAAAATGTTATATATTCATTGCTTGTACAAATTTATATTTACACTACTGCTTTAGCTAGCCGACATCAATGTCAATGTTCCGTTTACATTCCTTTTTGGCACAAGTTTTTTTTTAAGTTGCTTGGAAAAATTTGTGTATTTAATAAATTGATGGCAATGTTTTGTTTGGATTATTTATTTGGATTCTATTTATTAATTTCTATTAAATTAGCAAAAATGTCTGCATAAACTTATCTTGTTGCTATTGTGTGCTAACTACTTTGGTTTGCTGAGCCTCTTGACACCTTTCCCCTCATAGCAGCTCCTCCATGACATTTGCTTAAGGATTTATGCAGTATTACCACCACAAATCACAAGTGTTAGAGATTTTTATCTGGGGCTCAACCGCCCTCCCCCCCCCCCCCCGTCGGTCCAGAGGGGTTTTTGTGTGCCCCCCTCTGTCCCTGTGTGACCGCGAATTTGCTGGGTCGATGTGGGTCCAGCCAACAGCAGCAATATTCGTCCACAATTTGCATCGCTAGGTGAATAACGAAACACTTGGGGATAATTTCCCTACTAAACGAAGATTTGGTAACAAAAGCGCTGGCCGTTACACATTGTACAGATTTATGGGGACAACTCTTACGATCTGTTCCAATGTGCAGGTCATGCAGTATCATTTTCATTCTTTCTCCGTTTTCAAAGGAAGATATGAGGAACTAATATTGGACGAGAGGGCTTTCCCCAGTCCTCTGGTGTGTAGAATGTGCCTGTGTTTGCCTGACACATTTTCCGGTGAATTCTCTGCTGTTCTAAAGGTAGGACTCAATAAAGAGTCTGGTTCCAAAAGAGGAGTTGGTGGACACTATGTACTACTAAGAGACCTGCGACAACTCCAGAGTGACAAAAGTTTGTGGTCCCCTGGTATATTCTACCTCCTTTTATACACTAGACATTCACAATTCACGCCCAACTATTGTGAATTAATTTCGGTAAAACGAATAATTGTAACAACTGTTATGTCCCGTTGCTCCCCTAAACCCTCCATTATTTAACGGGCCACATAAACGGGCACGAACTTTCCAGAAATTATTTGCAATTCCATCTGTGGACTCCATTGTCCATCATATGGATAACCACTATATGTTCAAAATGCTCATTTCACCACGTGTATACCTACACACATATACATACACCCTTCTATATTCCCCAAGGGGTGTACATTCACAATTAGGGTCACTTTTCGGGTTTTCCTCTGTTTTTGGGTACCACTACGCTCTCCAAATTTATCCTCACACATGAGGATTTCTGTCAAATTTGGCCTCTAAAAGACAAACACAAACCCCTCTTTTCCTCTACTGTGCGCCCAATAAAGCATTTTATATGCCATGTTGGTTACTTCTACACTCGGAGAAATAGTTTTAACACCTTTTTGGGGTTAATTTAATATATTATCCCGGTGCTTACATAATTAAGGGTAAGTGACATTTATAGAGAAATTTTCACCTTTTAATGATCGTCGGGCCTAATTGGAATATTCACCTGTAGGGGCAATACATATTAACAATTGCAAAATTCTCTAAGGGGTGTGCACTCAAAGATTAGGGTCACTTTTCGGATTCTGTCTTGTTTTATACCACAGGGTTCTCCAAATGCATGTCAAACATTCTGTCAAATTTGGCTTCTCTAAAGGCAACATTCCCCTTTCCTTTTACTGTGCGCCCATACAACTATTTTATACACATGTGGGGTTACTTCTACACTCGAGAAGAAGCTTCCACATTTTGAGGGGTTTGATTACATTTTTTATCCCTGTGGCTATATAAAATTAGGAGTAAAATGACCTTTAAGAAAATGTCACCTTTTATCTATTTAAGTTCCTAAAATCAAACACCTTTACGGACAAACTACACATATTACACCACTTGCTAATTCTCTAAGGGGGTTTCTTTCCAAAAATGGTGTACTTGTTGGGGGTTCGCTCTGTTTTGTACCACATACGGCTCTCTAATGCATCCGACACATGTAAAGGAGTCTGTCAATTTGGCTTCTAAAAGGCCAACGCCCCTCTTTCCCTTCTGAGCTTACTGCATTACCAAAACATTTTATTTGCATGTGTGGGGCAATTTTATACTGCGGGAGAAATGAGTACACATTTTTGGGGTTTCATCTTATAATGCCTAATGGTACAAAAATTAGCCGTAAAGTGACTTTTTGAAAATGTTCACCTTTTTCCTTTGTAGGGACCTAATTGAAGCAACACCTGTAGGGGAAAAATACACTATTACACCTTGCTAAATTCTCCAAGGGTGCACTTCCAAAAATGGTGACACTGTTGGGGTTCCCCTCTGTTTTGGTACCACTAGGGCTCTCCAAATGCATCCGGACACATGTAAAGGATGATTGTCAAATTGGCTTCTAAAGGCCAAAGCCCTCTTTCCCTTCTGAGCCCTACTGTGCACCCATACAAACACTTTATATGCAAAAGTGGTGCAGTTCTGTGCTTAGGAGAAATAGTTTTACACATGAGTGGGGTTGTGTTCATCTCTTTTATCCCTGTGGCTTACAAACATTTGGGGATAAAAGTGACTTTTTTGAGAAAATTTCAACCTTTTTTCCTTTGGGGGCCTAACTTGATCAAACACCTATTGGGGGAAAATACACAAATTACACGTTGCTAAACTCTCTCAAGGGTTGACTTCCAAAATTGTGTCTCATGTGGGGCTTCCCCTGGTTTTGGTACCACTATGGCTCTCCAAATGCATCCTGACACATGAAAACTTTTTAGAGCCTATTTGCCCTGCAAAAACGAAACAACGCTCTTCCATTCCAAGGCCCCCCTGTGCCCGTCACAGGGTACAGTGCAAAATGGCATTGGCATACTCAAGCGGAATTGCCCTCAACATTGTAAAATGCCATTTCCTTTTTACACCCATTGTGAAGGTGCAAATTTTAGTGTTTAATGAATCATAGTAAGAATAAATTACATTTCTCTAATTCACTTCATTTCTTTCACACTCATGTAACGCTCAAAGGGTTAACCAAAATTCCCAAAGGTTGTTTTGAATATTTGAGGGTGTAGTTTCTAAAATGGTGTCTTTGTGGGGGGTTTCTGTATGTGGGCCTTATAAAGTCACTCTAACTAAATTGACCTCCAAAAAAGTAGGTTTTGATGATTTTCGTAAAATGCGGAAAAATTGCACCTAAAGTTCAGCCTCCTAACATCCAAAATAAAGGAAAAGATGTTTGAAATGATGCCAAGTTAAAGCAGACATATGGAAAATGTTAGTGTCAAGTTATTTTAGTGGCTAGGACCAACTTTCAAAAAGGAAAATTTTGAATTTGGAAAACATTGTTGTTTTCAAAATTTTTGCCAAATTCCATTATTTCATAAATATACTAAATATATTATTAATTCTCAACCAGCATAGACAGTGGTCACGAAAAAACAATCTCAAAATCAACTGGATATGTTAAAGCGTTCCAAAGTTATAACACCACTTAAATAGACATGTCAAGATTTTAAAAAATGGTCCATGTCAGGAAGGTGAAAAGTGGCTTCAGCGTTAAGGGGTTATGACCGAAAAAACGTAGAATCCCGATAGGGCGGTCATTAAGGGTTAAATAGTTTTTAAATTTGTTGATGATCTGTAAACTTACTTTGCCTTAAGGGGCGATGTGAAACATCACTGTGTTGTAAATATTTTAACACTGCTGAACACCTGTTAACATTGCTTGACAAAGGCTGATAACAGCTGAAACATTGCTGAGGATGGAATAAACTCACATTTTTTCCACGATTCCTTGAGTTGCTGCCACTTTTTTGCTTTCTAATAAGATATACAGTTATATATATATATATATATATATATATAGATATATAATATACGATATATATATATATATTTATCTATGTGTGTTTGGGTGTGTTGTGTGTGTATGGTTTGCTATTTATGATTGTGTTTGGTGTGTACTGTTATATCTTATTTAGTATTTTGTGTATTTTCTCATATGCATTTCTATTGGTGTGTTTTCTCTGCCTTTATGTATACACATAAATTTGTGCGTTTAGGTATTTACATGTATGTTAGGTGTGTACGAGTATATAAAATTAGTGTATGTGTGTAGAACTTTATGGGGCACATTTACTACGGGGCCATTCGCCATTTTCTGTCAGACCTGCACGTCTTTGTAGTGCAAACTCTTGCATAGGTGTTAAAGAAGTATCTGCACCACATTTGAGTCACATGCAGCCCTTTTTTGGCGCGGTTGCACTAGTTCTCATGTGACCACAATTCCGGACGAATTGTGTTGCACGTTCCATGTCAAAGATGTACCCAAAAAGTGGTGCATTCTATCGGGGCAGTGCAGGGGGCGCCAGATTCATGGGAGAACGTGAGCCAGAATCCTGATCCGGTGCCCCATGCACACTACACGGGTAGCTGCACATAGTGCACACTGCACTGTTCTTAGTAAATGTGCCCTATATGTGTGTATATATATAATGTGTTATATTATGTCTGTACCAATGTGTATATATTTTTGAAGGGGAAGGGGGGAGCTCCATGCAGAAATCCCTATGGGGCCCAAGCTCTCTTAGTTATGTCATTGCCTAAATTATACTATTATATATCGCCTATGCATTCTGCTGGAGGAGACAAGAATTCATGTAATTTCCAATATATGAAATATTTGTATATGCAAGCAATTTGTAAATATGAGGAATGTGTGTTGGTCTTAGATGTACATTCATCGGATAATAGTATATGGAGCATAATGGTGCATATATATATATATATGCATATATATATATATATATATATATACACACACACTACTGGAAATCAAAATTAGCGTACGTTTAGATTATGTATGATCACTTTATTTTTTTTCAGAAATAATGAATTTTTTTTAATTTTTTTAAGAAAGCTTTATTAATTTTTACATAAATTATACACCAATACATATTACACCACATATCTACACAGTATTTCCTACATTTCTACATATAATAAATTCCATGAATAAAATGGCACTTATGTGCATCTTGGTTTACATTCCAATCTTAGCACTACCTATAATCTATACAAAGCAAATAGACCCAAATTATAGTGCCATCTATATGCAAAACATCAACCCATCAAACCCACCCCCCACCCCCTGCAGGAGGAAAGAAAAAAGAGGAAAAAAAAAAAAAGGTCTTTCCAAACTTGGTGGTTCTTAAGAGTATTAACCTTCCCGTATTCCTATACTGTGTTTTGTCTATTCCATTTATCCCATGTTCTAGCCCATTTCTCATCGTACCTCCTTTCTACAGCCTGTATTCTTTCATATTTCGTTTACCTTAAGGATAGATTATCCCCTCTGATTGTTATTTCTTACCACGTTACGACCCATCCCTTACAATCAGCACTTTCGCCACATCATTAATTGAGGATGGTTGCTTTAGGTTGGTCTGCTTTCCTCGGGGCTGCATTTCCCAATCATAGCTATCGAGATGGAAGGAATAAGAGATTAATTCTAAGGCTGGTATTCACCCACTGAAATACTATCACTCCAAAACTCATGAATTACTTTGACATGACCATATTACATGAGTGAAGTCGGCTCCAACCTTCCACCATTTGTAACATAGGGACAATTCCCTGTTTTCATCCTATACAAATCAGTAGGGGAGGAGTACAGCATATAAAGAATCTTAATCTGTATATTAAGGGTCGACTGGCCACTGTGTGCCTGTGAACACTATTGCACCCCGACACCTATTAGCTTCACCCTGCTGCGTCGCTGACTCATCCCCAGTGTCAGGACTCTAGCTCTATCTGTGTCCAAGGAGGTCACAGAAGAGTTGATATAAAGGAGCTTTAGCTCTCTGCATCATCATTGTCCCCTGTAGCTGTGATACGGCAGCGTGGAGTGTTGATGTCATCATCTACAGATCACATCAACAGGGAGGATGTAGAGAGGAGAGCTGCTAGGGAAATAAATTAATTAAAATTAATTTGAAACAAGCAAAAGTGGATGAGTGGGTAGACCACATAATGGGCAGGAGTATGTAGAAGAGGCAACAATATGTAGTTAAGTGGGGGGTCCACAATAGGTGGGAAATGAGAGGGGGCCCCAATATGGGTGGGTATGAGAGTAGGCCCACATTATGGGGATAGAGAGGGGCCCACATTATAGGAGGATATGAGAGGGGGCCCACATTATGGGTATGGATGAGAGGGGGCCCACATTTTGGGGGGTAAAGAGGGGACCCCGCAATATGGTGGGAGGGATAGGCCCACAGTACAGGGAGATATGAGAGGTAATGTTAATCTGATTTTGCTGTGTTATCAGTTGGTTGCTTGCCGTCATGTTCAATAAAGAAACTGTCAGTTGATTTGCACAACATTGCTCCGTCCAGCCCGTGGATACAGCTGCTTATCCCACTGGCTCCACATCCATTATATTCCAGGGACTCATCCTACAGACACTCAGTGGTTCCCAGGGAGAAACCAGTACATCCAGCCTCTCCCTCCTTATTGTCTTGCACCACCATGCTGGAGGCCTGCCAAGCTGTAGGTCAGCCCTCTGTGTCCCATACCAAGCACCGTCACCACAGCGTGCCCTAGGCCACACCAGGCAGCCACTCCAGCATTAATAGGCCCCCGGCTGGCCTCCAGGCCACAAGAAAAAGGCTAGGCCCCGCTGGGGTGATGAATGGGCAAACTAAAATAATGCATGTGTACTAGTTTCTCCATACAGTAGGTGTCTTGAAGCTGTCATCCCAACAAAGGCTTTTGTGCAATTCAGTTTCAGTATGAGTTCTTCGTGACTGTGGATTGGGTGGCTTTTAACTGATATCTGGTAAGAATTTTATGTCAATGTAACCTAAATTTTTGATGTATTTACCTGCTGTATGAGATTACTGGCAATGAAATTTTGTTTAAAGGTTCTTTAGGCAGGACTTATAGCTGTCCCCTCCGAATAAACCAAATTCCTTAGATAAGTAGTTGAACTTGTGTCACTAGAGATGATGGCTATATACTCGCGAGTATATGCTCGGTCGATTATTCATCAACTCGGACCGGCTCGTTACTCGGAGAGTATCTCGCCGGCTCGAGTTCGAGCGTTTAATTAAAATAAATTGAATAAAAGTATTTTTATTGTAAAAAAAATATACAACATGTTTGCAGATGTTTTACTTGTAAGACACATTGATAACAGATTCTCACTTTCCAGGTGTTCGCAGCTGTCTCCGCAAGTTAGGAGATGTGCAGAACATCTGGAATGTGAAGAATGTGTTTTTCAATGTGTCTGCCTAAATGCTCCTGTGTCACGTTTTAATTTTTTAATAAATCTATTCTCACTCTGCAGGTGTTCGCGCGTGTCTCCCGATAGGTTCGGAGATCGCGGCACAGCTGCAGTGAAGAATAGTGTGTTATTTAATGTGTTCTGCTCTCGCTTAATGTTCGTGTGTTTTCACTGTTTTAATGTTTTTAATTCTTTCTCCACATTGCAGGTGTGCGCGCTTCTCCCGAAGTGTGCGGAGTCACATCTCCTAACTTAGCGGGAGACACGCGCGAACACCTCAAAGTGAAGAATAGTGTTATTTCAATGTTTCTTACAAGTAAACATCTGCAACATCTGGATTTTTTTTTTGCACGTTCTTTACTGTTCAGTTTTAAAAAAAAATGCTCGGGTCCTCCCATTGACTTCAAGGGGGCTCGTTATTCGAGACGAGCACTCGAGCATCTGGAAAATTCGTCTCGAATAACGAGCACCCGACATTTTGAGTCTCGCTCATCTCTATGGTCACCCTATAAGACAACAAGAATACCCTTTGACAGTCACAGCATTCACCTCACAAGTATCTACTGTGATATAGCATTTTACACACATAGTGGGATACTTTCCAGGTAGTTTACCCTACTTTTATTAGTTTTGCCTGACTGGCTAAGCTTAGCTTGGGCCGGGTTGGGGGCAGGTTTTTAAAAAATAAGAAATGTGTGTAACTCAGCTCCTCTGCACTGGATGTCCTGTGCCGCAGTCCATCTGATCCTGCCCCTGTTTGTTTACAGGGGCTTCTAACTACCTAGTCCCTATCTCAGCATCGTATGGTGCTGGGAGACTGGTGTAAACCAAAAAATTTGATTCTGCGGATTATCCATGAACCCTCTTCCGTTTCACACAGCAGTTTTCTGTCTAAGAAACATGTAATATGTCCCGGACAGGGGGACTTGTCGGAATGGTGAACGCACTATGTACAAACGTTTTATGGTAACACTTCAGTAACAGAACTGACTATGATGCTGTGAGTTCACTTCCGATGTCCCTGGTTGGTCCAGAACACCAGCCATTACACAAAGTTTGAAGATAGGCTGTAAATCCAATCTCATAGACTGTTGTATATATTGCTTCTAAAATTTTTGTCCAATCTTTAAAGTTACGATAGAAATAAAATAGTTAAGCCTACAAATGTTCAGAACTAGAAACTACTTTATTAACATTGACTACATTTGTTTGGTGCGTTTTGTTTTAGGTTAACTAGCAGCATGAGCTATGGGTCATTACAGAACCACATTTCGTACTAATCTGGAAAATCTAGAGAGTATTTAATCTTTTGCTTCAATGCACACTGATTACCATAACCTAATAAACATACAGGCTTAATGTCCTGCAGCATTGTTGATTGATTATTGTGCCACTCTTGCTTATAGCTGCATGACTGCACAGTGAGGACATATTATTATATTAACAGGAAGTCTGGTTTCTGCAAAAATGTTCATATATTCTATTGCTTGACAAATATATTTACCAACTGCTTAGCTAGCTGACGCAATTCAATTGTTCCGTTACATTCCTTTTTGGCACAAGTTTTTTTTTAAGGTTGCTGGAAAAATTTGTGTATTTAATAAATTGATGGCAATGTTTTGTTGATTATTATATTGGATTCCTATTTATTAATTTCCTATAATTAGCAAAAATGTCTGCATAAAAACTTATCTTGTTGCTATTGTGTGCTAACTACTTTGGTTTTGCTGAGCCTCTCTTACACCTTCCCTCATAGCAGCTCCTCCATGACATTTGCTTAAGGATTTATGCGTATTAACCACCACAATCACAAGGTGTTAGAGAGATTTTTATCTGGGCTCAACCCCTCCCCCCCCCCCCCCATTGCATGTGACTTTCAAATAACTTGTTCATGGCTCCCGGTACCAGGAGGAGAGAACAAACCCAAGATGCAGACATGGTCTTCAGCTGCACTCAAATCACGCTGTTATTTCAAAACCACAGTCGTATATCCAAACACCCATTGACTTCAATGGGGCTCGTTATTCGAGACGAGCACTCGAGCATCTGGAAAAGTTCGTCTCGAATAACGAGCACCCGAGCATTTTAGTGCTCGCTCATCTCTATGTGTCACCCTATAATGAACAACAAGAATACCCTTTGACAGTATCAAGCATCACCTCACAAGTATCTACTGTGATATATAGCATTTTACACACATAGTGGGGATACTTTCCAGGTAGTTTACCCTACTTTATTAGTTTTGCCTGACTGGCTAAGCTTAAGCTTGGGCCGGGTTGGGGCAGGTTTTTAAAAAATAAGAAATGTGTACTCAGCTCCTCTGCACTGCTGATGTCCTGTGCCGCAGTCCATCTGATCCTTGCCCCTGTTTGTTTACAGGGAGCTTCTAACCTATCTGTCCCTATCTCTCAGCATCGTATGGTGCTGGGAGATGGTGTAAACAAAAAATTTGATTCTGCGGATTATCCATGAACCTCGGTCCAGTTTCACACAGCAGTTTTCTGTCTAAGAAACATGGTATATGTCCCGGACATGGGGGACTCCGAAATGGCTGAAGCACTATTGTACAACGTTTTATGTAACACTTCAGTAACAGAACTGACTATGATGCTGTGAGTTCACTTCCGATGTCCCTGGTTGGTCCAGAAAACCAACCATTACACAAAGTTTGAAGATAGGCATGTAAATCCAATCTCATAGACATGTTTGTATATATTGCTTCTAAATTTTTGTCCAATCTTTAAAGTTAGATAGAAATAAAAATAGTTAAGCCTATCAAATGATTAGAGCTAGAACTACTTTATTAACATTGACTACATTTGTTTTGTATCTTGTTTTGGTTACTAGCAGCATGAGCTATGGGTCATTACAGAACCACATTTTCGTACTAATCTGGAAATCTAGAGAGTATTTAATCTTTTGCTTCAATGCACACTGATTACCATAACCTAATAAATCACTACAGGCTTAATATGTTCCTGCAGCATTGTTGATTGACTTATTGTGCCACTCTTGCTTATAGCTGCATGACTGCACAGTGAGAGACATATTATTATATTTAACAGGAAGTCTGGTTTTCTGCAAAAATGTTAATATATTCTGATTGCTTGTACAAATTTATATTTAACTACTGCTTTAGCTAAGCCTGACATCAATGCAATTGTTTACCTGTTTACATTCCTTTTTGGCACAAGTTTTTTTTTAATGTTGCTTGGAAAAATGGTGTATTTAATAATTTGATGGCAATGTATTGTTTGGATTATTTATTTTGGATTCTCATTTATTAATTTACTATTAATTAGCAAAAATGTCTGCATTAATTGTTGCTATTGTGTGCTAACTACTTTGGTTTGCTGAGCCTCTTGACACCTTTCCCCTCATAGCAGCTCCCTCTCTCCATGACATTTGCCTTAAGGATTTATGGGCGTATTACCACCACAAATCACAGGTGTTAGAGATTTTTATCTGGGCTCAACCGCCTCCCCCCCCCCCCCCATTGCATGTTGACTTTCAAATTAACTGTTTCATGGCTCCCGGTACCAGGAGGAGAGAACAAACCCAAGATGCAGACATGGTCTTCAGCTGCACTCAAATCACGCTGTTTATTTCAAAACCACAGTCGTATATCAAACACAAAAGCAGCGCTGGGCGTGAAAAGGAGATAAGATACTGTATGCTATTGCCATAATGAATTTGAGCATATTCTCGGAAAAGGTTAATAGGCCTTGTTCACAGACATGTTTATACTAATACCTGAGAAGAAGGAGATAAGCTGGTGCTAGAGCAGAATATAAACATGGGGAAGGACAGACTGGCTTCTCATTAAATGTCAAGGGTATCAGCTGGCAGCAAGCAAACAGGTTACAAAAAAAAAAAATAATGAGTTTGCATCATGATCTAGCTGGACTGCTTGACCCGCGGCATCACCCCGCTAATACTTAAAATGGTTTCTGTTCTGTTGTTCTCTCTTGCTCCAAGATGTCCGCCGTAGAGAATATATCATTAACACAAGGCACAGCAGGCTTGAACATGATCATGCCACACCTAGCTCAGCGAGATAGCGCACTGCTCTTCATTTGCCACAACAAAGAGCTGCGTGGTAGACCCGAATGCCGGCAATAGTAGGTATCACATACTACAATAATAACAGTATGACACAGATCAGACTAGAATATTATTATAAATACACTGGATTTAGGAGTGTCGCCACCGCCTAGGGTGCTTGCGCGCCGGCGCTTGAAGATTTAGAGGGCCAGCAGACCGCTAATTGGTGCTGGCCATTTCCAGGAATTTAATAAAGCCAGCCACTTGCCTTCTTCTCTGAAGGATCTTTGTCTTCTGCCTCAGTGAAAGCTTGTTTGTTTGCCTTGTGCCTGTCTGCTGATTTCCCGTTTGTGACCCCCGTTCCGTTCCTACTTTACTCTGTGCTGCCTGACTTGAGCTCCTGCTGCTCCTGACGTTATCCCATGCTGCCTGTACTCGACCTCTACCCTGTCCCTGACCACGATTCTGCCACATAGACTCCGCTCCTAGGTGTCGGCTTACACCATGACCGCGGTGTTGTACAGAGGATCCACGACTCAGATCCTGACAGACACATTTTACTTAATTTAGATTTTCGTAATCAAAACTTTGTGGAGCCTTTTTTCATTTAATCCATTACAAATGTTTAATTTCCCACCCAAAATGAATGTATTGTCAAAAAATATTACAATTTGTAGACCACACCTCCATCTTGTTTTAACCCCTATAAAACACCTAAAGCGTTAACAAACTTCTTAAAAGTGGTTTTTCATATGTTGAGAGGTGTAGTTTCCATAATGGGGTCATTAACAATTCTAGCTATTATTTAGTCCTCTCACAGTCAATTAAAAGTTGAGCAGGTCCATCTAAATGTTAGTTTTGGTGATTTTCCCAAAAATTTTAAAAATAGCACCCAAATTCTGAGCCTCATAACATTCTAGTAAAATATTTGAAATCTTAAAAAACCATGCCAACATAAAGCAGGCATTTGGGAAATGTAAGTTATGAATTTATTTGGCAACATAAAGCAGACATTTGGGAAATGTAAGTTATGAATTTATTTGGGATCTATGATCTTGATCTGCATCAAAAGTATAGAATTTTTATTTGAAAATAAAGATTTTTTCCACATTTTTGCCAAATTTAGTTTTTCTTCATAACTAAACACAAAAGATATCATCCAAATTTTTAAACTAATTTGAAGTACAATGTGTCACGAGAAATCTCAAAATCCCCTGGATATTTTATATCGTTCCAAAGCTATAACCACTTATAGTGACGCAGGGCAGATTTGAAAAATGGGACAGCGTCCTAAAGGCCAAAGGCAGTTTTGTAAAATATTTCCTCTGAGTCTAATCCCTGCCGTGACAATAAGGTCCATTGTTTTTTGTATAGAATCTACTAGGAAGCAGGCTAAATATAAAAAGGACAGACCAATAGCATAGATAATAGACTAATAGATAAACATAAAATTGGATTTCCAATGTGAGAATCCAAAAGGATTCCCTTAAAGAATGTTTCTTGTCCCAATTAACCTCCTCTTTGGTTTGGCAACCTTTTTTAATACAAAGAATGAGAAATATTTCAGAGATTGCTGATAATACTCCACAAAATATTTGGCCTGGGGTTTAATGTTTATTGGTTGTTAATAAGGAAAGTGGTAAAATTGGTCAGCAATTTTAAGTTTACCTATTTCTTTGGCTATCATTAAACATACAGGAGGGAATTTATCATACGTAGATGTAGGCCTTTTCATGTATCCATTCTGAGAAAATCTGTGCCAGGTCCTGCCCACTCCGAAATTGCAATTATTTCAGTGCTACTACACCAGAAAACTGTCGTAAAAGCACTGATAAATCTCCCCCACACTGTGTAGACAAATACATATATTACATCACAGTGTGTACATTTGATTCCATACACTACATGGTTCATGTCACAATTAGTAAAAGATTGATTTCTAAATGTTTTTTCCTTATTCCAGGAGTCAGGTCAGGTATTGGTATTCCCTTAAAATGAATGACAGCTTTTCACTGGATCTCAGCATAGGCAAATGCTTAGAGAAAATTTTCTGAATATCTTGGTAATTCATACTGTAAATGGTGTAAACACTAAATTATTAGGCATATCATTTTTCTTTGGACTACCATGTAAAAGGGTAGCTTGAGTTTTTGCTTTGGCTTTGAGGAAGCTTTTGTGTAACAGATTGAATAACAGATTTGGGATAGTGTTCCTTCCTTAGTTTCCTGTTTATGTTTTTATCTTCCATAGAAAATCTGTTTTCATCTATGCATGTTCTTCTTTCCCTGATAAATTCAAAGATATTGCATTTAAACATAGCTTAATTTAAAGCGTAACTGTAAGGTTATAGTGATTTTACCAAAATATTATATGTCATTCACCCTTTGAAAACAAACAGAATGATGTCTACTTTTTGCTGCTCACCCTTTTCTTTCCAAAGTTCTGGCATTTTCTGTTCTGAAAGTGTTTGACAAAAATCTTTCTCCCCAGAGGTGAAGTGGGCGGAAACTAATGTCTGGCAGTCTATGCCCTCAGGCTGAGGCCAGTTAGCTTGCCCACAGACCCCATGATGCCTTGTGTTTTCTCTCAAAGTAATTTAGCAGTAAATCCAATGAACACTGCACAGTGCACTTACAGGATGTATATGGGGACCAGCCTGGCAGTTTCCATTACACGGAGGAGCAGGGAACATGTTATAAGTGGTATAAATCATTAGTATATAAAGTCTATAGCCTGTGCTGTTTGAGCACTAAAGGTTAATAGCTTATCTGCACAGAGCTGATATTACTGATGGCGAGGAAGGGAGCAACATGAGGTGCAGAGAGAGACAAAGAAAGTTCTGTAGAATCACAGACTGGGATGGTGGGACTGATAGAGATCAGGGAGATCTTGTACCTCACTATTCTGTGCAGGAGACATCTGCATTCACTTGGGCACATCCAGCTCTGCTATATTCACTGACATACAACCTCCTCTTCTGTGAGCAGGGAGTAGCAGTTCCTCCCCTCCCATGAAACCGACTCAGAAACATAGTGTAAACAAAGTATGGATTCATAGGGCTTATCAGCACATGGATAGGAGGCAGCCATTGCAGCACTGAGGTAATCAGAGCAAGGAAACTACTGAATATAAGAAACAAAGATAATAGGCAAAGTTGTTTTACATCCCAAGAGCTATTGATTTGTGGGAAAGAAAAACCTTTACAGTTACTCTTTAATTATAACTTTATTTATAACTATAACTTATTCTTTATGTTGTTTTGTGACATGCCCGTTTATGTTTGTACAGCTAGGGCCTAGCCTTTTTATTTACTAACTTTAAATATAGGTCATGTTTTATTTTTTTCATAGTGTTCTTCTAGACTCCCTTTAACCCCCTCATCCTTAAATAACCACACATAATGGCAAAGTCCTCCCAACACAGGTAAGGTGTATAGTTTATGACACTGCCACAATCCTTGCTGGCACTTATCATGTGCAACACTCCCCCCCCCCCACTGGGAACTAGCCTTTTCTTGTGGCCTGGAGGCAGCCGGGGCCCAGAATACTGGAGTGGCTGGTTATTGCATCCTTGGGTACGCTGTGGTCACGTAGCTTGGCATGGGGACTGGAGGGCTGACCTACAGCCTGGCAGGTCTCCAGCAGGTGGTATATGCAAGAAATATGGAGGGAGAGGCTGATGCAATGGTTTCTCCCTTGGTCAATCCCTAAGTGATGGATGGGGAAGCTTGCAGTGGTAAGCAGCCGTATCCAGGAATCAGGCGGAGGTAATGCTGTGCAAATCAACTTACAGTTCTTTATTGAACAGCAGGCAATGGCCAAACAATTAACAGCAGATTCTCAAGCTGGAAGAGAGTCATGGAGAGCCGGTCCGCAGGGAGGTTACACACAGCCTGGTAATAGATTAGCTGGTACAGATGGAGCTGAGTTCAGGTAGTGGATCTCAGATCTGGGCTTCAGTTTCCGGACTTGTCCTGGGCGCTATTCGCAACTACTACCTTGCCCATGCATTGGCAGGGGTGTTGCATAATCCTTGGTAATTGAAAGTGCCGCCCATGGCTCATCTGTGGACTGGAGGGGAATGTAGGTCCTGTAGATAAAAAGGAATCTTGATCAAAGAGAGGAAACCAATTTTTCTTGTACTGTTGTGATGCCTGCAGATAAAAACCCTTCATATGGTTAAAGGAAAAATAAAAAAAACTATGGCTTTTAGAATGCAGGAGTTAAAAGAGTACAAAAATGAAAAAAGGCTTAAACAACTTTGTAATTATAAAGCAAAACAAATGTCCCTACATGAACTAATACCAAGTTTCAAAATACCCTCCAAAAATAGCCTATTAAATAGTCATCAATTTAGTGGTTTACATTTGTTCGATTAAAGTTTTACAGCTAATTTTCTCATTTTAAGAATCATTTCTTCATTAAATGACATATATAATAGATGGGACACAGTCATTTCTGAGACCTTCAGAACTGCCCTTAAATATCATTGCTTCAATTAAACATATTAACCCCTTGGCACCTTGACTTATTAATGCCACAATTACTCGCATGAATATAAAAATTTATATCCTCCTTCAACACCAGAAAGTGATTTCCACGATATTAGCATAATGGGACCTTTTCAATTAAATGATGAATTGGAACTATATCAGAAAATAGAAGTGATCATAATTTAGTATAGACAATATAACACCAAAAATCTTTTTTGTCTTCCCTACTGAACTCTGTAATTGTTACATTTAATTCCTGTGATATACAATTTTGTATGTTTAAAGGAAATCACATCCTATAGATGTTAATCCCGCTTCTTAACTTATGAAACTGCATTTTATATTAAAGTTAATTATGTAGAAGTGCTTCCGGAGACATTACCACAGCCCCTCTGGGCTCCAGTTTCTCAGTTTCTTTGGCTATCCACTCACTGCCTCTGCTTTCTGCCTCTCCTGGCTCTTCCATATGAAACCAACAAGGCTTTGGCTCTAGCTAGACAGGATGAGTTGGATGAGTTGCCTGTGTTTGACAGCTACATTGAGATTGTGAGTAGTTGGGAGGCTGCAGTCTGAGGTGCTGGAGGGAGCTGCAAATGAAGGGGAAGACATGTTTTAATAAGGGGATGAGTATCTGGAGAGAGCTGTTTTAGGGGGGAAGGCAAGTTACCCTAATGGGATGAGGAGATGAAAGAAGCTGCAGGTGAAAGGCTAGGAAGGCTATACTGAGGTGATGGTATAAATTACAAATGGTTGAGAGCTGATGGTATGAGGGAAGGTAAACTGAGGGGAAAGGAATTTAGTAAATTGGGTGACAGGGGGTATGAAGAGGGTTTAGTCAATGTAAGGGGTTGAGAGCTAATGGTGTGTGTCTGGGGGACTTGCATATAGCAGTGCTGTGTGTGTATGAATTTAGCAAGCTGTGTATGAATGTAGCAGAGCTGCCTGTGTGTATGTTTCTGAGCTAATACAGAGATTTGGGTGTGTGGTGAAAAGGGAATTTGTCAAATTTGTCATTTTGATATATTTTTCCCTATTTTTTTTTGTAATTTACTTTTTATTGGGTTTTCAAAGAAAATGAACATATACATTTGTCAACAAGATGCAAAGTAATACAATTCTCTTCATTCGATTTACAGGCATCTACATTCTACTCAATGCCAGTTAATCGGATAATGAGAATTTTTCCCTATTTTTATAGTGCATGTCTAGGGTGTGTCTTACAGTAAGGTGTGTCTATAATACAGTTTTTTTAATTTAATAGATATATTAAAATAACTCCCTACAATTAAAGCAAAAAACAAATGATTTAAATAGCATTATTTTAAAATATGCTTCTGAAAGGCAATGGAAGCCAATCATAGAATTGTCCGGTCCTGTAAAAATTGATTTTTATAAATAAATCAATCTACATTTCTGCAGCTCCATCGTATTCTGAACAGCATGTTACAGATTCATAACATGGTCATCTGAAACAATAAGAGTGAGGGCCCTGTTTGCCTGTGAGCTTACAATTTATAAAGAGTTACAGAGTTCAGTAGCATATACTTAAATAGTTGTCATCATTGAAAGTCATAAAAACAAAATATTCTCAATATTTTTTCTAAATAAATAGATTGCTGCAAAACATTCTGTTCCGTGAACATTAAATTCAGAGTCTGTCATGGGCAAAAGTCATTGCCTAATACTGTGTTCATGTGTGATGCACTTGTTAAAATAGCAGAAGTTCATGTCCCAGAGCATGAACATAGATAGTAATCTGCCGGGGGTCTTTGTGTATGGATCAACAACTTTTAACTTATTGCTAATACTATGGCAAATGTTATGGTAGATTTTACTTACCATTCAAAAAGATTATTTCATATTAATGTTATTTTAAACAGTTTATATTATTGTTTTAAATAAATAAAGGAACACTGATGCAATAGAAAAGTTCTAATAAGTCATGTATGCATATATATATATATATATATATGTAATATAAATATTGAACTAGCCTAATGGTGCTATTGACATGAAATTTTCACCAGATGTTGGTAACAGTGCATCCACACTGCCAAAGAAATGAAACTAGAATTCCATAAATTTAGTTATATGCAATAATGAGAAATAACACATTTTTGATGAAAGGTGAAAAAATCTGGGAAAGTCTTGATACCAGCCGAAATCTATCAGTAATTAAAAAATCAGGTGCTGTCTGACAAGTGGAGGCAGCACAACTGTGAGGTCTATTTAGTGGTGTGAAGCAGAGACTTTCCCAAGATAACTGGGGCCTTTACAGATTTTGGAAAAGGCAACCAGATGTGAGATATTGTGTGAGACCTGTGTGTGGACCATTAGGGGCGGACAGAGTAGCTTGGCAGTTTCTGGAAGAAAAAGGAGGAAATGAGGTGATTCCTAGAGGAAGAAAGTATGGGGGAGAACTTCTAGTCTTGTAATCCTGAAGGGCTAGGGCTGTAGTCAGCAATGTCCAGTTTAACCCAAAAAGTTAATTTTAAGCTGTCGTTGAGGAGGGGAAACTTTAATTATGATCATTTTGGTAGTATTGAGAAGCTCACTACTAGTAAGTCAGTACCAAATTTGGCAGATTCAGCACCCATGACCTCCAAAGCACGAACAACGTCACCTGTTTTTAACCATTGCCAATCTGGTTAATTGACTACTGAGCAGCTATTCAAATAGCTTGTAGACCCTTAGCAGTTACAGGCATAACTTCTGTGTGCATGGCTGTGAGTGGCCAAGTGGATGTAGATGTTGCCGCTCTTAGTAGCGTCATTCAGACAAGCAGGGACTTTTCTTACCAATACCAATAATTGCCCTTTTTTGGGCACTTAGTTAGGGAGAGAAGGTGGCAGTGATTAGGGACAGGTGGAAATCTAAAATAATTGCCCTTTTTAAGGAACTGTGAAGAACTACATTAAGCTACTGTTAAGCTGCTATAGTTGTACTTGTACTATTAGCATTTACAGCATCGTTCAGCAATACTTAAAAGACCAGACTTAGTACTTTTAGCTTTTTCAGCAATATCTTAAAGACACAATCAGGTGCATTTGGTGCTGCATTGATAAATCATGTCCTGTCCCTTTCTGCCATGGCAAGATATGATCATTTAAAGATTTTGAGGCATTAAGGTGTCGTAAAATACTTGGTTGTAAAAGAATATTAATAATTCCTTTATTTATACAGCGAACACAGATTACACAGTGCTGCACAGAGTTTGCCAAATCAGTCATTAACATACATCAAACCTTCCTAATGTCATCACAAGCAGTGGGGCTATTGGAAATCTTACTTAGGTGGAAGTTTACATATAGAAATTTGTCATAGTTTGGGAATCCCTTTCAGATAGATTGATCACTTATCTCTGCTTCCCTAGACATCAGACTTACAACATCATTGCATTGCATGTATATGTCTGTTTGTTGTAAGTAATTTTTATTTGATAATCCCTTTTTTGTAAGTTCTGTCCTTTTTTATATTAAAACCTTACTTAAATCAAGAGCCTTCTTTTGTTCTAATGAGTATTTTAACACACTTAGTATGGGAGAGGAGGCGGCTATGATTAGGGACAGGTGGAAATCTGAAATAATTGCCCTTTTTAGGGCACTGTGAAGAACTGCATTAAGTTACTGATAAGCTGCTATAGCTCAGGACCAGACTTGTACTATTAGAATTTACAGCATCATTCAGCAATACTTAAGAGACCAGACTTAGTACTTTGAGCATTTCCAGCAATATCTTAAAGACACAATCTCAGTATAGTTTGTAGTTCCAGCATCATTTAGCAAAATCTAATCTTAGCTGCAGGCGCAATTGGTGCTGCTTTGAGAAATCATGTTCTGTCCCTTTCTGGCATGGCAAGATATCATCTAAAAGAACATCAAAGTTTCCTGACTTCATCACAAGCATTGGAGCTATGGGGGGATTTGGAAATCTTACTTATGTGGAAGTTTACTTATAGATATTTTCCATACTTTGAGAATCCTTTGCAGATAGATCGATCACTTATCTCTGCTATCCAAGGCACCAGACTTACAATGTCACTTAATGTAGAAAGGTTCTTTTTATCCATTTTGTTTTATCAAGCTGTTTATGTTTGCATTGCATGTATATGTCTGTTTAATGTAAGTACATTTTTATTAATTATAATCCAGTTTTTGGAGTGCTGTATTATTTTATATTAAAACCTCACTTAACCCCACAATGTTACCTACATTGATTTCTTAACCCCTTAATGTCCAGGCCTTTTTCATTTTTCACTCCCCACTTTCAAAACTCCATAACCCTTTCTCCATGTAGAGAGCTGTGTGATGGTTTGTTTTCTGTATAACAAATTGCACTTCATAGTGATGGTATTTAATATTCCATGCCGTGTACTGGGAAGTGGGAAAAAATTCAAAATGTTGAGAAATTGGTTAAAAAATGCATTTGTGCTGGTTTCTTGTTGGCTTCGATATTACGACTTTCACTGTGCGCCCCATATGACATGACTACTTTATTCTTTGGGTTAGTACTATCACGGGGATACCACATTTATATAGGATTTAAACCTCCTGTACAAAAAAAAAAATCTTTATTTGTCCATCTTCTGGTGCTAATAACTTTTTCATACTTAGGTGCACAGAGCACTTTTGATGAAATTTTCAATTCTACCATTTCACGGACATTTTATTTTAGATTTTTTTTAAAATAGCAATAACGTGGCATTTTCGACTTTGGGCGCTATTTACTGTTACGGGGTTAAATGCCAGGATTACTTTGGGATGTGGCAAAGCCTAACATGTCTATGATTTTACTGTTTATTTATATAAGTTCTAGGGAAAAGAGGGTAATTTATATTTTTAGGTTATATTGATTTATTTTTTCACTTTTTTAAAAAATTTTTTACTATTTTTCAGATCTCTAGGGTGCTTTAACCCTGGGTTGTCTGATTGATCATACCATGCACTGCCATAAAACAGTATGGTAGTATATGTGGATTTTACACATCATTTATTACAATGTACAAATCACACATTGTAATGAATGAGTTAAAATCAGACAGCCACAGGTCTTTGTATAACCCAAAGCTGTCATGGTAACCATTCGCCATTCGCCCCAAATGACTTCACAGGGGGTGGCGATGAAATCCAATATTTAATATCTGCTGGGATTTAAATGCCTCTGGCAGCTTTGCCTGAGGCATTTACAGGTTTAACACCCGCGATCGGTGCCAGCACTGACCGCTGGTGTTACTGGTGGGTGTTTGCTGCAATATGCAGCAAATGCTCACCTTGTATGGAGAGGACTCAGCCCGTGAGCCCTCTCCGTATAGTAGGAGTAGACGTGTGACATACAGATTCGTCAGCCTTATATATAAGTAGTGGCAGTTAACATAACTTAGATTTTGGAGGATGGAGAGCTGTCAGAGGATGGTCCAGTGTGACCCGGCAGGCTTAAGTCTGTGATCCTGGGATAGATTATTTCTATTTAGAATATTAAGTTTATGGTATATTAAATGATTCCTCACACTTTAGGGTTGGGTTCTTTTATAGAAGAGTATCTCAGGCTACATGAAGTCTCTGGTTGTTTTGACACATATATTTGCAAACAGTTTGTCCCTTTCCCCTCTATGTTTTTTCTATATTTGGCACGCACCTCCTTAGATGGCAGATGCATACCGCAGTCAAAAGAAGGCCAAGCAACTCCACTTATGTGAGTTGGGAGGGCTTGACAGAGCTGGTCAATTGGAATAGAAGCTGAACCAAGCACTTGTGGAAGATGATGCCTAGCAACAGTTGTCTGTAGTAGCCACACTACCATTGGATTCAGCAGAAAGTTCTGCTCTGGAACTAACTAGACTTGGAAGTACCGGTAGGACCATTTCCCAGAATGGTATGGAGTCAATCTTCAACAGATGGGCGGTTGTTTCCCTAAATTGCGAATGGAATTTGCATTAAAACAACACCAGACTGTGTGATTATTTGTTGAGTGGCAGGCTGAGAGAGCATCCAGAGCAGTGGGCCATAAGAGAGTACCAGCTGGAGCTAGCACAAATCCAGATGTTGACTTCTTAAGCACCAACTCAGAACTGCAGTGAGACAGTATCCTTTGAACACTTCTTAGATCATTTTCCAAATATGCAAATGGATTGTGACCTAGACACTTTTCTTAGAGGATTTGAGATAATCTGCTGGCAGTGCCAAGTGCCCTGTAAGCAATAGACAATGTACCTTGCTCTAGGACGAAAAGGCAAAGCCTTGGATGTATTTGTGTCTCTACCTAAAGTAAAAAAAGAGAAAAGACAGCAACCGTCACTTTCAAAGGAAAACTCTTATATGGTTGACGCTCGTAGCCGAAAATCCTGGCATTTAGATCCAAAGTCCACACCAAAATTAGTAGAAGCAACTAGTGAAAAAGCGATAAAGGGATAAAAAGCGATAAAGTGAAAAAGGTAGATGTTTTATTCACTTAATCATAATATCTGCAACATTTCGATTCACCACTAAACTTTGTCAAGCATAAAACAATCATGTATGTGCAATCTATGGTATAAAAAGATTACATAATAAGAGTAAAATAAAAGTTAATCATATACAATTTATACAAAGTGACATTTCATATTGAATCAATGTCCTATAGCAAACAACTCCACAAGGAAGGATTCAGCGTGTGGATTAACCTGTACTCCAAGTTCAGTACTCAATGCACTAGAGCTGCTACTTCCATTGTCAAGGCTACAAAGATCCTGTCATCTCAGCTGACCGCCATCAAGATTCCGGTAACTTATATCTCATGATGAGGATACTTAGTTCAATTACTCTGATCTCTGCCATTTTACAAGAGTAGCGATTAGTCTATACATACCTCAGAGTTATACTCTTTGCCGATTTAATAATATGGGCATGGATTCCATTAATAAAAATGGCAGCACTTAGTGTATTATGTGGCCAATAGGGTCACATGACTGACTGAATAGTGCGTCACACATGTGTACACCATCCGCGATTGATTTCGCGGCAGTAGTGACTTCAAGTAGTATTTCACTTAGTGTAGTTTTCAGGGGGTTGATCCTGTAATGCTAAATAAGCAGCATAATGCTCAACCTGCTGTTTTTTACTTGATCCAATTTGTTGTTATGGTATCCGAGTAACCCGCACACACAGCTGCATTGTGATTAGGACTCCCAGGGGCTGATAATGTTCATGGACAGTCACATATGATATGCATAGATAGTATATGCACCTTTGTGGTTTATTATAGCGTTTCACATATATATTTATAAGATTTGGTGTATATCCGATGTAATGATGTCATTCATGATGTAATTTCCTGTGGGCATAAAAACCCACCTTGTAACACATGTTGGTATGCTTGATAATGGCTCTATAGATGAGCTGAAACATTGTTCTTTATATTGCCATGGGTCAATAAAGACTACCATTATATAAACTGGAGTGCAGCCTCATCACATTTTTGGGATATTTGACCATACAAACCTGCCGATTGGGCTTGTTGGAGGTACGCACCCACCTTTGGACTTGATCCCCCACACTCGCTGTGCTGCTTCACAATCGGACTGTGTACTCCAAGTTCACTACTCAATGGACATGAGCTGCTACTTCCGTTGTCAAGGCTACAAACATCATCTCACTTGACCCCTGTCAAGATCACGGTAACTTATATCTCATGATGAGGATACTAAGTTAAATTATTCTGATCTCTGTCCTTATGCAAGAGTGCATATTACCCGATACTAGACAAAATAAACATAATAGTAGTAACATAATTTAATTATCCTAGACAAATGTCGTTATATTTGCTATAATATCATGAAGATGTAAGTATGTCATAATTAACAGAATATATAGAGTGAGCTGTAAGTATAGTAAAAAATGTTCATATCAAAAGATGTTAATATCAATGAAATTGACTTATTCTGGGGATCTATTCATCATGTCATACACACTCGGCCTCTATTAGTGCTAAGAGAAAAGAGGGTTGAAAAATCACCTCTTTCACTAGGTGGCAAAGGATGACTACCACCATAATCTCATACAGCACTACAATTAGGCCACCCAACTAAATTAAATGTCAACAAATTATTACCACAGTTACCCCCCCCCTGCATAGGGATATTCTGCATCCAAATATCAAAATTGCACGTATTTGTTGGTCTACGCGTTTCAAGTGGATTTCCCGCCCTTAATCATGACTAATACATAAATACAAACAGTATACATTTTAAAAAATATCAATCTACAAGACATTTAGCATAAAGATAAGTTGTTCCCCTAGATAACACTGGCCATCCTAAATTCCCTATTGAGACCCTTCGCCTCCAAAATATCTAGTTAATAAATCCATTTTAGTTCTAACTTTTTCAATGCTCTGCCCCTGTCTCCCCCAGGATGAAATCTGATGTTACGATCTCACAAAATGATCTCACAAAATAATCTGTTAATTCTGTTTTTCCAGTTCTAATTGTTGATTTATGTTGGTTTATATGAATTCCTGTGTGGTCTCAGCCACATACACATAGCCCCACGGGCATTGGATCAAGTACACTATGAATTCTGATGTACATGTAAACAAGTGCTAAATATTATATCTTTTTCCAGTTCTAGGGTGAACAAAGGTATTGCCCTTCACCATATTGCTGCAACTGCAGCAGACAAGGGAAGGGTATTGTCACTTTGTTGGGTTGCAAATCTGCATGTACAAAACATTCAGCGTAAAGGGAACCTGTCCACCAGGAACCCTTTTTAAAGGCACTCCCCCCCCAGTCCCCACAAAGAGCATAGTACATCCCTGCCAAAGGTTTTTTTGTAAAAATTGGTTTTTACAGAAAAAAAGATTATGTTATAAGTGTACCTTTCAATTAGCATCTTCTGCTGTGTTTTACTAGGGCAGTTGTGGCCAATTGGGAGGGGCCGGACATGTGACCTTTTCCAATATATGACTATCCGCCACAACTCGGGATTGGCTGTAAGCAGTAGGGGTGTCGGCTAAGCGACAAGTGATGGGTGTTATTATATATTTGAAAAGGTCATAAAAACATTGGAAGCTGTTCCCCAAGGGTGGGGGGGGGGAACCGCTCCTTTCCACCCCTCCCATTTGGCACTGCCTAGTCACACAGGCAGATGGCTAATGAAAGGTACAATATAACATAATCTTTTTTTTCTGTACAACTTGCAATTTTTTATAAAAAACTTTTTGGCAGTGTATGCACTATTCTCTGTGGGGGGGACTGGGGGAGTGGCAAAAATGGGTCTCCTGGTGACAGGTTCGCTTTAAGAGTTTTGTAGGCGCATTATAGGAGGCTTTTGAAATTCTGTAATTTCTTGCAAATGGACTATTGATCTTTCATGATGTTTTCAATGTTAAACCACTTATTGGACAAAATATTAAGCGCAATGTTATTCTCGTTCCTCTCTTACTTTCTTGGGTTGTAGGAGAGTATTCTCTCAGCAAGTTTTTAAACTTACTTAGACCCAATTTTAACCTTGTGTTAGCCGGCAATTTTGGTGGGGTGTCCCTTTTGTACAAATTTTCTACACATAGTTTCTGATTGGGGTTTAACCCTATCCTGGCTATCAATTCTCCTTCCCTCCTACCCTCAACATTTCTGAATGGAAGGAAATCCTGCATATACTTAAAGTAATTACTGTTAAAGTGAAAAAGGCTATTCTTGTCAGTATCCTTTGTATAAAGAATCGGTAATTAATTTGCAGCGCACTAACTTAGTTCCTGTCAGATGAGACGGCACTGGTTTTTCGGACCATCCTTAGATAGCAGCGGCCATGTTCGCCGACCCTTGCCAATTAATTGGGTGTATTCCTGATTCAAACTTCATTTTATGTAACCGGTTTGCTGGCCTGTCAGCCTAATACCCTTTGACTTTTAATGAGAATCCAGTCTGTCCCTCCAGATGCTGCATAATACATATGAATTCTGGGAGACACTATCTCCTTTCTCAGGAAATTAGGATAACATATCTGTGTTACAACAGGGTCTCTGAGAATCTGAGGCACATTAATTATTTTTTCCCGCAAATGTGCTGATACCAATAACTTTAAGTATACTATTCAACGCCTACTCTTCTGTCTGTGATATTATTGCATTTTAAATACTGTATATACTCGAGTATAAGCCGACCCGAGTATAATCGAGACGCCCCTAATTTTTACCGAACAAAAAACTGGGAAAAACTTCGACTCGAGTATAGGCCGAGGGATGGAGAATGCATTGATCCAACCCCCCCAATAGCATACAGCCTGCCAGCCCCGCAGTAGTATACAGCCCGCCAGGCCCCGCAGTATTAAGCATCCTGCCAGCCCCCAGTAGTATACAGAGCCTGTCAAGCCCCCAGTAAGTATACAGGCCTGTCACCCCCAGTAGTATTTATTAGCAGCCCTCCAGTCTTATTTAGGCAGCCCCTAGGATTATCCGCAAGCCCCTAGTACTATACATCATCCCATCAGTAGTATTTAGACAGCCCCCCTAGTAGTATACCGCATTCCCCTAGTAATATACAGGGAAAGTGCCCCTAGTAGTATACAGCAGCCTCCTAGTAGTATCCACACCCTAGTAGTATAGCAGCCTGGCCCCTCAGTAGCTACAACCTGCCCGTAATTATACAACAGCCGCCTAGTAGTATACGCCTTCCCCTAGGAGTATACAGCAGCCCCTATATTATAACAGCAGCCCCTATAGTAACAGCAAGCCCCTATATAGTATACAGCACCCCTAGTAGTATACAGCAGGGGAGGGGGAGAAGTAAAGGGGCGGGTGGTAATGGTAAGGCCCCTAGTATTATACCACAGCAGGCCCTAGTAGTATATGCAGCAGCCTGCCCCCACGGACCTTAAAAAAATAATACTTAACTACTCACCCTCCGATGTCAGCGCGGCTCCCTGATGTCCGGCGCGGCTTCCGATGTCCCGATTTCAGCACGGCCCCATCTTCTTTCTTCTCCGTCTTTGCTTCTTCTCCGCGGCTCCTCTTCTTTCTCCAGGCATGGACTCGGCCATGTTTTCTTCTAGCATTCGCATACTATTATGACGCGGCTGCTGGCTGACGTCATATTATGCGGTTCGGCCTGAAGCAAAACATTTCCGCGTCTATGCCGGAAGAAAGAATAGAGAAGAGGATTCCGCGGAGAAAAGAAGACTGGACGTGCTGACCCTCGGGACATCTTTCAAGCTTTCTGCCACTCTGGTGACCCGCTGCCGTCGGAGGGACGAGTATTTAAGTTATTTTTTTTAACCTGGGTAATTTTTTTTAATAATAGACTCGGTGTATAGAGCCGGGACGTTTTTCAGCACATTTTTTTGTATATCTACGAGTATATAGACGGTATTCAAACACCGGGAGAAGATCTTATTACACAAGATGACGTGTTCTTAGTTTTTTATGTTCAATCATGAAAGGGTTAATTAGGACCCACCTTAGGCAAATTCAAGGCTGTTTGGCCCCGTGCCTAAAAATCCCTACCATGTCCTAAAATTGCAAAGCTTCTCTAGACTTCACCATAGTAAATTCTAGCTCTGGTATATGCAAATTAATCTCCTGTACAAAAAACAACAGATGACAAGAGACAACTAAACGCCAAAAATGTCATCGCAATCTAGAGGACTATAGAAAAGGAATTTTATATAAATTTCAGAATATGGGAAAGTTTTCTCTTCTTCAAATATACTCAGAAAAGAAGGTGTAGACCTCTTGCTCAAGGTGGATCTGAAACAGAATCATCTAATGAATCTTCCAGTTTTCCATCCTCTTCCACTTTTTAGGATAAAGGTACAGAGCAAAAGGTAAAAACTGAGAGGGAGGAAACACAAAAGAACCAACAAAAGGCTACACGACTCGATTCAAATTTCCCCCAACGGGAAAGAAGCCAGTCAGGAGCTCAATACAGAAAATGAATTAGAAGTAAATTTTTCTTCTGTCCAATTTACTAAACATGAGTTAAGTATACTGAACAAGGCACAATCCTTTTCTCCCCAGAATAAGGTAGATAGTTTTCTTATGAATGTAATTTGTTTTTATTTTTAGACGACTTAGACTAAAAGCATTTTTTGCAGGCTCCACTTGTGAATTGATCGATACTGATAATATATCTGATGATGTCAATAGTGTTGCTATTTTTAAGGTCTACAAAGTGGGTTCCTCACTAAATCGACATGTGAATTTCAGTCCCCCCCTCAGACAGATAACACGGTATGGATACATGTGCTAATTGACTAAGTAAGACAACAGAGACCTTCACAGAGACAAAACCCAAAATTGCAAACTGAAGCGAAAATCAAAGTCCAATGTAGAGATCCCTATGACTCTGTGAATCGGACAGTTAAATATGAGATGGCGAACATGCCGTCCGAGCTTGATGGCTCGGCTCGACATTAGGGTACTCGGACGGCTCGTTGGCTCTCGGACGAGTATTTCCCCTGGCTGCGGAATCTCGCATTATAAATAAAAAACACAGTGAAGAACATAGAATAGAATAAAAACTGACACCGGATCTTTAAGATAAAAACACAGTGGGCAGAACACAGTTGCAGAATAAGATTACAGATTTCGGCACACTCTCTGTTACTGTCGGGGATACGCGCGATACGGCGCGCAACAAATATGCATGGGAAGAACAATATATAATGTGTGAGAACACATTGCCAGATGTATTTAACAAGTCTGCAATGTGTTCTTTCCACACACATATATTGGTTCTTCCATGCTATTTTGTTCGCAGTCCTGTGCCGCGCTTTATCTCCCGACAAGCAGATATGGCCGACTCTGTAATCTATTCTGCAGCTGTGTCTGCACTGTGTTTTTATCTTAAATGCATCCTGTGTTCATCTGTTTCACACGGTTTTTAATTCTATTCTTCACTGTTCTTTACCCTTAATCTGCTAACTTTCGGGAGAGTAATCATACCGCGAACAGTGAAGAATAGATCGCAGATGTTTCTCAAATTATCCGAAGTACAATTATTTTCAATTAACATAACACATTTATTCCTGAACCATGTCCCTTTGAAAAATGCTCGGGTCTCCCATTCACTTTCAATGGGCTCTCGTTACTATCGAAACGGACACACTCGAGGCATCTTGGAAATGTTGGAACTCGACTCGAGTAACGGCGACCCAGGCATTTATATGGCTCGCTCATCTTTTTTTTTTTTTTTTTTTTTTTTTTCCCTACGTATTAACTAGTCATATGTATTTTCACTTCACCTCACTGGAATATTGTGTGCATACGCATCACACACAGTTGAGAAAAAAAATAAAAATTAAACACAAATTGTACTGAACAAAATTGGTAAAAAACCAAAGAAGGTGAATACATTTGCAAGCCACTGTAATTACTATTGTATATCAAGTCGACATAATGATTGAAACAACCCATTGATTAAATAGGCTATTCGTTTTGCCTCATCATTGCCATGAATAAACAGAGACTGTGAAATTATATATACATTTTACTGCATGCCCTGTATAATATTTAAATTAAACTAAATAAAATATGGCTAGTATTTTAATGTTGGAAATGGGAAGAAAGTCAATAACCAAATGTTGCCTAAGATTCAGCATAAGTAGTCTTTAACTACATTATTTATAGAGAATATTTAGGATCTTGATCTGATGTATCTATTTATAAATGGATATTCTAAATATTTTGTCTAGACTTTTTATTCAGCCATGCAAAGATATTAATGTACTCTGCTGATGTTGCTTGCTAGAGATGCCGTAAAATACTTAATAGGCTACGCTGAGACCTATAAGACCAATAAATAATGATCCAATCCTTTATTACATAGCTCAATCATGTCTCATGATTAAATATCAAATATTACACTTAACAGAATTATATCAATCCACAGTCCTTTTTTGTTTTTGTATTTCCATTTCTCTCTCCTAACCTTCAAAAATCCCTAACCTATTTCATGGTACAGAGTTCTGTGAGGGCTTGTTTTCTGTGTAACAAATTGTGCTTCCTGATGTCAGTATTTTACCATACATTCAATGCCATGTGACAATCTCATCCAAGACGGCACACATTTAACCCCTTCCTGTCATTTGGCGTAATAGTACAGCATGGTGGGAGGTTTGTTTCTGAATTATGCTGTACTATCATGTCACGTCCTGAATGGAGCTGGTACCAGAAGCTGCTGGTGTCAGCTGACATTCCTCTCATCACAGGCTTTAACCCACTACATGCCACAGTTACACATGACTGCAGCATGTAATGAGCTTCTAGACTAGATTGGACCCCCCTCATGGCAGTTACCTGGGAGGGGGTGTTTGTTGCTCCGATGGTAGCCCCAGGGTCTGCTAGTGCCCCGGGGCAGCGCAATGCTCTCTGTGTTACAGTATGTTACAAAATGCAGTGTAATATATCAGTATTAAGTGAATATGTTCACTATGATACTATAATATTCACTATGTTATGTATATATATTTACAGTTAGGGCCAGAAATATTTGGACAGTGACACAATTTTCGCGAGTTGGGCTCTGCATGCCACCACATTGGATTTGAAATGAAACCTCTACAACAGAATTCAAGTGCAGATTGTAATGTTTAATTTGAAGGGTTGAACAAAAATATCTGATAGAAAATGTAGGAATTGTACACATTTCTTTACAAACACTCCACATTTTAGGAGCTCAAAAGTAATTGGACAAATAAACATAACCCAAACAAAATATTTTTTATTTTCAATATTTTGTTGCGAATCCTATGGAGGCAATCACTGCCTTAAGTCTGGAATCCATGGACATCACCAAACGCTGGGTTTCCTCCTTCTTAATGCTTTGCCAGGCCTTTACAGCCGCAGCCTTCAGGTCTTGCTTGTTTGTGGGTCTTTCCGTCTTAAGTCTGGATTTGAGCAAGTGAAAAGCATGCTCAATTGGGTTAAGATCTGGTGATTGACTTGGCCATTGCAGAATGTTCCACTTTTTTGCACTCATGAACTCCTGGGTAGCTTTGGCTGTATGCTTGGGGTCATTGTCCATCTGTACTATGAAGCGCCGTCCGATCAACTTTGCAGCATTTGGCTGAATCTGGGCTGAAAGTATATCCCGGTACACTTCAGAATTCATCCGGCTACTTTTGTCTGCTGTTATGTCATCAATAAACACAAGTGACCCAGTGCCATTGAAAGCTATGCATGCCCATGCCATCACATTGCCTCCACCATGTTTTACAGAGGATGTGGTGTGCCTTGGATCATGTGCCGTTCCCTTTCTTCTCTAAACTTTTTTCTTCCCGTCATTCTGGTACAGATTGATCTTTGTTTCATCTGTCCATAGAATACTTTTCCAGAACTGAGCTGGCTCCTTGAGGTGTTTTTCGGCAAATTTAACTCTGGCCTGTCTATTTTTGGAATTGATGAATGGTTTGCATCTAGATGTGAACCCTTTGTATTTACTTTCATGAAGTCTTCTCTTTACTGTTGACTTAGAGACAGATACACCTACTTCACTGAGAGTGTTCTGGACTTCAGTTGATGTTGTGAACGGGTTCTTCTTCACCAAAGAAAGTATGTGGCGATCATCCACCGCTGTTGTCATCAGTGGACGCCCAGGCCTTTTTGAGTTCCCAAGCTCACCAGTCAATTCCTTTTTTCTCAGAATGTACCCGACTGTTGATTTTGCTACGCCAAGCATGTCTGCTATCTCTCTGATGGATTTTTTCTTTTTTTTTCAGCCTCAGGATGTTCTGCTTCACCTCAATTGAGAGTTCCTTTGACCGCATGTTGTCTGGTCAGAGCAACAGCTTCCAAATGCAAAACCACACACCTGGATTCAACCCCAGACCTTTTAACTACTTCATTGATTACAGGTTAACGAGGGAGACGCCTTCAGAGTTAATTGCAGCCCTTAGAGTCCATTGTCCAATTACTTTTGGTCCCTTGAAAAAGAGGAGGCTATGCATTACAGAGCTATGATTCCTAAACCCTTTCTCCAATTTGGATGTGGAAACTCTCATATTGCAGCTGGGAGCGTGCACTTTCAGCCCATATTATATATATATAATTGTATTTCTGAACATGTTTTTGTAAACAGTTAAAATAACAAAACTTGTGTCACTGTCCAAATATTTCTGGCCCTAACTATATATATATCAAATAAAGTACAAAATCACTAAAGAAAAATCCTACATGTTTGGTATCGCTGTATCCATAACAATTTGTACAATAAATCAGAAACATTGTTGGATCCACTCCAGTGAAACTGTAAAAACAAAACGCAAAAAATGGTGATACGAAAATTAGATTTTTTTTATATTAGTTTTTCTTAAGTAAAATTGGAAAAATATATTCACCACTTAAAGACCTGGACCTTTTTTGTATTTTCATTTCCATTTTTCACTCCCCACAATCAAGAATCTATAAGTTTTCTATTTTTTCATGTAAAGAGCTCTGTGATGGCTTATTCTGCATAACAAAGTGCACTTCATAGTGACGGTATTTAATATTTCATGCTGTGTACTGGGAAGCGGGGAAAAAAATTCCAAATGCAGTGAAATTGGTGACAAAATGCATTTGCGTCATTTTCTTGTGGGCTTGGATTTTTCGGATTGTGTGCCCAAAATTACATGTCTACTTTATTCTTTGGGTTGATGTGATCACAGTATACCAAATTTATATAACTTTTATAAAAATTATAAGGTTTTCATACATTTGCGAAAATTAAAACCTCCTGTACAAATTTTTTTATTTTATTTTTCCATCTTCTGGTGCTAAAAACCTTTTAATTCTTTGGTGAACGGAGATGTAGGTGGTGTCACTTTTTGCAACTTTTGATGATGTTTTCAATGCTTCTATTCTTAGCACTGTACAGCCTTTTGATCACTTTTTCTTGAATTTTTTATATTTTTCGAAATGGCAAAAACATGTCATTTGCGACTTTGGGCTCTATTTTCCATTATGGTGTTAAATGCAGTTAAATAAAAAGTTATTATATTTTAATAGATTGGGCATTTTGGCATGTGGTGATACTTAATGTGTTTATAATCTTTACTGTTTATTTATATTTATATGCCTTCTAGAGAAAGGGAATGATTTAAATTTTTAGGTTTTTTTAACATACTTTTTTAAACTTTTTTTTAATTTTGATTATTTTTTTTTACACCCCCTAGGGCACTTTAACCCTAGCTTGTCTGCTTGAACCTACCATATACTGCCATACTACAGGCATAGTATATGCAAATCCCACATTGTAATGAATAGTTAAATCCAGAAGACTCTGAAGAGCCGAGGCTGTCATGGCAACTGATCAACGCCCCTGATGATGTCATGGGGAGTGACAACATCACCAAGATGGCGATGAATGAGTTAACACCCATGATCGGTGCTAGAACCGATCGTGGGTATTACTGCTAAGTGTTTGATGCAATATTGCAATATTGAGAAGCTTACTTTAATTATCATATTAAATATAAGAATATCAACATTCCTGTCTCATCAGGCTGGTGTTTCTGAGAGCTACATCTAAGAAAAGGTGGGACTTAGATATTTATTTGCAGCATTTCCAATTATGTCTTCAGCTGCCTGTATCTCTGGTTCTGTAGCTCACTGAGCAATGTGATGTGATGAGAAACTGCAGCGATTGAAACCTCTAAATATTGGGAACAATACTTAGATCCTTTAGTCTTTAACCACTGTACAACTACGTCACATGCCGGCTGCGGGGGTATGGAGACGGCTGCATATTGCAACAAACACATACTGTTAACACCTGTCGTAGGTGCTGGCACTAACCCTAAAAATGCTCTTTTTAAAATGCTCCCAACAAAGCTACCGGAGGCATTCAAATCCTGGTGGTGTGTAGGTGCCGCAATCTTGGTTTAGATCTGCTACACTTGACATCATCGGGGGGGGGGGGGTGATCGGTTGCCATGCCTTGAAAAATAGTAAAAATAAATAAATAAATAAAAAGATGTAAAAATTATATTAAAAAAAAAACCTAAAAATTCAAACCACCCCCCTTTCCGTAGAAGTCATATAAATATAATTAAACAGTAAAAATCATAAACATTTAGGTATCACAGGATCCCAAAATGTCCGATCTTTTAAAATATAATAACGTTTTTTTCACAGCATTTAACCATGTAATGGAAAATAGCACCCGAAGTCGAAAATACCAATTTTTTGCCATTTTAAAAATATAAAAAATTCTATAATAAGTGATCAAAATGCTGTAAGTCCTCAAAATGATACCTTTCAAAACATCATCCAAAGTCTCAAAAAATTACACCACCTAAAGCTCTGTGCACCGAAGTATTATTAGCGCCAGAAAGTCGCAAAATGAAGAATTTTTTTTGTACAAGAGGTTTTAATTATTGTAAATGTATGAAAACATTATAAAACCTATACAAATTTGGTACACCAGTGATTGCACCGACCCAAAGAATGAAGTAGATATGTAATTTGAGGCTCACAGTGAAAGCGGTAAAATCCAAGCCCACAAAGCAAATGCGTTTTTTCACCATTTTCCTGTTTCCCAGTACATGACACGGAATATGAAATACCATTACTATGAAGTGCAATTTGTTATGCAGAAAACAAGCCCTCATACAGCTCTCAACATGGAAAAATAAAAAAGTTATAGATATTTGAAGGTGGGGAGTAAAAATGAAAATGCAAAAAAGAAAAAGGGCCTCGGCATTAAGGGATTAATAAATAATTATAGTGAAAGGAGTACATCAAGCAAATTCTGTTTTGCAATGCCTAAACTTAATATTCCAATAGGGGAGTACTTCACATGTAGAACAAACGTTTTTTAATAAAATCCTTCTAAGTTTTGTAAAATATTGATTCAACTAATTAAACAGTAATTTAGAGGAATACAATTTAAAGATAATGCAATAATAATAAAATAAATGTTGCCATAACAATTTAACTTGAGGAAATAGGCATTCAATCCATAAGAAGCAATATCTTTGGAGCCTTTCAAAGAGATGCAGATAAATAAGTAATTGTTAATGGTAGTATGAAACAGCAGACGGCTGAGCTATTTAAATGTGATTATGTGTGTTTTTAAGACATATCCAGAGTCTCAAAGACATGATTGGCTGTTAATTAGATCAATTGAAGTTAAATACATTTAAAATGAATGGTATGGTGTGAGTCAGTTGTCGTTAGCATACGGCTTTGATATGAAATCTGTCCTGAGTTGATAATAAAATCTCTTTTATTATAATTTCATGGAGTGTTTTCCCTGTGCTATCTGCAATTTAACGCAGACCTTGCATGCTCTGCGCATATCATACCTCCTGCCTCCCTACTGCTTTTTCAAGTATAGAAATTAAACATAAAACATTTTCTAATCGAAATAAATGCTGCTGTGCACGAAGTGCAAGTGTTTTAATAAGCTGTTTACTTGTGTGTACTATTTAAATGATCTGCCTCATTTTGTGGCAAGCAACCATTCTAAAATAACTCATCTTTATGTTTTAGGAGCCAGCATGATAATAAAGTTATATACAGTATGGAAAAAGGGGAAAATAAAAATATAGTATTTTTCAATCTGTATACCTTCGGCATGTATTCTTTCTATCCTTTTTGACTCGATTTAAAGAAGGGGGGGCTTAAATCTTTACATTATATTGAAGGAGACAATATATTATGAACAAAAACATCATGTTTTAGGTATTCCCTTAGTATATACAATTAACAGATGTGGTGAAAATGGGTATAAACTATTGGTATATATAATGCATAGAATGACGGAAATCAGGATACATTCCAGTGGATAGAAAACAAGTGTTTCCTCTATAAACATGAAAATCATACAAAGTAATTGCACTATTTATTATTCAATCTGCCAGTGACATTAGATTAACCTCTACCTTAATTCGAACCCTTCATGCACGTCTCCAGGACTTCGCCCGAGTTGCTCCACTTCTCTGGAATGCCCTTCCCCGGACTCTCAGACTAATACGCACCCTCCAAAGCTTCAAACGTGCTCTTAAAACCCATCTCTTTAGAGATCACACTCGCTAACTGGATGAAACGTCAACTCTCACTTTACTAATCCATCCTATGTCCTATCTCCCATCTTTTATCCGGCAAACAGCAGATATATACTATATACTTTTCTGAATTTGCAGTCTTTTTCACCTTGGACCCTGTAAATAAAATGGCAGCTGATGGCGGATGATGGCTGGTTCAAGCAGCAGAATTTTTACTTATTAAATTATTTATTACATTTTTTTTATATTGTTCCCTTTATATATATTGTTCCCATATATCTGTATATGTCCCCTATGATTTGTAAAGCGCTACAAAATTTAATGGCCCTATATAAATAAAGATTATTATTATTATTATACAATCTCTGCATCTGGAAACAAATCAGCTTTTATAACTATTTTGTCTATGAAAATGGCGCAATAATAAGCCACTACCATGGGTGTTTACATGACAGACTGGAAGACATTATCCAGCTAAATTTTGACATATTTTCAATAGAAATGTTTTGACAAGACCTATCCTATTAAAGTAGTTATCCTGAGGAATCTGCTTCCATGAGGAATGATGTAGATAACTCATTCTTTGCTAGGTTGTCTTACAACAACAACTACTACTAACCACCCCAAACACTGACTGCAGGCAGTAAGTGAGTACATGGAAAATTAGTAGATACAAAATTTGTCAGATGTTGAAATAAGATTGATCATCCGGTAGCAACCAAACAAATATGTCAGTACTTTGGAAATAGCAGAGTTTGTGAATTGTCAACAGCAGGACCAGGACAAGTGTAGACATAAGAGGAGGATCACCCACAGCAATTGATGTAATGGAAAAAAGTTTTGCTTCACGGTAGTGCCCTTACCGGGGATGCATCAGTGCCGCTTGTATAGGAGCAGAGGAATGTTGTGCAGCAGCACTCGACCTGTTTTGTCACAGACCAGTCTACAGCAACCTCTGCATGAAGAATGCCAGACAGTGCTAAAGCCTGCTGTGCTGCAAGAGATTGCTGAACAATTGGTGTCATTTAGACTGTTAGTAGCACCCGTTGGCCAGTGATAGGTGCTTGATTTCTAAGTTAGCAGAAAAGTGGTCACTAGTGTGCAGGGTATGCAGGGAGAGCAGGAATATCAGCATCTATTGTAACTTGCACATACAGGACAATGTCAGAAACCAGGGGCGTAACTTTTGGGGGTGCAGAGGTTCTGGTCACACCAGGGCCAAAGAGGTATAGGGGGGCCCTTATAGTGTCGCATTCACATATGAGAAGACTATTACTATACATACATACATTATAGTCGGGGGCCTGGTACAGACTTTGCACTGGGGCCCATCAGCTTCTAGTTACGCCACTGTTAGAACCCTTGTTCTGTCTGCAATGTTACTTGCTCAGACCATATAAGTATGTGGAAAATTGGCCAAACAAATAGCATAGTCTCATTCTGGGTTGCTGTATGTAATGTGCAACAGAGTTCCCTGCTCTGTGGGCTCCCCTCCTACTCATCTGTAGTCGGGACAGATAGAGGGGGTAAGGGAGTGGTAAGAGAGTAAGCTACAGCTGCTTTGTGCCATTCCTAGTAGAAAGACTGTTGTCCCACTGTCTCACAGATGAAGCTGTCCGCAATGCTTCACTGCAGTGAATAAGGATATATATTTGTGGATGTGTCTGCATGTTTGTATATGTATTTTACATATTGTGGAGGATTAGCTTTTGTAAAAGCAGATACATGGGCTTTAACCTTTCTTCAGCACAACCCAAAACAAAACCTGCTTGTCTAAGCTCTAAATAAGTACAAGTCAAACCTGATTATACCAGATACCTTACTACCAGGTCCTGGGGATGCAATGGCAAAACACACTGGTGTATTTTCAGTTCCAGACTTTGTGCTCTTAGCTTTCACGTGCAGTGCACTGCACTCAGCTCCAGGACAGAGAAACCCACAGTCTGCACCTTTTTATGTAACTGAACCAAGTTCAGCTGATTGCACAGACATGTGGTCTAAGGGCAGAAAATGGACCACATGGGAAACCTACCCTCTTCTTTTCCAGTCAAGCCTAATGTCATGTGACCAGGGTGACATAATCAAAGGTCCTTGAGCTACTTAATATGAAAACTGTACCCCATGTACATATCAGACCACATAAAACAATCACAGCAGCATCCATGGACTTCTACTCCTCTCCATGCAGCCTGATTTCATGTGATAAAATATGCTGTGATTTCATGACATATATGCTTAGTGTACAGTTCCTAATGCAACAAAAGCTATAGGACCTGTGATGATGTCACCCTGGTCACATGACATTATAGCAGCATACAGAGATAGGGATGGAGAGAAGCTGCTGGATTCAGCCCGAGGAGCCCACGCCCACCTGGACTCGCTGTAGCCATGCTTAGTTACCAGATAAAACAATAAAGTTGAATATATGGGAATCTCAGGGGAAGATTTTTTAGCTTCAAGCAGGGTGTCAGATAGATACTAGAGCTCTATAGGAACCTGTCACTACCTGTATTTGTGAAAATAGTGGTGACGGGTTCCCTTTAAGACACATGAGACAGAAACTAAGGGGAAATATATCAGCCCTCAACGACTTTCCCAGTCACTATCTCACAAGATAAATGTGTGTATATATGTCATTATTATAAATATATATGTATGTATTCTGTATTATAAATATATGTGTTGTAATGTAGTTATGTTTGTATAGTGTATGAATGTGTGCAGGGCCGGTTTTAGTAAAACTGGGGCCCTGGGCAAAATTTTAATTGGGCCCCCCCCCTAAAACATTTTATATTTATATAAGGATTTAGATTTTTAATTATTTTAGAATCATATACACTATATTTATAATAAAATTATATTAAAATATAATTATATATATTTTATATAATGCCCCTGTTCATGAATTTTACATAATGGGCCCCTGCATTATATACACTGTATCAAAAACATACAGAGCCAGGCAAAGATGGATGCCCGTCAGACGTAACGGTTACCCCACTGGAAGTGTCCCGGGGCTTACAACTTCCACCAATAATGTATACAACTAACATAGCACGGGGTGAAAAAACATATATAAAACCTAACTTTTAATGATTAAGTCTATAAAAATACATATAGGATTAAAATCTCTGGACCATCACAATAAGCACTCACCCATGTAGAAGACCTATTGTGTCACGGGCTTCATATACATATACAGGAATGTATTAGAACAGTCTTACCGGTCTAGGGGGAGTGTACAGGTGCTGGAGCTTGGTCAGGAGTATAAGTCCACTGGATCCACCAGGTCAGGATAAAGTTGACTGCACTGCACCTAGTAATCCCTATGGTAATCTTTCCCTGACCCCCAAAGAATTAGCTCCCGCCCTTCCAAGGGCAGTCCCAGGGTGACCCTCGATACTGTAAACACCCTGGTATTCCCTAATCAAATCCCAACGCGTTTCTAGACCTGGGGCTACCAGGATCTGTCATCAGGGGATATATTAATTCATCCAAGATGGACCAATAGTGGGGATTGATAGATTCCCCACACAACCGGACGGCGTGCACATGGACAGTGGTCCTTGAGAGTGATGAGGTGCCGCCGCTAGTTAGGGGTGTGTCCCATGATAAACCATTTGGGGAGGAGGAGACGGCCAATCGCGTGGCCTTTCTACTCAACTGTGACACCTGGGGAGTCTGCAAAGGGTACAACCCTCCCCTAATTACTCACCATGGTTTCCCTCATGGCATTATGGCTGCTGTCACCATTCACTGCTTGAGACGCAAGCCGTGGGTGGATGCAGCCTCGTGGACCGCGCGCGAACCGGAAATGACCTAATAATCGTCACTTCCGGTTAGTGATCCACTGTGGAACGCAAGCAGGCCGCTTTGACACGCAAACCGGAAGTGACGCAATCATCATCGCGCAAACCGGAAGTGATGTAATTATCATCACCAAGGGTGGTAGGGCCCGCCCCTCTTTGAGTATAGACCAATCATAAAGAATTTGGAGGTTCCAGGTGCCGCCCACTAGTAATCCTTGCGGCAGCTAGAGCTCCATTTCAGATGAAGCCATTACCACCATTGCTGAAATCTTAAGCAATAGGGTATATAATAAAACAATAGTAGGGTAGGTTAAAAGTTTCCAACTCAGTGTGTCCCTTAATTCGAGTCCACATCGAAAGGTAAATTAGGAAAAAATAATAACCACAACTACTTTTTAGAATAATGTTACTATTCAAAACAATTGGGTTAATATAGCAGCGGGAATTAGTTTACTCAAAAAATAGGAAAATGTACATCTCAGCCATACATAGTCAACACCTCATTAACTGTGTATTGTCCTTCAGATTGGATTCGCCATAATATGGCTATCAAATAAAACTCGTAAAAGTCAGATTCTCATTTAACCCATTCGGGGTCACTGTGCTACACCTATAAATCCATTTGGTTTCCCTCTGGAGTATAGCCCTATCCCAATCTCCCCCTCGCGGGCTGGGTTTCACCTGGTCAATACCCATGAAGTGGATTTCATCAATCCTCCCTCCATGGCACAGATTCATATGGCGAGCCAGAGGGGTATCCCTGTTATGACGTATGTCCCCTAAGTGGTCGCCGATTCTTTTGCGTAACTGGAGTTTTGTCTTCCCTATGTACTCCAGACCACAACTGCACTCTGCTCGGTAGATGACTCCAGCAGATCTGCAATTGATCATTGTTCTGATCTCAAACCGTTGTCCAGTAACATTGGCCGTAAATGACTTCCCGACCTTTATCACTGGACACGCTACGCACCCACTGCATCTATAACTTCCTTTTAGCTCCGATCCTAACCAAGTTTTCTTCGGGGTATCTGAGAAGTGGCTCCTCACTAGTCGGTCTTTCAGGGAGCGACCTCTTCTATAGGTGATCAGTGGTGCAGGGCCAATAACATCCTTTATGTCAGGGTCCATTTTTAAAATAAACCAAAACTTATTCATGATATCTCTTACTTGTGCAGAGTCCTTACTGAACGTAGTTATCATCCTAATGGGTCCCCCTGTCTTGTCCCCATCTTGAGGGCCATCCTTATGTGTGGTTTGGAGTAGGGACTGACGATCTTGTGCTATTGCTTCCTGATACGCTCTGCGCAAAATCCTATCTGGAAACCCTCTTTCCAGGAATCTTTCCCTAAGGTCAGCAGCCTGCCTCTTAAATTCATGGTTATCTGAACAATTACGTCTCAGTCTTAAATACTGCCCCTTAGGGATGCCTCATCGTAAAGGAAAGGGGTGGCAACTCTGCCATCTTAGTAGGGCATTTGTTGCCGTTGGTTTCCTGAATACAGTTGTAGCAAGGGCCCCTCCTATGTCCCTGCTCACTAAGACATCAAGGAATGGAAGTTCGTCTTTATGGATCTCATAGGTAAAACGTAATCCAATATCATTGTTATTTAAGGCGCTCACAAAATTAACAAATTCTTCTTTTGGTCGACTCCAAATTATGAATATGTCATCTATATACCGCGCCCACAGCTCAATCCCATCCGTGAGATCCATCTCTGTTTGCTGAAACACTAGGTTCTCCTCCCACCAGCCCAGGAGCAAGTTGGCATAAGTGGGGGCACACGGCCACCCCATCGCCGTGCCCCTGAGCTGGTGGTAGAACCTCCTGTCAAAGAGGAAATAATTGTGCTTCAAAGAGAAGTCGAGGAGGTCAAGGACGAGCGAGCTGTGGGCACGGTATTGTACACCCCTGGAATTTAAAAAATGCGCCACTGCCCTCAGACCGGCCTCATGAGGGATCGACGAATACAGCGCCTCGACATCAATGCTTGCCAGATAATGGCTAGGTTCAATGCAAATTCCTTCGAGGCGTTTTAATAAATCCAGAGTATCCCGTGTGTACGATGGCAAAGATGTTACAAAGTCTCTCAGAATGCTGTCCAAATATAAACCCACATTTTGTATCAGGCTCCCTATCCCCGACACAATTGGTCTGCCTTTTAGTGGTTGTGCTCCCTTATGGATCTTTGGTAATGAATAAAATGTTGCCAACCTAGGGAATTTTGGTAGCAAGAAGTTCAATTCGTTTTTATTAATTAAATCATCACCAAATGCTTTATCCAGAATTGTTTTAAGTTCTCCATAGAATTTCTTTGTGGGATTGGCTGTCAGTATTCCGTATGCTCCCTCATCTTTTAGGAGGTGTTCGCACATTTTTTTGTAGTCATCCACGTCCATGACGACCACATTGCCCCCTTTATCAGAGGGCTTGATCACCAGGGAGGTGTCTGTTTCTAATTTTTGAAGCGCCACTAGTTCAGATTTACTGAGATTATTGCATCTGGTTGTAGGGCTCAAGGTCCTAAATTCTTCTCCAACCATATTGATAAATACATCTATTGGGGAGGTGTCCCCAAGTGGAGGTAGTTGTGTATTCTTCACTTTGAGTGTTGTAAAAGGACCTTTACCACTCGTTGTGTCCTCAGATTGCAAACCAAACAATAGACGAACGTCAGGTAATAATTCGGGTGGGATCCCTAAATCCTTGCTAGTTATAGCATCCTTTCTTTTATGATACTTATGCCATTTGAGTTTTCTAGCAAAGAGATAGAGATCCTTTACAGTTTCAAAATTATCATTCCCCTTCTCAGGTACAAACGACAGTCCCTTACTAAGAAGGCACATTTCGTCAGGTGTAAGGGGCCGTGATGAGAGGTTTACTATTTGGGATTTGTAACAATCTGAGTCACTGGGGTCCCCTTGCTCCTCAAGGGGTAGTTCTGTTCTAAAAAACCCCGTACTGTGGTGTCAGTGTTACCTGTGGTATTTCGAGTACCCCGTCCCCGTCCTCTTCCTCTGTTCCTCCCCCTGCCTGTTTGTTTCCTAAGGTCTATATCTGAGGCGTCCGTCTCTGATGATGACCCTTCTGTTTCTGGTGTCCGTCTAGGTAGCTCAGTCACGTAGGCCCTATTCTCTTTGAATTCCTGGAGGTCTGTGTTTCCGATCCTTTATATGGAACTGGAATTTTTCAACTGTGTTCTTCAACTGATTTTCTTTGGTTTTGAACTCAGGCTCTGCCTCAAATTTCTTGGTTATAGCAATCTGTTCTTTTAACTGTGCCTCAAGTCTGGCTAAAATCTGGCTAAAATCTGTCTTTCCTCGTCCAAAAGTAGTTATATATACACTGCCCCCCTTGAGTTTTATATGTTGCCCCCTTCATGAGTTTACATAATGTGCCCCCTCATTATATACACTGCTCCCCCATGAGTTTTATATATTGCCCCTTCATGAATTTCCATAATGTGTCCCCTCATTTTGAGTTTTATTTACTTCTCTCTTCATAAATTTAGACAATGTTCCCCTCATTATATACACTGCTCCCCTCCCCATGAATTGTATATACTGCTTCCCTTCATGAATTTAGATAATACCCCCATTGTATACACTGCCCTTATTCATGAACTATATATACTTCCCCCTTCATGAATTTAGATGATGCACCCCTCATTATATACACTGCTCCCCCTCCCCATGAATTGTATACCATGTTATATAACCATGTTATATTTGTTGTAAATAAGTTGTAGTAACTACTAATGATGGTATGAACTTGGCCTTACGTACTGTTATTCCTGTTAACAGACAGAATCTCCACAGAATGGAGAAAGAAAAAGAACTGCAAACAAGTTACTTTAAGACTTGCCTACTTTAAGTTACTTTAAGACGAGTTACTTGTAGATTTGCCTATTTGCTTTTGTTTTGTTCTCATTAAAATATGAGGTTGCCTTGAATTGATTTCAAGCCAAACCTATGTAGAATTTGAGAGCGACGGGGGGTGCTTGTTGCTTAACAAGTATATAGGGGCACATATACTTACCCGTTCCTTGGAGTTCACAGAAAGTGCATTCTCCGACGAAAATGCACTCTGCCGTAATTAACTAAGATCGTGTGCCGGATATCGTGCGCTTGTTGCTTTCCTGCACAGGTCTGCCAGAGTTCACCTTCTTCTTCCTGGTGCATATAAGTGCATTGTCTTGGGACAGAATTTTAATCTTAAATCCTGCGCTCAGCCCAAATCAGTCGGATTGTTCAACGGCACGCCCCTCGATTTCTGCCGCATGAAAGCCAGCGCAGCTGCACCACAATCCAATCGCGTGCAACACAATCCCAGCGCAAACCTGTTAAATACCTGTCAAAGCTGTCCCAAAACCGGCAAACAGTCCGACGAAAGTGCGATCCGTGACCCTTAGTAAATAAACCCCATAGTCAAAATACCTCATCCCAGCCCTAGTTAACAGGCTTCTGTGGTTAAATTGTACAATGTGTCAAGTTTTTACTGATATTGTCTGTAATCCCTGATAAACACGGTAGTCACACTCAATCAATATGGGTAAATATGCATCCTTGCAGATCAAATACACCCAAACATGTTGACCCTAGGGCCATTGGGTCATTCCAACAGGACAATATGATATTTCATGTTGGCAGAATGCGTTGTATTTGACTTAGTACAGAGGCATCATCCAGCTATAGTGTGTCTACTGGAGACTCATCTTACCAAGGATACACTTAAATTGGTAAAGAATAGATGGCCTCCCATCGAGTTGCACGCTACCTTTTCAACTTACTCTCATAGGGTCAGTGTATTTATTCATAAATCTGTGGACTTTATTTTGTTTTCATCAAAAATTGACTTGGATGGAAGATATATCTTCTTACATGGGAAACTGTGTGGGGTAGTGTGTATACTTGCTTTCCTTTATATCCCCCACCCTTCTCTCTACATGTCCTAAAAACACTAGTGGCATTTATTGAACAAAAAAACAATTGCCCAGTATGGCCATTTAGAGAGTACAACAGCGTTATGGATATGTCCATGGTAGATAGGTAATGGCAGAACAGTAACACGGACATATAGAACCCCACTAACAAAGTTCTGTGGCGAAATTGGACTCCATGATGTTTGGATAACGAAATATAGGGGTTGAAGGGGTTTTTAATGTTTCTCAAGTTCAACAGGGTCTATGTCTCAGATTGATAACATACTGGCCACAGAGAACTTGTTGTCTTATGTCAAAAGTATGAAATAAGAGGCAGCCAGTATGTCTGACCACTCACTGATCGCTTTGACGCTAGATATGGAAATTAGGGGCTTGAGAAGGCCCCCTAAACTTAATCACCATTGGATTACCATACTAAACTGTACACCAATCTGGCATAACTCCAATTTAGAGGAGTTTTTTTCAAATTAAGGACACACGCATATGGGAGGTATTGGGTATCACTAAAATATGGCCAAGAAGGGATAAAGTTCAATATGACCAAAGTGTAACAAAAGACAAGCTGATTTTCGGGATATGAGTTGGGGGTGCCCAGCCCTAGAAAATTTTTGGGCCGAGGTACATGTTTCAATAATCAATACCTTGGAGATTGTGTTACCTTGTTCCTTTGAAGTTTTGGTGATTAATGATTTTATGAATGAGGGAATAGTAAATATTTCAAAACAACAAAAAATCACAGCCTGCAGGTTATCTTTGATTGCAAAAATACTGATTGCAAGGACATGGATGAAGCCCGAACCGCCTTCTTTTGATAACTGAAGGGCTCTGATGAAAAACTTGGAACTATGAGAGAATATATTATGAGAAAATGGGATCTCTGGTGAAATGGGGAAAAATAAGGAGAACAACGGTGTAACGCTGTGGTTTGAAGGATGGATATTAATAACATTATTATTATTTATCCAATTATTCCCCTCCTCCTTGGCAGATTAGGGTTCTTGTCTTTTTGTTTTGCTTTTTCTCTCTCCTCACTTGGGTTGAGACTTGAAATATAAGGCATGCTCAATAGATATGAGTACAGGTTAATAAGGAACAGTAGAGCAAAATATTACCAACTAATAATATAAAAAAGTGAGAATGGGGAAATTCCCCAAGAGGTCAATATGTTAAATGCACAGTAACAAAATGAACAACGAATATGTGTATACTGTATGGTAATTATATGTTGTCTCGGAGCATGCCTACTCAATAATATAAACTCAATGGAACATCTTGTATTAATGTAAACCAAGTGAAATAATTTGTATGAATTTTTAATGTGAAATGTTAAAAAAAAAGATGCAGAGACAATTCATTGATTGTAGGAAGGTCAAATCGCTAAGGAAAGAGGGTCTGCTATTAGGAACCATTTTTCTAGCACTGATGCTGGTCTCCATGTGGAACATCAGTGGAACTGCCCCGATGGCAACTCTGTGGAGGACTAAGTCTGAGATGAAACTCTAGAAGTTGTTCTAATTTCTCTGAGGATTTCAAGGTATGACCTTGGGGTAAATTTACTAGGATGTCCACCTGTCAACTGGCAACTTTCTTGGTTGAGACACATTTGTGAATAATGTTTCTCAGGTTAGAATTACTTTAAATCAACTTCATATGGTTTTGACTTCTTTAAGACCCACATTCCATTGATTATGGGTTGTGTCTCTCATACAAGAAACAAGCAGAGGAATGCGGCTGACATTTGTATCCTCTGTATGACACAGGCAGAGCCACTGTCTAAACAATGACGTTGTTGGTGCTTACTGTGTCATTGAAAGGACGCAGGTAATGCAGTGGTACAGAATGAGAGGAACAAGCAGAGGAGGAAGTAGCAGGATTGTAGTTAGCCTGGCAGGTAAATATTTATCTTATTATTTTTGTATTTAATGGCCATGTTGCTGGAGGTATTCGTGGTGGGGTTGCAATTGTCAGCCAATGGTGTGCAAGTCATCAGTCAACATTTAAGATTAATACTTTGCACGATCTATTAGTTGGCCTAGTTTAATGTGCCAGATTTTGGTGTACTGAATTCATTGCCACACCCCCATTGTTGCACTAATCTAAAAAGTTTCTAAAAAGCTTGTTAAATGTGGCAAAAGTTATCTGAGATGTGTTTTTGGTATAAATGACGCCAGAATTTGGCCACACATACAAGGATAAATCCCACCACCAATGTCTTTGTATAAATATTGCAATTTCTACATTGCACAAGCCATTGCACATTAATGTTTGGAAAGTTTTGTTGAGGTCAAACTGTTAACTATTAGCCTTAATAAAAAGAGGTATAGTTTCTAAAATGGATTACTCCTTTGGTATATAGAATGCATTGAGTATCTATAATGATTTAGTATCTCAGGGGCTCTGCAAATGAATTATACATTTTAAAAACTATCCAAGCCAAGTTTGCTCTTCAAAACTAAGTGCTCTGTCCCATCTGAGGTCTGTTGTGTGCTCCAGCAGCAGTTTTATGCTAGATATTGAGTATTACTGAATCAAGGAGAAATTAAAACTTCTAAAAATTCTTTTCACTTTACTGTTTGTTCCATTTGTGGGGTGTACCTGAGTGTGGCTGGTACATGATTAAATGATGGCCGCAACAGTGTTCACTGGAATCTTGACTAGTTAAAATAATATTCTCCAACCAATGCCATTAGTCTATTTTTCAGCAATAAGGTTGACAAAAGTTTTTATACAGCTCATCAGAGGTTCCTTGTGTGGCAATTTGGCAATGAAACACCTTTTCCTTATGTGAAAGGATTGGTTTCCAATAATTGATAAATTTCAGTGTCCTGACTTTCCATAGCTTTTTGAACCTCTCTTTCTTTATCTGTTCAATACTTTTTCCTTTTGTTATTTCTCATATATATCTTTATTAAACACAAAATAATAAAACAAAACAAGATATATTACAAATATAGTCATTGTTCCAACTCAGTTTAGAGACTAGATAACAAAACTCTTTACCAAACTGGCCTAAAGTGTGAGTGACTTAACTCATATGGCCCAAACTAAAGATTCTTCAATGGACTCCACCTTGGCACATTCAGAGTAGTTAGACTTTCAGCACAAAATTAATGTTATACTATCTGATGAATCCTCAAAAGGATGGAGGACTTATTGATTTACCAGACTATAGTCATCCTACAGTACATGAATGTTGACTGAAATATTATTTCTAAAGACTTGAGTATTTTCATTCTTTTTGTACACATTGTAGAAAATTGTACAAAATGGGAAATTTAGAAAGTCTGATCAATAAACTAAGAAAAAAAATCTTATTGAACGATACACACAAAAACAATTTTAGTTAAATATTCCAACATTGTTTTAAAAGTTTTTGTAAACTGCTTGTGTGGATGTATAAAATTCAAAGGGCTCCATTAACCTACTGAGAATTGTTTATGTCAAGGGTAACCATCTGCCAGATAGATAATAGACTTGACAATCAAGCTATATAATGCTTTTGCTTTTAATATTGTTTTGACAGGAAGGTTGCAAGTCAATTTTGTTTCCTTCTAGTCCAAATGCAGCAATCATAAATAAAAGTACTTGCTTTAGAAAGGACTGTTGCTGAATGTAGACTATATTCTTCAAAGGTGTATTTGAAAGGCAAAGACAGAAAGGAATGAGGCCCATGCTTCGAGCCTTATCTTAGCTTCTCACAGTGGTTTGATGATGACCTTTAATGGATTATGTTAACATGCAGAGAATCAGTTACTTTCTAATGTATTATGAAAGTTTCAATGATGGAATGGCTGCATGACGGGCATTTAAGTTGAAAAGAGAAAAAGGAGGGACAAAAGCTTAACTTTCTCTTTAGCTGAAACTCAGATGTAAAGCTGTTAGACGATCAAATACCTGAGAACTGTGCCAGTCAAAAACAATTTAGTGACTATACTAAAAACAATGAACCATATTATTCATAAGAACCATATATTATTTGCTTTACTACTCATTTTCTCATTGCTACGTAAACATAATTCAAATACAGCAAAAGTTTGTTGAAAAGATAACAATTTCAAACTAATTTAAAACTAAATTATATTTAATAGTAAGTGGTTCCAGCTGTTTGCAAATAATATTTTAGCTGAAATGATCATTTAAATGGGTAGTCCAGGTTCATTCATTTATTCACTATTGCCCAAAAGTGGTATAAAATTAATAAAGAAGTTTTTCCAGCTTCAGTACTTACGTCTGGTCCAGCGTGTCTCCATCCATAAGCCCCTGTCGGTATACATCAACTCAGCATTAATATTGAGTCAAACTCCCACTCTTGAGTCCAATCATAGGGTGCATCATGATGAAATATATGATTGATATGAATATCTATAATTCTCACATAATTAAAAACAATTATGGAATTAAATCATGTATTGCATCACCCAGATATTCACTTATATCTGCATCCTGGAGACAAAGATACAAATTATTGTGTTAGTATAGTTAGTAATTAGGCAGCCTGTTTAGTCACTATGTAAAGCATTTGCGCGTGTCCCCTGCATAAAGATCCCTGTCCAAAGTTAGGTAAGTGGCAAGCCTTTTAACTACGCCACTGTCCATCATTTCTCTGTACATCTATGCCTAATGAATTTGTCTTTTTCTTTGTTAGAAAAGTGATATTTAATGAGGAATTTACATAACTCCTCTGCATTTTACTTGACATTTCAACTTAATCTGTTAAAACAACGGAGAAGGAAAGGTGCATTAAATTAGCTTTCTCCTCATTGCAGCTATATTCCTTATAGAAAAAATAAACTTTGTTAAACACTCCGAAACATCCAAAAACATTTTCATTGACACCCAAAATGATTTAAACAAATTATAATATGACTCCTCCCATTCCCCTGTATAAGATAAGGCTTGCCTGCACAGGGCATGCATAATTAGGTAATGAAGAAGCGCCAGAGTTCTTCTCCAATGCAAAAGGCTGTGTTTAGCCTTTGCTTAAAACAGCGTTTATCTCTGCCATGGGAACCCCCCTGGGACTAATAAAGATAAGATCCATCTTTACTACAGATCCACCTGTTGATTAGGGTCCTCAGCTAAAAAAAAATATTTTTGCAAGTGGATGGTTTTCCTTAAGCAGTTTTTCAATATTTTTTTTTTCAGGAGGTTATTTGTCAATTTGCTAATATGAAAGTATTTAAAATGTATTTATATTTTCATCATGCTCATTTTTAAGATAGACTAAAAATATAAAAATCAAACCTTTCTTACCAGGCAAAATATTCAATATGTGGTAATTGGTAAGAAATCCACTCTTTGCCTAGTAAATTCATCATACATTATTTTAGTCTAACTTTTCTCCGTCCTACATTAAACATTTTAACCCCCCTCCCAACACAGGACATAGGTGACTTGCAGACCCATGCAGTACTATTAATTCCAGATTCTGGCAATGGTTCCTAAGTGTAGCTGGTGGCAGAAGCTGCAGATGTCATCTTTAAATTACTGCTGACACCCACCTGAAACACACACAGATTGCTCAGATCTCAGGTGTTAATCCCTTTACACTCTGTGGTCAAGCATGACCATGCGTTGTAAGGGGAATGTGACCGCTCTCCGCATGGATCAGTCCCCCTTTGCCACTTATCGTGTAGGTCCGATCCTCCTACAGCAGCCCCGGGGTCTGACAAGTACCTTGGGACTGCCAGATAGCCTCACATGTCAGACCATGCTTCTGGGCAGGACCCAACTGTAAGTCACTAAGGAAGTGTTAGCATTATTAGTCAGTTACATAACTCCATAACACACTGCAATATGTATACATGAGCTATACAAGCAATAAAAAAAACTTGATAAAAAAATAATAAAACAGTAAATTAAAAGTTTTTTTAATTTTAAAAATTATCAAAGTGGGGGGCGTGGCTAGCAGTCGACGTGTTTGAGATGGCTCTAATCGGACCCCTAGAATCCTGACTCCATCCTGCACCCTGACGGGCTTATATCAGCCCGAGACTACTCTGGCAACCCAGTGCTGTCATGGCAACCTACCGTGGTGGTCAGGCCGGTATCTGTAGGAGGGAAGGACTGAAATCAGCTCCGGGAGTTTGAGGCCTGGACACGTGCAGAGGCGCAATCTGGCGCGCGTCAGGCCTAGATTGTGCTTAATCCTCAGCGCTGAAGAGGAGGACGGAAGCGCACTAAGGATCCCGCTGTAGCTGCACACCCCAGTGGCAAGAAGGTGAGAGGTGCCGAGTGACGAGCGCACCACACGATAAGGCCGCCCGCCACATAGACAGCACCGAGGCACATACCCAGCAGGGGGCCCGCTGCACAGCGTGAAGAGCCAGCCACCCGGAGAAGTGTCCTAGGCAGAGGAGAACTTCTGCAGCTCCAGAGGAGGCTGCACTGAGATAACAGCAGGAGACTAAGATACATCAGCTACCCGGGTCCCAGGGGAGCTGAGACTGAAAATCCTAACCCCTATAGCAAATTACCTGTTTTACATGCAAATCGCAGGAGCACTCCTGTTGGTATAAGCATATCCTGTCTGCCTCGGGCTGTACAATTAACCGCTGGAGGACATTACCGCATCTTCATATCATTACCAACCAACTCACCTGTATTATCACTGAAGAATACTGTTTGACCCTTATATAATTAACAACCAACTTACCTGCACCATTAATGAACAATGCTGTCTAATCCTCATATAATTAACAACCACTTTACCCACTCTGCTGCTGAGGAACATTGTTTAATCCTCATACAATTAACAATCTATCCACATATACTGCAGCTTGAACATATTGGGTAATCCTCATATCATTAACAACCACTATGAGTCCCCCAAAGTCTAACGCGGCTGAAAAATTAAAAGAATTTTCCCGTACCAAACTAGGAGAGACATCCCGTACCCCACAACCGCAACGCTCAGTTCAAACTAGGGTCAAACATGGCTTAGGTGCCCTCTCTGAGAGCTGGGAGGACCCAGAAGAACCCACCATAAAACAGGTCACAACACCGGTCTTGGCAGCAATTGACTCATGCAAAACTTCCTTGACTGGAAAACTGGATGAAGTGCGAGTGGATGTTAGCCTACTCCGCAATGATTTACAAAATCTGAGAGACCGTGTACATAATGCAGAGGAGAGAATATCGCAAATTGAAGATTGCACAGCTAATGTCCCCAGAACTGTCAACACTATAAAAACAGAAGCTGAGGCCCTGAAACAAAAGGCTGACGACCTTGAAAATCGTCTAAGAGGAAACAACAGAAGAATTATAGGTCTTCCCGAACGCACAGAAGGCCGATCACCTGAAGAATATATTGAAAGATGGATAAAGGAATTGTTTCCGGAAGCACACTTCTCAGCGGCTTATGCAGTGGAGAGCGCACAGAGTCCCTGCAAGAGCCCCCCCTCCAGGGGCAACACCAAGACCATTACTTGCCAGATTCCTGAACTGCAGAGATGAGATATTATATTACAACAAGCTCGCAGGTGAGCCAACACTGCTAGAGTGTCCATCTTCCCGGACTTTTCCTTGCAGCTACAGAAGAAATGAGCCACGTTTATGGATGTCAAGAGAAGACTTTAGGGACAAGAATCTCCCCTATTCCATGGCATACCCAGCACGTCTAAGAGTAGTGGACGGTGATAGAGTGCTGTTCTTTGTAACCCCGAGGGAGGCCAAAGAGTGGCTTGAGCAACGCAGAAGATCTCCTCTGCGCTGATGTGGATTGCCCGCACCTACGGGACTCAGTCAAATCCTTTTGCATTAGCATAATGTTTGTTAGAAATGTTCTGAACGAAATAAGGTTGCTATTAGAGATGAGCGAACATACTCTTCCGAGCTTGATGCTCGTTCGATGCTCAGATCTCAGGTGTTAATCCCTTTACACTCTGTGGTCAAGCATAACCATGCGTTGTAAGGGGAATGTGACCGCTCTCCGCATGGATCAGTCCCCCTTTGCCACTTATCGTGTAGGTCCGATCCTCCTACAGCAGGCCCGGGGTCTGACAAGTACCTTGGGACTGCCAGATAGCCTCACATGTCAGGCCATGCTTCTGGGCAGGACCCAACTGTAAGTCACTAAGGAAGCGTTAGCATTATTAGTCAGTTACATAACTCCATCACACACTGCAATATGTATACATGAGCTATACAAGCAATAAAAAAACTTGATAAAAAAATAATAAAACAGTAAATCAAAAGTTTTTTTAATTTTAAAAATGATCAAAGTGGGGGGCGTGGCTAGCAGCCGATATGGCTGGACGTGTTTGAGACGGCTCTAATCGGACCCCTAGAATCCTGACTCCATCCTGCACCCTAACGGGCTTATATCAGCCCGAGACTACTCTGGCAACCCAGTGCTGTCATGGCAACCTACCGTGGTGGTCAGGCCGGTATCTGTAGGAGGGAAGGACTGAAATCAGCTCCGGGAGCTTGAGGCCTGGACACGTGCAGAGGCGCAATCTGGCGCGCGTCAGGCCGAGATTGTGCTTAATCCTCAGCGCTGAAGAGGAGGACGGAAGCGCACTAAGGATCCCGCTGTAGCTGCACACCCCAGTGGCAAGAAGGTGAGAGGGGCCGAGTGACGAGCGCACCACACGATAAGGCCGCCCGCCACGTAGACAGCACTGAGGCACATACCCAGCAGGGGGCCTGCTGCACAGCGTAAAAGGCCAGCCACCCTGAGAAGTGTCCTAGGCAGAGGAGAACTTCTGCAGCTCCAGAGGAGACCGAGAGCCTACATGCAGGCTGCACTGAGATAACAGCAGGAGGCTAAGATACATCAGCTACCCGGGTCCCAGTGGAGCTGAGACTGAAAATCCTAACCCCTACGGCAAATTACCTGTTTTACATGCAAATCGCAGGAGCACTCCTGTTGGTATAAGCATATCCTGTCTGCCACCCTGCTCCACCTAGTGGCCGCTGGAGGACATTACCGCATCTTCATATCATTACCAACCAACTCACCTGTATTATCACTGAAGAATACTGTTTGATCCTTATATAATTAACAACCAACTTACCTGCACCACTAATGAACAATACTGTCTAATCCTCATATAATTAACAACCACTTTACCCACTCTGCTGCTGAGGAACATTGTTTAATCCTCATACAATTAACAATCTATCCTCGTACCAAACTAGGAGAGACATCCCGTACCCCACAACCGCAACGCTCAGTTCAAACTAGGGGAAAACAAGGCTTAGGTGCCCCCTCTGAGAGCGGGGAGGACCCAGAAGAACCCACCATAAAACAGGTCACAACACCGGTCTTGGCAGCAATTGACTCATGCAAAAGTTCCTTGACTGGAAAACTGGATGAAGTGCGAGTGGATGTTAGCCTACTCCGCAAAGATTTACAAAATCTGAGAGACCGTGTACATATTGCAGAGGAGAGAATATCGCAAATTGAAGATCGCACAGCTAATGTCCCCAGAACTGTCAACACTATAAAAACAGAAGCTGAGGCCCTGAAACAAAAGGCTGACGACCTTGAAAATCGTCTAAGACGAAACAACATAAGAATTATAGGTCTTCGCGAACGCACAGAAGGCCCATCAGAATATATTGAAAGATGGATAAAGGAATTGTTTCCGGAAGAACACTTCTCAGCGGCTTATGCAGTGGAGAGCACACAGAGTCCCTGCAAGGGCCCCCACTCCAGGGGCAACACCAAGACCATTACTTGCCAGATTCCTGAATTGCAGAGATGAGATATTATATTACAACAAGCTCACAGGTGAGCCAACAACGCTAGAGTGTCCATCTTCCCGGACTTTTCTTTGCAGCTACAGAAGAAAAGAGCCACGTTTATGGATGTCAAGAGAAGACTTTAGGGACAAGAATCTACCCTTAGGTCTGTTTCTCAGCGCATATTGGAGGAGGTGGAGGAGGATGAGAAGGGAGAGGAGGAGAATGTTGGCGAGACAGAAGAAGGGAGCATTGCTCAGTCCTTCACTGTTCAGCGTGTATGGGCAGAAGAAGTGGAGTTGGAGGAGTTGGAGGAGGAGGAAATGGACAGCCAGGCCAGTGAGGGGACTGAATTCTTGCGAGTTGGGACTCTGGCACATATGGCAGATTTCATGCTAGGCTGCCTATCCCGTGACCCTCGCGTTCAAAGAATTTATTCCAGCACCGATTACTGGGTATTCACTCTCCTGGATCCACGGTACAAGCAAAATCTTTCCACTCTCATCCCTGGAGAGGAAAGGAGTGTGAGAATGCATGAATACCAGCAGGCCCTCGTGCACAAGCTGAAACAGTATTTCCCTTCTGACAGCGCTAGCGGCAGAGGGCGTACTTCTGCGGGACAAGTAGCAAGGGAGAGTAGGCGAGCAAGCAGCTTGTCCCGCACTGGCAGGGGTACGCTTTACAAGGCCTTTGCCAGTTTTATGTCACCCAGCAAAACACTGTCACCTGTCCCCAGTCTCGGCAGAGTAGGGCTGATCTTTACAGAAAGATGGTGAGGGAGTACGTAGCTGACCATACCATCGTCCTAAATGATCACACAGCTCCCTACAACTACTGGGTTTCAAAGCTGGACATGTGGCACGAACTGGCGCTGTACGCCTTGGAGGTTCTTGCCTGCCCTGCCGCTAGCTTGTTGTCTGAGCGAGTTTTCAGTGCAGCTGGTGGCATCATCACCGATAAGCATACACGCCTGTTGACTGACAGGCTGACGCTTATCAAGATGAATAAAGCCTGGATTTCTTAGGATTTCCATTCTCCACCAGGTGAAAGAAGCTCAACCTGAATAATGTATGCACTCCTCCTCCTCATTTTCCTCCTTCTCCTCCTATTTGTACACTAAAGCAGAGGAAAATGGCTATTTTTTGCCAGGGCCAACTGGCTCTAGCTATAGTGCTCTATGTATTTAATTTTTCTGGAGGGCCACCTACCCGGTCCTCTGCTTTAAACAATTTTTGGGAGTGCCACATACAGGTACTCTATGTATTTAATTTTTCTGGAGGGCCACCCACCCACCCCACCTCTGGTTTGAAAACTTTTTTGGACTGCCACACACAGTCACTCAATCTATTTCATTTTTCTGGAGGACCACCTACCTGCTCGTCTGATTTTAAAACTTTTTTGGACTGCCAATTTAATTGTCTCCAGAGCAGCCTCCACACGTCGTCTTTATAGCTGCCTCCACACGTTGTCTCCATAGCTACCTCCACACATCATCTCCATAGCTGCCTCCCAAAGTCGTCCATATAGCTGCCTCCATACATCGTCCCCTTAGCAAACGAGCTGTGTCAGGCAGAATTTTGGGTTGTTTTCATGGCTTCCACATCAAACATGTTAACTTTGTCGCCACCCTGCTGTGTTATCCACAAAATATACTGGCAAACTTTTATCATTTACCAATATTATTTCAGCACTTCTTGTGCATCTGTTTACATTCCCCTCACCCACCATAACCAAGCTAATTACTTATAAGAACAGTACTGCACTTGATCTTATACAAAAGGTTCTTAGAAGTGCTGTTTGTAGCCCCCGCCTGCTTTGAAAATTATAATTTTTTTCAAAGAAAACTCTTCTGACCCCCAGGCCTATTTTGGGTGGGGAGGAGCCGAGAGACAGGGGCTTGGACAGGAGAAAGCTCCCCTGGCAGCGGACCGCCAGCTCCATCCCAAGATTAGACAGCCTCAGAGGCATCCATGCATGCTGCCCCTGCTGTTTCCTGTCCATTTCGCCTCCACGATCCTACACAGCATCCACCAATGTCTCCATGGGCAACTTTCAACTGTCTATACCCCAGATGCTGGAGCGCGAGAGAATATACAGCACATCATCCCCTTATCAAATGAGCTGTGTCAGGCAGAATTTTCAGGTGTTTCACCAGATACATAATGGAACTCGGCCCATCTGTCGCCGCCATGCTGGAGACCTGAAGTTGCAATCATAGCAGCGCAATATGGATGCCCCATACTGTCGCTCCTAATCATGGAAGTCGTCTCCATGGCTGCCTCCACATGTCGTCCCCTTATCAAACGAGCTGTCAGGCTCATTTTTCGAGTGTTTCACCAGATACGTTATGGAACTTGGTCACTATGTCGCCACCATGCTGTGTTATCAACTAAATATACCGTAGGAAATCATTTCAGCGCTTCTTGCTCACCTCCTTTGGTTCCTCTCTGCCGCCTTAACCAGGCAAAATACTGATGCATACAGTGCTACACGTTATCCTCGCCAAAAGGAATGTTTTAAATTGGTTTGAAGCCTGAGTCCATTTGGGGTATGTCGCAATGCCACTCTCTAGCCTGCTGCTGCTGCCGTTACCTCTGCATGCCGTCTTCTATAGTGTCAGGGTCAATTATTGGATGTTTTAGATGCTATCTAGCCTCATTCGGTCACTCTGTCATGGCCATGCTGTTGCCCATAATTTTGGCATAATGGTGCGATTAAGCAGCCTCAGAGGCATCCATGCATGCTGCCCCTGCTGTTTCCTGTCCATTTCCGTGGTGTTTCCATTATTTTCTGAGGTTTCAAGGTGTTTGGCCAAGCTTCCCTGTGCAGACCCTTGGTCCCCTTGAAAAATGCTTGAGTCTCCCATTGACTTCAATGGGGTTCGTTATTCGAGACGAGCATTCGAGCATCGGGAAAAGTTTGTCTCGAATAACGAGCACCCGAGTATTTTAATGCTCGCTCATCTCTATTGGTGAGGTCAACGATAGGGTCCAGCAGCCAGGGAAGAGGAAGCCCTTCCAGATCTAAAATGTCTATCTGATCAAACCCTGGAAAAAGAGTGACCCCCCTGAGGCTTCTTGCCTAGTGACTCAATCGGAGTCAGCCATCGAAGCCGTAAAAATTTCAGAGACCTTATCCCCTTCCCAAAAACAACATTGTAGGGAAATGCTGCAGAGGAACAAGGATCTCTTCACAGAAAGCCCTGGTTGTACTAATGTGATAGAACATGAAATCCTCACAGAGCCTCATGTCAGAGTAAATTTAAAGCCATACAGGATCCCTGAGGCCCGTAGGGAGGTAATCTCCAAAGAAGTCAACAGGATGTTAGAACTTGGAGTGATTGAGAGGTCCAAAAGTGGGTGGTCCAGCCCCATAGTGTTAGTGCCAAATGGTGAATGGAGATTCTGCAACGACTACCGCAGACTCAATTAGGTATCCACAGTGGATGCTTACCCCATGCCCAGGGTGAATGAGCTAATAGAGCAATTAGGGCCAGCCAGGTACATCAGCACCCTATACCTTACTGAGGGATATTGGCAAAGTTCATTGTCTAAAGAGGCTAAGGAAAAAACAGCTTTTTCCACACCTGAGGGGAGTTTCCAGTACATTCGAATGCCATTTGGGTTGCAGGGGGCCCCTGCCACTTTCCAGAGAGCCATGGACCAGGTTCTACGTCCTCACAGGAAGTATGCAGCAGCATACTTGGATGATATTGTTATTTTCAGTCATGACTAGGAAAGTCACCTCATTAAGCTTCAGGCTGTCCTGAATTCTCTAAGAAGGGCGGGATTTACGATTAATCCAAATAAATGTGCCCTAGGAATGGACGAAACCAGGTACCTGGGTTACATAGTGGGAAGAGGGGAAATTAAACCCCAACTGAATAAAGTGGAAGCTATTCAGAATTGGCCCCGCCCACTTAACAAGAAACAGGTCCGGGCATTTCTAGGAATTCACAGTTGTTCGTGGTGCACAGTTTGCCCCTTAAGGAGCTACTCACGGTATAATACTGGTCCACACAGTCTTTGAAAAAGTCCACAAAAATAGAGAAAAATATTTTCACTATGACCGGAGCTCCAAGGATTCTTCTTCTCCCTCTTATTTTATCTTAAAACTTTGATGAACAGCACCAATCTTCAATTTCTCCTGCTGAAAGTATGTCACCATTCAGACTAGCACCATCGCACTCTCCTTCTCCTCTTTTAATTGTATTGTAACTGAAAGAAAATATGCAGGCAGATGGTGTGGTACGTTCCAATAAGGTTAAAATTTATTCCAATTCATCATACTCACAAAAAACTATTAAAAATGCGCATATCACAAATTCACATGATAATATATACCCTCACACCACAGCTGATCACTGTGTCCCCACTGTAGGGGATCAACTCAAATGGCAACTTGAGTAACAGTCCAGGTAGCTGTTTTATTTCTTTCCAAAAACAGTTTAACGAAACAGAATAGCTTGCTTCAGCATTTAACAGAAAATACAGTCCATATAAACAGGCTTGACTCACAGTCCTTTGTAGGTTGTGTATCCATCCACCAGCATAACCAGACAATGGGGGATATTTATCATACGCTGGCGCTTGTGCGCCAGCGTATGATCGCCCCGCCGCTGCAAATTCGCAGCGGCGAATGTGGGGGCACAATATGGTCAATTGTGTTGTGAGGGGTATATATGATATATGTGGGGGCACAGTGTGGTCAGTTATGGTGTGAGGGGTATATATGATATATGTTAGGGTACAGGGTGGTCAGGTGTGGTGTGAGAGGTATATATGATATATGTGGGGGCACAGTGTGGTCAGTTGTGGTGTGAGGGGTATAGATGATATATTTGGGGGGACACGGTGTGATCAATTGTCAGTTGTGGTACAAGGGGTATATATGATATAAAGGGGGGGGGGTACATTGTGGTCAGTTGTTGTGTGAATGGTATATATGATATATGTGGGGGTACAGCATGGTCAGTTGTAGTGTGAAAGGTATATATGATATACGTGGGGTATAGTGTGATCGTTTGTGGTATGGGGGGTATATATGATATATGTAGTAGCATAGGTCAGGTGTGCTGTGAGGGGTATGTATGATATATATGGGGGCACAGTGTGGTCAGTTGTGGTATTAGGGATACAGATGATATATGTGGGGGTACAGTGTGGTAAGTTGTAGTGTGAGGAGTATATATGATATATGTAGTGCCACAGTGTGGTCAGGTGTGGTGTGAGGGGAATGTATGATATATGTGGGGGCACAGTGTGGTCAGGTGTGGTATTAGGGATATAGAAGATATATGTGGGGGTACAGTGTGGTAAGTTGTGGTGTGAGGGGTATATATCATATATGTGAGGACACAGTGATCAGCTGTGGTGTGAGAGGTATATGTGATTATATGTTTTATGTGGGGGCACAGTATGGTCAATTGTGTTGTTGACATATGACATATGTGGGGGCACAGTGTGGTCAGTTGATATATGTGGGGCCACAATATGGCCAGTTGTGGTGTGAGGGGTATATATGATATATGTGAGGGTACAGTGTGGTGTGCTCAAACTGCTGAGCCTAGGCGATAAAAGGCACACCGCCCAAGAGCTATTACAGGGCATTCCACATCAAAGTTGTTAACTTTGTCGCCACCCTGCTGTGTTATCCACAAAATATACTGGCAAACTTTTATCATTTACCAATATTATTTCAGCGCTTCTTGCGCATCTGTTTACATTCCCCTCACCCGGCATATCCTAAACTTATAAGAACGCTACTACACTTGATCTTATACAAAAGGTTCTTAGAAGTGCTGTTTGGGGAGTAGCCTAGAGACAGGGGCTTGGATTGGCGAAAGCTCGCCTGGCAGCGGAGCGCCAGCTCCATACCAAGATCCAACTAACATAGTTTTAACTGCAGCACCTTTAATCTACTACTAGTTCACTGCCTCCAAACATGGTCCCCTTATCAAACGAGCTGTGTCAGGCAGAATTTTGGGTTGTTTTCATGGCTTCCATGTTAACTTTGTCGCCACCCTGCTGTGTAATCCACAAAATATACTGGCAAATTTATCATGTACACGATATTGTTGAGCGCTTCTTGCTCACCTCCTTTGGTTCCTCTCTGCCACCCATTGGTTGAAAGCCTGAGTCCATTTAGGGTATGTCGCCATGACACTCTTAGCCTGCTGCCGCTGCCTCTGCATGCCGTCCCCTTAGTGTCAGGGTCAATTATGGATGTTTAGATGCTATCTAGCTTCATTTGTCACTCTGTCATGGCCATGCTGTTTGCCCATAATTTTGGCATAATGGTGCGATTAAGCAGCCTCAGAGGGCATCCAATGCATGCTGCCCCTGCTGTTTCCTGTCCATTTCGTGGTGTTTCCATCCTTTCTGAGGTTCCCAGGTGTTTGGCCAAGCTTCCCTGTGCAGAGCCTTTGGTCCCCTTGAAAAAATGCTCGAGTCTCCCATTGACTTCAATGGGGCTCGTTATTCGAGACGAGCACTCGAGCATCGGGAAAAGTTCGTCTCGAATAATGAGTACCCGAGCATTTTAGTGCTCGCTCATCTCTAGTTGCTATGCTTTATACTATAAGGTAATCCTAAAAAAATTACTATGAGATGCCAGCTGACCACTGAGCCACTGATTATTAGCATTATTAGTATTTAGCATTTAAACTTACTTATTATGCAGAAGCTGGGTCCGCAAATTAGAACATATACTGCATGCCTATGACTCCAACTACGAGGCATGAGTATCCCAATTCACTAGCCTGGGACGCTCTGGTCTTCACCATCCCGATAATGCGGAAATATGTACGCGATCGTGGTGGGAGAAGTCACAGGGTCGTTTCTTTGTACTGTTGTTATAGTTTTGTTTCATGGTCGATTAGCAGTTATGTCAGCACTATTTCCTGTCTAGAGTGGGAGACTAGAGAAAAGGGACCTCAGCAACCTACTATGATCTGGCTCTGCTCACATAAAGGTCTTACTAAATGGCTGAGATTAAATTCCTTACGTGGAATGTCTGTGGATTAGGGACCCCTAGCAAACGCTTAATGGTAGCCTCCCACTTACAGCAACTACAATCACACATCATTTGCCTACAAGAAACCCACTTGATACCTTCAAAGACATAGTCCTTACATAAACAGTGGGTTCAATGGGGGGCACACTCCTGCTTTAACACCGTATCACGAGGGGTTTCGCTACTAGTACATTGGACGGTGAGGTGGGAGGTTAAAGCGCAATTAATCGATGCAGATGGAAGGTACGTGTTTGTTCATGCGCACATTAATGGCACCCCCCTCCGGCATCTATGCACGTGCTACGCCAGGCGGCGATATTTGCAGCAGCCTAACCACAGGCCAGAACTATATGCTTGGGAGACCTTAACATGCTACTGGACTGGGACCTAGACAAGTTTGCTGGGAGATAGACTTCCCAACCGGGACCACAACCTACCAGTCTGGCGAGGTTTATAACTGAGATGGGATGGACAGATCTTTGGAGACAGGGACACACACTGGACAAGGTATACTCTTGCTATAGTGCCTCACACAGATCCCTGTCACTTATTGATTACATCATAGGCTCCACAAGCTTAATCCCACATTTACAGGACATACAATATCTCCTAAGAGGCATTTCAGACCATGCTCCGATGCTCTGCGTCATAGGGAACCGTGCTAACTCTGTAATACATAAAGCAATGATTCACCCATTTTGGTTAGATCTGATTGGGCCGTTAGACAGACTACCAGGACAGCAAAAAGCATTCTTTCAGGCCCACACACCTGACACCAACCATAAATCTCTCTGGGAGGCAATGAAAGCTTACGTGCGCACTTGTCTACAATCATCGATCTCATTTATTAAAAGAGAGTCAGTGAGGAAAGAAGCAGAGCTGGCCCTAGAGTGTCAAACTCTAGAAAGACAATATATAACAGACCCCTCAGAAACCAATAGGACTAAATGGCTGCACACAGGCAGACTCTATTTACATGCCCTAAAAGAAAAAACTAGAAAAAAGATGTTTTTTATAAACAGCAGAAATTTGAACTAGGTAACCAGTCTGCAAAACTATTAGCACACCTTGCACGCCAACACACCATGTCGCCACCCATTCTAGCTATTGGTGACACAAACAGAGCCATCTTAAGAACCCACCCTGAAATTCTAACTAGATTTAAAGAATTTTACACTGACCTATACAATACCAGACTGAACAAGACGGATGATGACATAAGCACATATCTTAGTGACCTGCAATGCCCCTCTCTAACCCCTGAGCAAGCATCTCAACTAGAGAGACCCATTTCATTAGAAGAAGTGGAGGAAGCGCTAGACCTTCTAAATAATAACAAATCACCGGGCCCAGATGGGTTACCCAAGGAAATATACAATAAATACAAAGATCTTTTAATACTGTGCCTGTTGGAAATGTACAACGCCTCCTTTGAAGCTGGATCCCTGCCCCCTTCCTTGTATGAGGCTACTGTGGTCCTAATTCTAAACCTTGAAAGGAGCCCTCGGACTGCGGTTCTTACCACCCCATAGCATTACTTAATACTGACTACAAAATACTTACCAAAATACTAGCTCCCAGACTGAACACTGTAATCCTCTCCCTAATACACTCGGGCCAGTGTGGTTTCATGCCTGGGAAATCCACATCTGATAATATACGACGGGTGCAGGTGGCAGCGCAGATTGGCCAGACGACGGGGGAAAATTGGGCCTTGGCCTCATTAGACACGGCCAAGGCGTTTGACTCTATCGAATGGGCCTTCCTCAGACACTGCCTGAGTAAATTCGGAATAGGAATAGATATACACTCTACGCCGCTCCGGTCAGTAGACTCCTAATCAACAGAGTTATCTGCCCCCTATGTCTTACATAGAGGAACCCGACAGGGCTTCCCCCTCTCCCCACTCCTCTTTGCCCTGGCAATAGAAGCCCTCGCACTGAGACTGAGACAAGACGCTATATACCGGGGAATAACTATAGGGACAAGAGAGGACCGGGTTGGACTATATGCTGATGACATGGTTCTGTTTATGTCAGATGCCCCGGCCTCTCTGTTGCGTGCCATTTCACTTATAAACAACTTTGGATCATACTCTGGACTTCTAGTGAACTGGTCTAAATCAGTCTTCATGCTGCTTGGTACCTCACCGTGGAACGGACCTGAGGTGGTAGAGAGACTGAAAGTAGTCTTTGATTTTACATACTTGGGGGTAACCATATATAATACATATTACAACACAACTAGGAAAGTGACTGACCCAATTTTATCTTACGTCAATGGGAAGTACAAGGCATGGAAATACCTTCCCCTTTCAGTAGCGGGGAGAATTAATCTAGTAAAACGTATTGTCCTACCCGAATGTCTGTGTATACTGCAACACATGGCGACCCCTATTCCAAAGAGATTTTTCAAAAAACTGCATTCTATAACAGGCAGGTTTGTCTGGGGCTCATGCAGAGCTAAACTCAGCCTTACGACATTACAGCGCCCTAAAGAGGACGCGGGAATGGCCTTGCCGGACTTTTACCACTACTACATAGCAGGGCAGCTTAAATACCTTAGATACTGGGTCACAAGACAAGAACTTCCAAATGCAGAACACCATCTCCGTCATTGTCTGGGAATTCCTAGTTTATGGCCGGTATTCGTACCCAACCCTAACCTCACACTCCCTCTCCTTCCCATACATAAACTAGTTAGGCAAGTCTGGCAGGCAGCGGCAAAAATCACGTTATAGCAGAAGTTCCACTGTGGAATAACCCTTCCTTGCCGCACCTATTAACATTAGAGGGTGGGTCCCTATGGAGCAGCAAAGGGGTACATACTCTGGCAGATCTGTACGAAGCGAATGTATTATGTTCTTTTCAGGAATTGCAACAAAAGTTTGAGCTAGAAAGGTCTTTCTTTTATAGATATTTACAACTAAGACACGCTCTACAGACACAGTTTCCATCTCCCAGGTCACCTATCTCCTCCTATCCCCTGATCTGCATCTGCAAGACACAAGGTCCCAGGGGCCTAATCTCTGCATTATACACCAACCTTACCCAAAAGAAAGTTATGAGAAACAGGCAGCCAACGATAGATAAGTGGATGACATGTATTCCATCGCTCGAGGAGGATTATGTAGAGGATTTACTTGCCGCACATATCCCCCATCAATAAATAATAAGATGATCCAACTGTATTATATCCACCAGGCCTATCTTACACCGGTCCGCCAGAATGGGCAGGGGCACCGCTGTGGGGAACTGGGAGCAGACTTTTGGCACATGAGTTGGACTTGCCGCCCAATACAGAAATTCTGGAAAGAAGTGGTCGACTTCCTAACCCAATTAATACACATCCCAATACCCCTGACTCCTGAGGGATGCCTTCTGGGCCTCCTTGTTGAAGAATATTGGTCTCTTTACCAAATCATATTCCTAAGGGAAACTATTTATGGCCCCTAAGGTGGTACAACACTAACACCCCGAATTTATCGTATTGGAAAGCACGAATTAACCAAATGCTACCGTTTTAGAAGCTGATATACTGTATAAGCACTGGAAACGCCCAGATAAATTTGAACAAATATGGGGAACCTAGTGCGAGTCTAGTGAAACAAATTACTCCATTCGAAGATTTAGACAGGCATTGACTGTCTTAAACCCTACTACATAATTGACTTTGCCTTGTAACTTTGCAGCTATAGCCTCGACAGGTACGATATAACTGAGCAGCCTACGAAACTAAGTTTCCTAGATCTAAAAGGGTAGAGATCACAGGGACAGGACAAAGGAAAGTTAACTAACAACAAAAGATTGCTGACAGGTAAATAAATGAAAAGATGCTAAATACTTTGACTATGTTTAAGAACCGAGTTTGGTTCTGACCAGTTCTCTTATTATTAGATGTTCCTGTATTATTTAGTTGTTGCCTAATTGAATAGGCAACATGCAGTTCTTGAAAGTAAGACATCACAACTCAGTAAGACATCTTTTTTGGAGATATTTTGGAGAAATGTAACAAGTACTTGACTTGATTGATACATTGTTCACCAATTGTAAATGTAATGATATGTACTCATAGATTTGTTTTTTTTTTTTTTTTGCAAAGCTTGGACTGTATGTAAAATGTCTATGATTAATAAAACCAGTTTTAAAAAAAAATGATCAAAGTGAAAGTCCCCTAAACACCAAAATAACATATGCAGTAGTGGGTAGAAATATTAGACCCCCTTTACATTTATCACTTCTTTGTTTGATTGCAACCAATGGGTAAGATCAAAAATGATTTTTTGCTCATTAATGTGTACTTGCACCCCATCTGACAGAAAAAAAGTAGATATTTTTGTTAATTTATTAAACAAGAAAAACTGAAATATCACATGATCAAAAGTATTCAGATCCTTTGCCCAGTATAGTGAGTAGAAGCACCTTTTGAGCTAGTACAGCCATGAGTTTTTTGGGGATATGCATGCACACAAGTTTTTTCACACCTGGATTTGGAGATCCTCGGTCATTCCTCCTTATAGATCCTCTCCCGTTCCCTCTGGTTTGATGGGGAACATTGGGGACAACCATTTTAAGTTCCTCTCCAGAGGTGCTGATTTGTGTATAGATCAGGGCTCTGGCTGGGTCAGTCAAGAATGATCACAGGGTTGTTCTAAAAGCCACTGCTTTGTTATTTTAAGCTGTTGCTTATGGTCATTGTCTTGTTGGAAGGTAAACCTTCGGCCAGTCTGAGGTTTAGAGCATCTGGAAGAGGTTTTCATCTATTATATCTCTTTTATCTGGCTGCATTCATCTTTCCTTCAATTTCCACTAGTTGTCCTGTCCCTGCAGCTGAAAAACACCCCCATAGCATGATGCCTCCATTGTTTCACTGTTGAAATTGGATTTGGCAGGTCATGAGCACTGCTGGTTTTCTCTACGCATGCCCTTAAATTAACACAATTTCATTTGTCTTATCAGGGTAGTAGAGATCTTTTTTTCATAGTCTGGAGTCTGTCGTGTGTTTATCAGCCACAGTGATCTTGGGGTTTCGTCTTATCTCTCTTAACAAGCCTCTTCTCCCATGATTGCTTATTTGGCCGGGACAGCCAGGTAGAGGGAGAGATGTGGTTCTCAAACATCTCTATAGTATTATGGAGGCCACTGTGCTATAAAGCTTTTCAGCTGCCCCCTTTTCCTGTTAGCGATCTCTGTCATTCACTATGCATATATATCCCATGTTTCTTACATAAGGTGTGATGCCTTCAGATAGTTGTATACTTGTGCTGAAATACTTTAATTTTCTTCAGTTTTACCGGATCCTGTTGATGAAGTTGAAAAGGCCCCTCGCATCCCATCGATAGGAAAGAGTTTAGCTAGCTGTTGACAACTTGTTCAACGGATTGGATTGAGGGTGTCAGAAAAACTAGGTTTTCCCTCCTCCACAGCCATTCCTTCCAGACTTAGCCATAACCTCTGGCCTCCTTCCTTTTCACATTCAGCGAGCAAAAATTGTTTTATTTCAGACTCAAAAGTTGACTACAGTATATAAATGTTATTATAAACACAATAAACATTGAAAAAATAGTTATACTTACAATGAAATAGATTCACTTTGACTTTTTGTGGGATTAAATGTACTGTAGTTTGCATCATTCATCATTTAAGAGCAGAGGTGAAGTTTGTACAATAAACTTTTTTTGCTTTTTTTAGTTGTTATTTATAAAACTGTATAAGCAGCCAGGTTCCAAGGGGTCTTGTATTCCAACTGTTATTGCACGAATATTAGCTGCCATATAACACAGAGAGTGCAGTGCCTGCATCCTTCCTTGGTGTACATGTACTTTCATGGTGTATGGCACTATCAGTGCTGAATAATCAGTTGTATTTATTCAGTACTGCATGGAGTTGAAATCAAGTGTAACTGCAGTACTTGTAGCAAATGGTTTAATGCAAAATACTCTCTTAGGCTTCTATGGGCTCGCGGCGCCCTACGGGAGCGGTACGGTGCAGCACTTGTGCGGCACCATACCGCTCCGTAGCCCGGGAAAAGATAGGACATGTCCTATCTTTTCCCGTATTATGGCGCCACGGCCATACATCGCTATTGAGAGGAGGTGGGGGTTAGCTGCATTCACCTCCTCCTCCTCTCCCCGCCCTGCCGTGTGCCCGCCATGCTTAGGGTGCGGCGGGCTCACGGCAGTGTGCATGCGCCTTAGACCAATATAAAAAAACTGACAATTATATACTGAGAAAAATACCAAGTTCAGTATTATGTATTCTATTCTCATTTTTAACTTTAAAGTAATATGTAAATGTTTCCCTGAGGATGAGGATACTAAACTTTTATGAACATTTGACATGCAATACATGACATACTTATACATTGGAAACTGTTTTTGATTGATCTTCATAAAAACAGAATAAAATGCATGAATAAAAGACAGCACATTTTGTTCTACATTTTTACTGTGTAGTGATGTTTCTCAGCTGAAACATCTGCTAAGAGTTTGACATTTGCATATGGCAGCGTTCGTTTACTTAATGCCCTGCTTAGACTTCTTTCCCAAAATAGTTATTCTTTCTTGCAAAAGGAGGACACATTTTCAATTTGTTATACAGACAGCTTATTTGGGAATTGTTTAGTGATTCAAAACATTTATAAATCACGTTATTATTTAGTTCAATATGACTGTTGCTGAATTTCTTGGCTGAAATTACATCAAACGGCAGAGTCTGTTTTGGTAACATTACTGTAGCTTCTTAATTTCAAAACAGATAATTGTGATGTAACATTTGGGTTGAGATGATGTATTACGATTATATATCATTAATCCTTAATTTTATCAATTAACCTTTTAAGGACCCAGCTAATTTTACACACTGTATGTGCGGCAATAACTCTAGAATGCTTAAATTCAAAGATGACTTTCAAAATGGTGTACTTCACCTTAGTGGTATATTTTGGCTGAGATTTTTTTCGATTTATTATTAAAAATGCTAACAATTTGCAATTTTCTGATTTCTAAATGTTATTCCCTATACAGTTAGTCTAACCCCCAAATAATTTACAATTAAAACCATTGACGGTTACTGCCCACGCTGTTATGTTAAACATTATCTGTCTTATTTTGATAGATTAACTCAGTACAGAAGTATTGCGTTGTACCGAAAGTTAAGTAAAGTTTATAAAATAAATTGTAATAAATATTATAAATAATTTTATTAATTACCATTAAGTTATCAAATATGTGTGCAAGCACAGAAACAATGTAAAAGAAAAACAAAATGCTATTGCCATGTTACCTTCATGCACTAACCTACAAAAATTGGAGTGTTGTAAGTATAAAAAACATTGCAGAAACACCATTTATTATGTTCCCATTCAGTAAGGAATTACATTTTATTTTAACCCTTAACAGAAGCCATTGCAAAATACAACCAATTACAGAAAAAAACAAGCCCTCATATGGTTAAGTCAGATGAAAAATAAAGTTATACAGTATCTTGTGGAAGTAGAGCATAGACAAACATGAACATTTTTGTCCTGAAAGACCACATAGGCTGTGTCCTCAAGGCATTAAATTAATTTTGTAAGAATGACATCCAGTCTCCATTACTGGGACAATTTTCAGCTTCCCTCTTTTCTTTTGACAGTGAAATTAAAGTTACAAAGATATTTCCTTCCTTTCCATTTTGCTTACCTGGAAATATTAATAATGTGGTTCCAGATTACCAGATTTTTAAGCATTTTGCAATACTCTGTCATGAAATAAATTCTAAATTTTTGGCCAATAAGGAGTGCGAAGTTATCTTTTCTTTATATATATGGTGTAGTAACCTACTTGTGCACCCGTAAACTCCGAAACATTGAGTGACGTGTATTTTTTCCAATATACAGCTGGATAGGCTGACTGCTGAAGTACACTACCATACATCAGTATGGCAGTGTATTGCTTTGAACAATTGATCAGATGAAAGTGAGACAGTAAAAAAAAACTAAAAAAAAAAGAAAGAAAAACATAAAAAAAGGTTAAAAAAAAAGTAAAATCACCACACAAACAACACATATAAGGTATTGCCAGATCTGTAACAACCCATACAATTAACCCCTTAAGGACTTGGCCTTTTTTTTAGTTTTTTCACTTCCATTTTTCACTCTCCATTTTTCCACATAAAGAGCTCTGTGATGGCTTATTTTCTGCGTAACAAATTGCACTTCGTAGTGACGGTATTTAATATTCCATGCCGTGTACTGGAAGCGCGGAAAAAAATCCAAATGCATGTGAAATGGTGAAAAACACATTTGCGACGTTTTTCTTGTGGGCTTGGATTTTGCAGCTTTCCACTGTGCGCCACCAAATGACATGTTTAATTTATTCTTTGGGTCGCTACATTATGTTGATACCCATTTGTATAGGTTTTATAAACCTGAGTGAGTTGGCCCCCCACCTTGTCAAATCAAACAAAATTGGTGTCAAACGTTTGGTACGTTGTTGCTGGTTGTGCAGCAGAAAATTTTTGTTTGTTGCCGCCATCGTTTCGGAGAGTTAATGAAAAGTTCAGAGGTTCAGCAGAGGTCAACCAGCCCCCCACATTGCCCAAATCAAACAAAACTGGTTTGCCGAACCAATTCTGCTACGTTTGTGCTGGTTTGTGCTGCGCACATTTTTGTTGGCTGCTTTTGTTTTGAATATATGAACAAAATTAAAGTTAAAAGTCAACAGCCACCCCACATTAAAACGAATCAAACCCAAAACTGGTGTTCAAAAGTTAGTGCTACGTTTGTGTGGTTTGTGCAGAAAAAAATTTTGTTTTGCCGCTATTATTTTTAAGGTATGTTCAGGATTTGAGGTGTTTTGGTGTTTAGGATGAACTGGAAAAACAAACCTAGTGGGGGAGCACTTCCCTGGTTTGATCACCAGGGGAACTAGCAAACACATTGTACTTTGGAAGAGAGACATGAACTCTGATGACCTCGGCAAAAAAAGTATGAATATATTAAAAATGATAGCGGCACAAACGAAAATTTGCTGCCACAAACCAGCACAAAAAAAATAGCACAATGTTTTGACACCAGTTTGGTTGATTCGGTTAATGTGGGGGGGCTATTGAACTTTGGAACTTATTTTTTTGTTCATATATTAAAAACAAAAGCAGCCACAAACAAAAATTGCGCAGCACAAACCAGCACCAAAGTAGCAGAATTGTTCAGGGCCACCAGTTTTGTTTGATTGGGCAATGGTGGGGGGCTGTGACCTTGATGACCTGGAAACTTTATTAAAATCTCGAAACGATGATGGCGGCACAAAACAAAAAATTTCTGGCTGCACAAACCAGGCACAAAGTCGCACAAAAGTTTTGACACCAATTTTGTTTGATTTGAAACCAAGGTGGGGGGCCAACTCAATCAGGTGTTTAAATGGTTTCATGCATTTAAAAAAATTCTAACTTCCTGTACAAAAATTTTGCGGGGATTTTGCTATCTTCTGGCGCCAATAACTTTTTCATACTTTGGCGTACGGATCTGTGGGTGATGTCATTTTTTGCGACTTTTGATGGCATTTTCATTGCTATACATTTTAGGACTGTGCGACCTTTTGCTTACTTTTTATTAATGCTAGCACCGATCGCAGGGGTTACCGGTAAGCCTTTGCTGCAATATGCAGCAAAGACTTACTGGCTATGGAGAGGGCTTGGCCCGTCGAGCCCTCTCCATGCACTGGGACCCGGCGCATCGGGAAGGTGTTAAAATCATTACTGAAACTGTATGCTAAATACCAAAAACTTATCAAAATGTCACATAAACTTATTCCACAACAAAACAAACCCCATTACAGCTCAATCAAATACTAAAATTTAAATGTTACGCTTCTTAGGAGATGGGGATGCAAAAACACAATATTTTTTTTCCAAATGTGTTTTTATTCAGCAAAATTATTCAAACATGAACAAGCTTCAGATTCAGATGCATTGCTGGTTAACATGAATGAATTGGGGGGGGGGGGGATTTATCATTGGGTTTTCTTGTCTATGTTTGGTGTTTTGTTGCAGTTGTGGTACAGATGCTGTTTTGCGACTTTCCATTGTGCCAATTAAACATAGGACAGCCCAAAGTCCATTTAAAATAGACCAGACTTGCGCCAAATTAATTTTTTGCTTAGACTATTTTTCACAATAATAAACTAAATTCTTGATTCGGCACAAATTCCGTTTTGGTGCAAAATGACTCTAGTCCCCCCCCTGGCGTAGAAATAAGACCAAAACCACTACCAAATTAATGAAGACTAATTGCTGCTTACATGTGCGCCAAAAAAAGGACATTTTGTGACAAATGCAAATAAAAAACAATATTATGGGACAAACCAAAAAAAAAAGAAAAACAAATACAAAGATATACATAGACTCACTTGATCATTCAGATAAAAAAAAATTAGAATTAATAGAAAACCAAGTCAAAGACAAATTGTAATGACAAATTCCCCCCATTTAGTTGTCACACAAAATGGGCCGTTCCTGGTTACCATGTCTGGTTGCCAGGTTATGATAGTCATGCCGTGCTGCATCTGTATATAAATGTGATATTGTTCTTAAATAACATTCTATATATACTATACAGTATATAAAAAAAATAAGAATAAAACATCAGTATTAGAATGTATTGTTTTCTTTATTCCCTGCCAAAAATGTTAATAAAATTAAATGGTGTATAGCCAATAAATGGGGTTTAGGTTTCCTTCAAATTGGGTCACTTTGCAGGGGTTTCTCTTGTTCTGCTATATTATAGGTCAAGTAAATGCCACATAGAACCTGCAAATTTACTTCCATTCTGCCCTCTGTTAAAGACACATAAAGTGGTTTACATCCACATGTTGGGTATTGCCATACTCAAAGAAACTTCAAAACAATCTGATTGGTGTTTTCGCATTTCCCATTTTATGCAAATTTAGGGCTGAATAAATATTTTACTCTCCAAATTTGAAAATTCTGTTTAAAACCTCCATTTTCTTTTATTTTATGTTCGATGCTTAAACAGTTAACATGCACAGTTTTCAATAGTTTGAGGAGGTGCAAGTTAAAAATATGGTACCTTGTCGGGAGTATCTAATAAACATAACTTTTAAAACCCCTATAAATATGGATAGGCTTATAAAATAATTGCATCTAAAATTTCCTTGTTAATCTGGAAAATTCTTAGTTCTTAGTTCAATTTCTAAGGCTCCCAAAATCCCAGTAAAATAACATTTAATAAAATAAAAATAATATGTCAACAGAAATCAGATATATGGTTAATATTAGTTAGTTACCTATTTGGGAGGTTAAACTAACTGTATGATGAGTGTAACATTTAGAAATCAGAAAATTGACACCAATTTATTAATAAATGCAAAACATTTCAACCAAAATATACCACTATGGTGAAGTACAACATGTCACAAAATAATAATCTGAAAATCACCTTTGTAAGCTAAAGCGTTCTAAAATTGCATATAGAAACTCATTGCAGATTGTAAAAATCGGGATGGGTCCTGAGAACCTGTCATGCAAATTAACCCACCCAAAGTAAAGGCTTCATTAAAAACTATGAGAAAAAAGTATTGGTTTTATCCCTAAATGGTTCTTTTCCATAGCTGCAGTGTTTTAAAAAAAAAAATCAGTTTATAAACGTATATGCAACTTACATGATGTGAGTCATTTACACTAATTGAGTCATGCATATTAAAAATGTTTTGCATTGCCCTGCCTCCCTTATATCTGCTGTATGGAGAGCTCTGTTACATCATTAGGCACTTAAAGTTGTGTGACCAGGAAATACATCATCAAAGGTCCTGTTACGTCTACAATATCTAACCCATGGGGAAGAATAGAGTGGCTGGTGGAGTAGAACAAGCCAGGGATTATAATATAAAGTTGATTTATGTGGATGTAAGGGAAACTATTTTTAGCTAAAAGATGGGTGTCAGTTCATAGAGCTCTATAGGAACCTGTCACTAGCTGTACATGTCAAAATGTGGGGACGAGTTCCCTTTAAGGTGAAAATGAGCTAGTTCCTTAACCCCTAGGCGCACAAGGACGTTATAGGACATCCCCGGGGCGAGATACTTAGCGCACGGGGACGTGCTATAACGTCCTGCTTCTGGCACCGGCTCACGAACGGAGACGGAGACGGAGCCGGCACCAGAAGCAGCGACTGTCAGCTGTCTATCACAGCTGACAGCCTGCGCTAACACCCACGATCTGAGCCCACTCCGATCGTGGGTGTTAACCCCTTACACGGAGCGGTCAAGCATGACCGCGTCGTGTAAGGGTGTTTGTGCTATGGATCGGATCCCCCGCGCCGCTTACCGGGGGATCCGATCCTCTTCTGGGCAGCTCCGAGGACTGCCATGTGCCCCGGAGCTGCCCGATCTCCCTGGCAGTCAAACCCCTTCCGGGTCTGACTGTAAACTGTCTGAGCATGCGCCTGCATGCTCAGACAGTTTACACTGCTCTACAATAAAATAGTATTGTAGAGCAGTGTATTGAACTTGAACCAGCGATAAGAGCATCACTGGTTCAAGTTCAAGTAAGTATAAGTAAAAAAAAGTTAAAGTTAAAAGTTAAACACTAAAGTTTACACATTAGAATAAATAAAAAATAAATACATAAAAATATAAGCCCCTAAAATGTCACTTTCCCATAAAAACACTTAATAAAGTATAAAAAACACAAAAAAAACCCTGCATTTTACCTGCAAATTACAAGTCCTTAAAACAACTACATTAATAGGAGAAAGTGTTGCAATGCGGTGAGGCAAAAACAAAATAACATGCTGTGTCCTTAATGCAAAAACTGTCTGATTCCTTAGGGCTTAATGAGCCTCTCTCAAAAGCTGTAATGAGATCTGCCTGCCTTCTTTTTAACATTTTCAGCCATTTTATTCTGCAAAAACAAAGTGACTGATATGTGAGCACAGATGAAAGGCAATGAAACTGTTAACATGCTTCCATAAAATAAATTAAAACATCTTAAAATTAAATAACATATTTTAAAATACAATACATTAGTGTGAACATTTAGAGGCCTAGACTTCCACAGAAAACTTCTTTCCTTCCCAGCTGTTGTTACTTGCTTTTGTTTTCCTAGTTTTGTGCTCCCCTTATGAAGAATGCTCCTAGAATGAATCCTAACAGATTCTACATACACTCAAGACAGGGAATGCACTAACAAATAGTGATGATGCAGGTTGGAGACATATCTGGTATAAGCAAAGATTAGAGCTTCCTTTGTACCACACACTTGAGTTTACCATAATTATGTCCCTTTTTCCCCCACTGTAGCATATACACTTAAAGGTTTATTTAAGACCCTAAACCACTTCCTGTATTTTAAGGTCCAAAATCAACCTTTATATTTTATTGTGTGGCCTGAATAAAAATAATTTCTGTGCCCTACCTCCCAAAATAAATAATTTGTTAAATAAATAAAATAAGAAGTTATTTATCTATATTTTACCCCAAGTGTGTGGTTTTCCAAGAAGGTGAAATATTCCGGGATATGAAGTCCACAGGGTTAATATAAAGTATGAAGGGATGTTAGTTGAAGTGATAATAGTAGAACTAAACCAAACTACCTAAACTATGCAATATTATATATGCATTGTGTCTACCATAAAGTAGATCCTACATAATTATAACAAATTCCTTATTAAATAGTAAAATTATCTTGCTCACTGGATAATAATGATCCCATTGGCCTGGCACATCATTAAAAACGTTGTTGTAGTTCCCATCACCCACTTCCCCTCCATCATGTTGCATAATGTTCCTACTTATCGTTCTTCTACTCACTAAACACTTTCCACCGAAATCCTTAATGCAGCAGCCAGGCTTGTATTTCAGACCAAACACTACTTGGATGTTCCCGGTCTGTGACAGTCACTGTCACTAAACTGGTTGTCCATCACCCCACCTCCTACTACTACAGTTTAAAACAATCACCCTCATCCACAAAGCTCTGCACAATGCTGCACTTCTCTACTTTTCCTTTCTCAGTTAAGTCTATCATGCAACCCATGCTCTGTAATCTGCCAGTGATTTTAGATTACACTCTTCCTTAATTTGAACCTTTCACTCAGAACTTTTCCCGTGCTGTACCAATTCTCTGGAATGCCGTTTCCTGAATTATCAGACTTATACCCAAACTCCAAGGCTTTAAACATGCTTTTAATACCCTTCTCTTTAGGCGAGACTATTTTATTCCCTATTTGCATGAAACTTAAAGTGTCTCTGTACTAACCCATCCTGTGTACTCCTCATGTATGTTATCAAATACCAAGCAACAGGCCTTTCTGCAGTTCTATTGACCTTTAAGTCTGTATAAAAGATGATGGCTGCATTTTTAAAATTAAATTATTTAATTTTCATTTAGTCTTTTCCCATATTTCAAATGGCCATACAGCTTTAGTCCTCTTGTTCTTGTCAAGCAGACGCCTACCTATTTCTTACATGTGGTTTGGTCCTTTTCTTCTGATTGTCCTATATGTCAATATATCTATAATATATAGAGATATATATATAATATAGTATATATCTATAATACATATATATAATACCATATATATCTACTATATATATTATTTACTATATATATGTGTATATAGATATTATCACTCTCCTTCTCTCTCTCTCTGCCAATACCTACTCTCTCTCTCTCTCTACGTGTATATCTCTCGCTCTGCTTTCTCTAGCCTCTCTCCCTATCCCCTACTCTATCTCTCTCTCTCTCTCTCTCCCTCTTACTTGCCTCTACAATACGCCACTCCACTCCCGCGCCCATTCACCCCACGACCTCTGCTAATTCATTACTTTATAACTTATTTGTGGCCTCATTTTACTCTAGCATTTGACAACAAAAAATTCAATGGTGGACAATCCTCCATATGTATACTAGATATTCTATATGATCTCCCCATGATTTGTAAAATGCTATGATACATGATGGCACAATATAAATAATGATTATTATTGTTATGTAGAAATCTATTCCAAACAATGCAATATGATACATTGTGACTACCATACAGTAGATCTCACACAGTTATAACATTTCCTTATTAAATTGTAAAACATTGATCCCAATGGCCTGGCACATAATGAAAATGTTGGTATGGTTTCCAACACCCCCTCCCCCTCCATTATGTTGCATATATCGTTGATATGCTATACTTATTCTATGTATAGATATGCTAAAGAATAAGCATAATTTTATTGCAACATGAATGGTTAAATGTAGAGCTTGGTAACCTACTTATACCGAGTGATCTAGTTATATTCTAAATGATTTATGAGCATTCTAATTTATCTTGTGTAATTGCTTTCATTTTTGCATTAGACGATCAATGCATAATATCAATTTCTTTGAAAAATAAAAACAAAAAAAGGGTTATGTGCCTTCCTAAAAGAACAATAGGCAAGAGAATCAGAAGCAACATTATAATTATCCTCCAGGGGTCACAATTGGGTTATAAATTCAGTACAAAGTGAATTAGAAGACCTCTTATTTGGGCAATTTAGTCACATTATTCACTTATTAAAATTTGAAGAAATAAAGGGGAACACAAATATACACAGAATATTGTGCATAGCGTTGTACTTCCTTTTGTAAACATTTATTCACCAGCACAAATATTCCATCGTTTCCACCTTGCATTCCTTTCACTATCCTTCTTACTTACTGTTTTAATGCATAATTAAGAAGGTCAAAACTAATGAAGCAATGCAGAGTAAAGTTCAAGTAATCCCCAGGCACCACTTATTCTATTAGATCTCAGGCATGAATGTCAGACTGGCAGGAGTCAAAGCACAGAGACAGTATCTGCAGCCTCACTGCACTCAACCTGTTGAGGCTTACCTGCAGCGTCAAGCCATTTCTAAGTGCCTGTCTTAGCATAGTCAATCTAAGAGAACTGGTCAACTGGAACCTTTTATGAATCCAAACAATGACCTGTTAACTTATAGTAAACCAGTTAAGTTGTGGTCATAAATGTATTTGGTCATCATAATATCAGTAAACATTTGGTTCAAGTAATTTGCTGTTGCATAAATAAATATTTTCAGATCTAAAATGCTTCTTTAGAAATAACAAAAACTAGCAGGTTGATATAAAATATGATCTTGATATTAAAAGCTATATAGCATAGACGTTAATATAATCTATTTGAATAAAAGGATTGCAAATTGTTGTATATCATCGGTTATAAATTCAGTTATAAATTCAAGAGTCTAACACAGTAATAACAATGTATCTTTTGTTTGCAACAAGTTTTTCTACCACATTGCCACCTATAAAATAATTTGTAAAAGATCTATTGATAAAATGAGGATGGATGCATGAATCTCAACGCTCACCAAATAAGAAACTACATATCCCCGAGAAATTAAAGGCTGAATGGTGTATGCCACGGAACTCAACTCCCAGGACAGGAAACCGATAAGGCTATATTAAGAAAAAGGAAATAGAAATGAGCAAATAAATAGAGAAAAAAAAAAAAAAAAAAAAAAAAAAAAATGGTGGTACACATTCTTGCTACGACATATTTGGGTTAGCGGAGTATGGGTATCACATAGCCCTTTCATTGTGTCCTGTCAGTCTCCATAAAATATTATTGTAACGTGTTTTTCTTAACCACCCTCCAAGATGCAACTGGAACTCGATGCAATTCTGCAGAGTTTCTCAACGGATTTTCATCTGCCTCACTAGCCATTTCACTGCCGGTCAGGAGCACTACCGGCCAAAATGGTTCAAGTTATTTTGGATATTGACTGCAAGTTTAATTTTTCATGAAGAGCATGTTTTTCTATTGTGTGTTTCTTGTTCCTCGGTTTATGTTTTTCTGTGGGTCAGTACGTTTTGTCCAGCATGTCACAGAAAACAGAGGCGAGTAAAAAATTTTTTTTTTAATATAAAGATGGCGTACCTAGATCTGATAAGTATAAACATTCGAGGGCTTAATTCACAAGCTAAGAGATTCACAGTATGGAAAACTATAAAATCCTATTCCCCAGAAGTTGTTCTGTTGCAAGAAACACACCTGCTGGAAAAAGATCAACATAGATTTAAGGATAATCTTTATAGATCGTTATATTTTGCCTCAGAAAAAAACAAGAAAAAAGCAGGTGTGCTAATTGCAATCAAAAAAACCCTTCCAATTGCAGAGGTGAAATGCGATCAGGATAGTCAGGGAGGTATGTCCTAATTCTTATCTATAACCAACCATATACGATATTAAATATTTACCGTATATACTCGAGTATAAGCCGAGTTTTTTTAACACAACTTTTGTGCTAAAAATTCAACACTCGGCTTATACTCGGGTATACAAAAATAATAAAACAAACCATATCCACTACAAGGAGTGTTCAATGGAAGAGGAGCCTGTAGTCACACTATGACCCAGAAGCACAGAGCATGCCCACTACAAGGAGTGTTCAAAGAGGGCAGAGCCTGTGGTCACACTATGGCCCAGAAGCACAGAGCATTCCCACTACAAGGAGTGTTCAAAGAAGGCAGAGCCTGTGGTCACACTATGGCCCAGAAGCACAGAGCATTCCCACTCCAAGGGGTGTTCAAAGAAAGCGGAGCCTGTGGTCACACTATGGCCCAGAAGCACAGAGCATGCCCACTACAAGGAGTGTTCAATAGAAGCGGAGCCTGTGGTCACACTATGGCCCAGAAGCACAGAGCATGCCCACTACAAGGGGTGTTCAATGGAAGCGGAACCTGTGGTCACACTATGGCCCAGAAGCACAAACCATATCCACTGCAAGGAGTGTTCAATGGAAGTGGAACCTGTGGTCACCCTATGGCCTAGAAGCCTAAGAAAAAGGGGGACTTCAGTTATCTCTTTCTCATACAAGGGGAACAGTTCTGTAAATAATACTAGGGAATAGTTAGGGAACTGGGAAAATTTTTGCTTTATGGCCGACCAACTCATATTTCACCCCTGCCCACTATATTCCTCAACAGTCCAGGTGCCTGCTATAAAGCACATGTCATTCTCCAAAATTTGTGGTGATGTCGCTAAAGGCCAAACTTCATTGCAGCAGTGCAGTAAATGAAGACTGGCAATGGAACGTGAAATTGTCAATATAAAAACTATGTTTTGGGAATTTTATTTTTATGACCTATACGTAAGATCGGTGCTCAACAGTAGATTGGTTGGGGGTCTAACTCCTGGTACTTGTATCAATTGACTGATGGAAGGTGGAACTTCTATGTGCATTGGCGCTGGTTTATCAAAAATGTCTCAAAGTAAGAAGCGGTAGACCAGACAATCTTATGCTGAGCCAGATTTATCACTGTGTGTGATGCTGGAGGATAACTCTGGTGTAGCTATAATTTTCTAGTCATATTTTGTACCTCCAACCAAAACCATTCCAAAAATGTTGGTGCATTAGAATTAATTTTGGCGCACAGACTTTCTAGAGGCCACACCCCATTTGTCACTCGAAACTTAAAATTGTTTAAAAATTGCATGATAAATGTGGTACAAAACGGTATTTTGATGCAAATGACTAGAGAGCTATCCTCCCGTAATAGGACGACCCCCCAAGAAAGAAAATTACCGAGACCTTGTTATTAATATTTTGTAACTAACGAATGTCTTGTCTTTATTGGACAGAACATACAATAAAAAACAATGTTGAAAAAAAAAGAAAACAATTCTGTCGTAGACAGGTTGATAAGTCTGCACCATTGTGTAGTGGCCATGGTTGTCCTCAGTCCCATTCTAGAGCAATTTTCTAAATTTTGACTTCATGTCATGAAAAATAAAAATATATAATAAAAAATAACAATGCAGCTTTTTACAATGAAGTGTAAGCCTCGGATTAATCTGTTCTGTAGAGATCACTTTGGATCCAAGAAAGTTGGATCCAAAATGGCCGATTTCAAAATGGCCGCCATGGTCAACACCCATCTTGAAAAGTTTCCCTCCTCCCGTATACTACAGTGCCACAAACAGGAAGTTGATATCACCCAACCATTCCCATTTCATTAGGTGAACTCCACATAAATGCCCCCCCCCCTGTAGATAACAGGGGATTACTCCAGTTGTAAAGCTGCCTTCTCTCCTTCTCCCCTTCTCTACACAGTTACCTCTTTACGGAACACAGAGCATGCTCGCAACACTCCCAAAGTAGTAAATGGGTCTTCTTGAGTGTAGAGGCAGTTCAATATTCAGTAGAGTGAGAAAATAAATATCACTGATACAATGCCTTAAATCTACCCTCAAAATCCATCCTGAGCACTTACTCATAGATCCAGGCATCGTGACTGTGGTAATCTTCTTATATTTGTTATCCATGGCCTTCTTCCTTCTAATATCAACTTTTACAATTATGCTAATGAGCCTGAGGAGCTCTGGTGGGTTTTCTTCCAGGGTCCCTCAGTGCTGTAGCTTCACAGGCTGTTACAATGGGCAGATCAGGTCCACTCTTGCCCCAGAGGCATAGGAAGGAGGGAGAGAGCAGGTGGAAGGTTGTGACTTGTTCTGCTCTTTGTAACAAACTCTGAATCTGCACTGAGGGGCTCTGGGTATATTAGCATAATTTTAAAAGTTGATTTTAGAAGGAAGGAGGGCGTGGGTATTAAATATAAGAAGATTAACTCAGTCCCGGTGCCTGGATCTATGGATTTCGATGGAATTTTTTTTTTTAAATTCATAATGCACTGATTAGTTCAAGGAAAAGAGAGAAACCTTAATATACAAGTGTAATGTCCAAAAATGCAAAAAAGCTTCAAGGCAAAAAAATTTTTCTTAATTGTTTTTAGATTTCACTAAAATTGACGTCATTATTTAAGCAAATGTAATTTTTTATTTGACATTTCACCTAATATTATCTGATTACCGTATATACTCGAGTATAAGCCGAGTTTTTTAGCACAACTTTTGTGCTAAAAATTCAACACTCGGCTTATACTCGGGTATACAAAAATAATAAAGTTACTACTCACCATTCCGACGGCCCGGACAGCTCCTCTTCATCTTCATGCCGCAGGTCCGCGGGAGCTCCGTGGCCGCGCCTCTTCTGTCTTCATGCCGGCTCGGGGGCCGCGACAGCTCCGTGCGCACGGCCCGTCCGGCACTCAACTGTGATGTCAGCCGCTGTTGGCATGAAGATGAAGATGGAGAGGAGCTGTCTGGGCCGTCGGAATGGTGAGTAGTAAGTTTATTATTTTTTTTACCGGCAACAGGGGGCTGGCAGGCATTTAAAAAAAAGGGGCTGGCAGGCTACATAGACAAAGGGGCTGGCTGGCTATATACTGAAGGGGGCTGGCAGCTATATACTGGGAGGCTGTGACCAATGCATTTCCCACCCTCGGCTTATACTCGAGTCAATAGGTTTTTCCAGTTTTTGGTGGTAAAACTAGGTGCCTCGGCTTATACTCGGGTCGGCTTATACTCGAGTATATACGGTAAGTGCAATATATGGCATTTTTGCAGCTCATTCATTACAATGAGCCACTGGCTCAGTGTAACGAATCTGCAGATGCCAGATAGCCTCGTGTCAAATGAAGACCCGATGCTACCATGGCAACCGATCGCCGCCCCCCTATGACGCTCAGGGCCGCAGCGATCGCAATAAGGATGGCGGCGCCCGCACGCCCCGTCTTTTAAATGCCGGCGGTGACTTAGCCGGCGGCAATGAAAGGGTTAATAGCCGCTATCTGTGCAAGCACCAACCGCAGTTATTAGCGGTGGGGGTTTGCTGCAATATGCAACAACCCCCACCTCTGTATGAAGATGACTCAGCCCGTGAGCCCTCTTCATACATTCCCTATACCTCTGCGCCGTAGAGCTACGGCGCAGAGCGTTAAGGGGTTAACTCACCCATACTAGACTCCAGAAAAGCAATGTTAAAGGCATGGTATTTTTACCATTCACAAAGAAAAGGGTTGTCTCTGGGGAGACAAGAGGTCAAGATAGAAGTATTAAGTCTATGCCTACCAGATTTGTCACTGCTTAAATGGAACCAAGGGAACTTCTTTTCAATAGACGACATCTTTAAGGAGGGCACTTTAATGACTTTTGAGGAGATTCATCAAAAATACAACATTCCTAATAGCGAATTCCTCAGTTATAAAAAAATAGAATCATTTTTAAAATCAGATACCATACGAAAAAAATACATATGTATAACTCAAACTTACCGAACTTTATAAAATTTCTGAGTGAGAGGATAGGGAATAATATAGAGGGGGAATTTCAATAGCATATAAAGATATAATAACCCGCTAGTATTCAAATAACAAACTAACATATATGTTACAGAGGAACTGGACATAGGGAAGACTTTCCGTTAAAAGTTTGGCTTTCTTACTAAAGAGGTACAAAAAAAGCCTACACTGTCTGAACCATAACGAAGGTTATTATATAAGATGTATTTCAGATGGTATTGGACCTAAGCTGCAAATATTTTATGATAACTATTCCAGCTTGAGGGTTGTGGAGAATATGAGGGCCTGGGAGAATCAGCTGAATTTTCTCCATTTATTATGGAGCTGCCCACTTATTAAAAACTTTTGGAGGCAGATAGCAAGTTTATTTGAAGGACTTTGTAAAAAGAAGCTGCCCATTATTCCTGAGCTGCTGCTCCTCAATATTTTTGTAGGAAAACATTTTTACAGATAAGAAACATAGAGAAATTTTCTTTCGGGTGTGCAACAGCCCGTACGGAAATTTTAAGGAAATGGAAAAGTGACAGCATACCCTCAATTGAAGATGTTATTTTGGGGATGAATAAATTAAAAGAATGTGAATTTTTTATGTGCAATTGTGACGAGAGAAGTAAAAAGATTCCACCTAAATGCTGGGACTTATGGTCTAGACCTCTTTGACGAATCAGTCCTAAATACTGGAGGAACGTTTTATATAGACCCATTTTTTTCTTTTTTTCTCAGCTCTTTCTTCTTCTTTTGTTATTTTCGTTTTTTGTATTGCAGTCTTAAAGCATTGATTGACTTGTATGAAATATGTTTTTTTCTCTGTTTTGTAAATAAAAACATAAATAAAATTAAAAAAAAAAAAAAATTATTTGAAGAGCACCATTAATTTTATGGTGCCATACATTTAAACAGGGGTGTACATACATTCCATAAAAACAAAAACAAAGCACCCAAAAGTAATTAAAAAATTTGAATTGTATGCCTATAGATTCCAGATACATCATTGCTGTTAAAGGCAAAGATAAATAGTATTCTGTTTCAAATGTATTAAATATTCATTTCAACCTATTCATTTACACAACTATTGAAAGTGCCTGTCCCACTTTATCTACGCTGAAGTTACCAACTTAAGCCCTCCCCTTCATCGTAATAATCTATCTAACCTATTGCCTACCCTCTGTAACTTCACCAGCATGGCTACCCCTATTCCTAATTTTCCAAACACTTTCTGTCTACGCAGTGCGTCGTCTCATCAAGTAAACCGCCGTCAAGTCCAAGCCCCTAGAAACGGAGCATGGCCGGCCGACTGTAACCATTACTCAACAGCACTTAAATACCTTAATACGTCCAACAAACTTACCAAACCAACCACTCTCCTCTGGGGCTATTCCTTTAGGCGGATCTCGACCCGACCCAACCTACCCACACGCGCGCTCTCCTTTCCCATACATAAACTTATTAGCAGGCGGCACCGGCAAAACTCACTTATAGCATCCAAGTTCACTGTGTAATCCACCCTGCTTGCCGCACCGATTACATTCGAGTTGGGTCCCTAATTTGAGCAGCAAGGGTACATACTCTGGCGAGTCGTCGAGCGACATGTATTATTTTCTAGTTCAGGAATTGCACCAAAGGTTTTGAGGGCTTAGCAAGGTCGTTCGTTTATAGATTTCCAACTAAGACAACCCTACAACACAGTTGCCATCTCCAGGTCACTACTCCTCTCCTCCATTCCCCTGACGGCATCGGCAAGACACAGTCCCAGGGTCCTAATCTCGCATTCTACACCCACCTTACCCAAAAGAAGTTAGAGAACCTTCAGGCAGGCCAACGATGATAAGTGGATGACATGGTCTATCCAGCGCTCGTGAGATGAGGTATAGATGAGTTACTCCGCACATAGCCCCCCTCAATAAATAGTCACGAGGAGCCAACTGTATTCTATCCACCAGGCCTATCTTAACACTCGGCCCGCCGAAATTGGCAAGGGGCACCGCTGTGGGAATGGGAGCAACTTTTGGCCCATGAGTGTACTTTTCCGCCCAATACAGAAATTCTGGAAATAGTGGTTACTTCCTAACCCAATTAATACACATCCCAATCCCCTGACGCCGGAGGATGCCTTTCTGGGCCTCCTGGTTTAAGAATTTGGTCTCTTTTACCAATCATATTCTAAGGGAACTATTTATGGCCCCTACTTGTGGTACAAACACACAACAAACGCCCGAATTTATCGTACGGAAAGCACCCCTCCCCCACTGCTAGCCCCAGTTTTAGCAACTCTTATGCTCTCGTTACAGCACTGGCCACGCCGCAGAGAATTTGAACAAATCTGGGGAACTCTAGTGCAGTTTAGTGAAACAAATTACTTCCATTCGACAATTTAGACGGCATTGACTGTCTTAACCCTCCTACATAATTGACTTTTGCCTGGTAACTTTGCACTATAGCCTCGACAGGGTACGATTTAACCTGAGCACCTACGAAACTACGTTTCCTATATCTAAAGAGGGTACAGATCACAGGGACAGACAAAGGAAAGTTTAACTAACCACAAAGATTGCTGACGGTCATAATGAAAGATTCTAATACTTTGACTATGTTTATGAACCTAGTTTTTGGTTCTGACCATTTTCTCTTATTCTTGATGTTCCTGTTATTTTCTACTTATTATTACATTGTCACCCAATTGTAAATTTAATTGAATGCTACTTATTGATTTTTTTTTTTTTTTTTTGGCAAAGCTTGGACTTTATGTAAAAATGTCTATGATTAATAAACCATTTAAAAAAAAGATCAAGTGGAAAGTCCCCTAACACCAAATAACATATGGCAGTGTACAGAAAATATTAGACCCCCTTGACTTTATCACTCTTTGTTGATTGGGCAACCAAGTGGTAAGATCAAAACGATTTTTTGCTCATTAATGTGTACTTTTCACCCCATCCGGACAGAAAAACGTAATATTTTTGTTAATTTTAAACAATAAAAACTGAAATATCACATGATCAAATAGTCAGATCCTTTGCCGTATTGAGTAAAGCACCTTTGAGCTATTACACACATACAGCCATTAGTCTTTTTGGGAATGATGCAACAAGTTTTTCACACCAACACCTGGATTTGGAATCCCTCGGTCATTCCTCTTTAGATCCTTCCCGTTCCCCTGGTTGATGGAACATTGGTGGACAACCTTTTCAAGTCTCTCCAGCAGGTGCTGATTTTTATAGATCAGGGCTCTGGCGGGTCCCGTCAAGAATGATCACAAGGTTGTTCTAAAGCCACTGCTGTTCATTTTAAGCTGTGTGCTTATGGTCATTGTCTTGTTGGAAGTAAACTTTCGGCCCAGTCCCCTGAGGTTTAAGCACTCTGGAAGAGTTTTCATCTATTCTATCTTCTTACTTTTACTTGGCCTCATTCAATCTTCTTCAATTTCATTTCAACTAGTTTGTCCCCTTTTCCCCTTCAGGCGAAAAACACCCAGCAGACCCCCATAGCCTGATGCCTCCCTGTTTCCACTGTTGAAATTGTATTTGGCAGTCATAGCACTGCCTGGTTTCTCTAACTCATGCCTCTAAAATTAACGATTGGTCCAAATTCATATTTGGTCTTATCATGTAGAGAATCTTATTTTTCATAGTCCCTGGGATCTGTCGTGTGTGATCAGCCACAGTGATCTTGGGGTTCTTCTTTATCTCTCTTAACAACCTCTCGCCCATATGCTTAATTTTGGCTGACCAGCCAGGTAAGGGAGAGATTTGGTTGTCTCAAACAAATCTTCTATTAAATATTATGGAGGCCACTGTGCTATAAAGCTTTGCAGCTGCCCCCTTTGGCCTTAGTCTAGCGCTGGCATGTCACTAGGCTATATAATCCCTGTGTCTTACCTAATGTGTGCATGCCTTCAGAGATGTGGTATACCCTGTGCTGACGACTTTTCATGTCTTCTAGTGTACACCGGATCCGGGTGATGGAAATGGAAAAGGGACCCTCGCAAGCCATCGATAGGAGATTGAGCGGTCTGACAACTGGTTCAACAGGATTGGATTGAGGGTGTCAGAAAACTAGTTCTTCCTCCCCTCCAAGCCAGTTCCCTCTTTCCAGACTTAGCCATCAACCTCTGGTGGCCGCCTTCCTTTTCACAGAGCGCGCAAAGAATTGTTTTTATTCATACTTCAAAAGTTTTGACCTACAGTAATAATGTTAATTATAAACACAAATAAACATTGAAAAATAGTTATACTTACACCAATGAATAGATTCACTTTGACTTTTGTGGGAATTAAATGTATTTTTTTCTGTAGTTTGCATTTTTCATCCTTTACGAGCAGAGTACTGTTTGTACAATAAACTTTTTTTTTGCTTTTTTAATGTTTTTGTAATAACTGATAGCCAGCCAGGTTTCCGGTTGTCTTGTATTCCAACTGTTTTTGCAGAATCTAGCTGCCATATAACACAGAGATTGCCGTGCCTGCATCCTTCCTTGTGTACATGTACTTTCATGGTGTATGGCCTATCAGTGTGAATAATCAGTTTATTATATTCAGTACTGCATGGGAAGTTGAAATCAAGTGTTACTGCGTATCTTTTAGCAATGGTTTAAATTGCCAAATACTCTCTTAGGCTTCTATGGGCTCGCGGCTCCCTACGAGCGGTACAGTGCAGCACTTGCTTGTGCGGCACAGACCGCTTCCGTGGCCCGGGAAAGATAGGACATGTCCTATCTTTTCCCCGTATATGGCGCCACGGCATACATCGTATCGCATTGAGAGGGAGGTGGGTTTTGCCTGCATTCACCTCCTCCTCCTCTCCCCCCTCCCCGCCCCCGTGTGCCCGCCATGCTACGGTGCGGCGGGCTCACGGCAGTGGTGGCTGAACCTTAGACCAATATACAAAACTGACAATTATAACTGAGAAAACTACCAAGTTCAGTATTATGTATTCTATTCCATTTTAACTTTTAAAGTACTATGTAAATGTGTCCCTGAGGATGAGGATAACTAAACTTTTATGAACATTGTCATGCAATACATGCACTACGTTTTATACATTGAACTGTTTTTGATTGAATTCTTCATAAAAACAGAATAAAATGCACTGAAATAGAAAGCATCACATTTGTTCTACATTTTTTTACTGTGTAGTGACGTTCAGCTGAACATCTGCTCTAATGAGTTTGGACATTTGCACTAATGGCAGCGTTCGTTTACTTTAATGCCCTGCATTATACTTCCTTTCCAAAATATTTTCTTTCTTGCAAAAGGGCTGACCACAATTTTTCATTGTTATAACAGACATGCTTATTTTGAATTGTTTTAGTTTCAAAAAAAAAAAACATTATAAATCACTTTATTATTTAGTTCAATATGGACTGTTCTGAATTTCTTGGGCTACATACATCAACGGCATGAGTTGTTTTGTAACTTACTGTACTTTCCTTATTTCAAAACAGTAATTGTGATGTCCATTTTGGGTTGAGTGATGTATATATACGATTATATTACTCATTAATCCTACGTCCTTTCCATTAACCTTTTAAGGACCCAGCTAATTTTTTTAACCACTGTATGCGGCAATAACTCTAGAAATGCTTAATTAACTTTTCCAGAGGACTTTCCAAATGTGTACTTCACCTTAGTGTATATTTGGGCTGATATTTTTTTTGCATTTATTTATTAAAAAATTTGCTAATTTGCAATTTTCTGATTTCTAAATGTTTTATTCCCATATAACAGTTTAGTCTAACCCCCAAATAATTTACATTAAAACCATATTCAGCTTTATGTTTTTAACATTCTCTTTTCTATTTTATATATTGGAGTTAAGAGGCTGACAAATCATCAGCAATGTTCCAGATTTTCAATGGAAAATTAAGATTCAATATTTTAGAGGCCTATTCATATTTATGAGTATGTCTTAGTCTGTTAAGCTCTTGTGAACAGGCCTCCTCTTTATCCTATAACTGTCAACTCTGTAATGAAATAAATATATTTGTAATTTCCCCTATGATTTGTAAGTGCACGGTAATTTGGATGATGCTATAATAATAAAGATTATTGGTATTATTATTATAGGTGTTTTTAAAGTTGTAAATTGCACGCCCTCAACCTATTCAAAAATGGTTTAGCCTTGTTACCACTTTTAAGGCATCGACATGAAAAAAAACAAACAGGGGTTTAATGCTGCATTTAAATTTTCTTATAAATTTTATTTAGCCCTAAATTTTATATGTTCTTCAGGATAAAATTAGAAACCCATCTCAGATTGTGAGTTTCCTCTCAAGTAATTGCATAACCCACATCTGTATGTAACTCTTTATGGGCCCATTTCTTCTTGGGGAAAAATGCAAAAAAAAAAAAATGTATTCTGATGCTGAATTTTTACTCTTATTTTTTGTTTTATACACTGTATAGCAGAAATATTGTATATCTGTTCGATTGTTCGTTGGGTCAGTCTGATTTTGGTGATGTCACATTTATATAACATTTTTATGTTTGAATAATTTTGCAGGAAAAAATGCACTTGGAGAGAAAAATTACTTGCTTTTGCATTGCCATCTTCTAAGTAGCATGACATTCAGAATTTTTTTTTTGATTGTGCTGTAGTAAGGCTTATTGTTTGCGGAGTAAGCTGTACTTTTTATTGAAATCATTATAGGTAATGTTACGGTTTTAAATCACCTTTTTTTTTTGCTTAGTTGGATTGGATGTGCAAAAATCCTAAATCGTGGCTTTTTAAAATTATTTTTTTACGGTGTTCACTTTACAATTTAATAATGATTTTATTTTATCGTATGGGTTGTTATGGATGTGTCAATATGTCATATTGTGGTTTGTTATTGATTTTCACTTACTTTTATATTTCTGGGTTTTTTTTGCCATTTATGGGCATTTAGGGACTTTTGTTTACTTTTTATTTAATCTTTCATTTGTACATATTTTTTTTCACTGTTTTTGAACATTTTTTGACGTCCCACTATGGAAATTGAACAAACAATTAGTTGATCGCTTTTCAAAGTAATCAAACTGCCAACCTCATGTATGGAGTGTATTACAACAGTCACCTATGCAGATCTAAGCTGACATGCATGCTGACAATCCTGTTAAACACCAGACTCCCTGCTACTGTCACCATTGTCAACGGACAGCGTGTGAGCAGAAATGTACATCCAGGCGGGGCAACAACTACCCCCACCTGGATGTACAGTTTTGTCCAATTGTTTAAGACCACGTTCCTTAGGCTTGTTTCCTGATGGTTATTTACAAAGCGCAAGCAGCTACTTTATAGACTAAAGGCAGGTTCACCTGTTTAAAGTTCTCACTATTTTTCATGAAGTAAAATATTGGCAAATTATCACCAATTAATTATAATGAACCGCTATGACATACTCTCGTTCACACAACTACATGATGCCCACATAACTAACATCTTTTCCAGACATAGAAAGAGAAATTGGCTGTGTGTTTTGGCACAGCTTTAATGAAGCTATCCTTTATTTTTGTTTCAAAAGCATAAAAGAAAAAAATGAAAATCCCTAATATTAGTATTTGCAATTACCTTACGGCCAATTAATCACCAAAATTCAATCATATATTTTCGTATAAAAGTAATTAATTTCATAACTGTGGTGTAAATCTTCAGAAATATATCATGTAGAGTCATTTTTTAGAAAGAAGTATTAATTTAAAATAATCACACCAAAGAAGGATTACAGTCAGTACAGTTGCAATGTATAACTAACAAGAAACTATTGTGAAGTTTTCCCCCAAAGGGGGGTTCTGGTATTGACCGTCTTTCCCTCTGCTAAAGTGCTTCTGGGAGTCGTTTACATATAGATGGTGATCCGAGAAGTAAATTGATATATTTGATATTGTTACCTATGGAGTCTGCCTTTCCTTTACTTTTCAAGCTGTATCCCTTTTAAACAACACAATATAAATGTGATTACTTTTATTTCAAAAATTTATACATATTGAAGGTCAAAAGCTAATTATATTTTAAAGAAATTGTCATGTGTCAAATTGACAAATTAAAAAAACCCTCCATTTTTAAAAATTTTATTTATTTTTTAAAATTTATATGATTATAGAATAAACCTTAAACTAAATACAAGCAGCAGGCTCAGCATATTTCTTGAACACAGTAGGGCGTTACTCAATTGTAATCCCTCATAAGGATAACTTTGGTATGGCATAGTTACATGGCAAAGAGGACCAATCATTGTAGCCAGCGCCCACTTGTTGTAATATGAAATTACATTGACACTGGACAAAGCACTCCACACCCATACAACGAACCATAGGGATCATGCACCATCTGGACAGATGGGTGTCAAATTCTGGGGGCACTTTCTGTTGACATACAGCAACATAAGTGAGGTATGACACTGTTTAATAAGGAGGATCCATTATTTTCGGGGGGTTTGGTCCTGATCCTTCCACAACTTCATCACTCACCACTCCACTTCCCGGCATAATATGTGAATATTTGCTGTATGATTAATGAAAATTTATTTTATTTTTTATATGCTTGCCTAAATTGAGACTAATAGGATGATCAACGGTGGATAAAGATTGATAACAGTGTGATAACACCTCCTGTGCGAGAAACTTGTAAGACTCCCCAGGGCTTATTTTATAATGCTACTTTTATTCAATGAAAGGACGTCTTTTGTTTCTTGATGCCCATGATAATTTACTCTAGCCAAATGAACTATAAGACATTACTTTTTCTTATCTTTAATCTAACCAAAAGCCCTGGTCCCTGCCCCACTGAAAGGTTCTTTCTGTATAATCCTTTGTATGCAATAAGCATCTCACATCTGCCTAGCCTTGCATAGCATCAGTGCCCCGCCACAAGATTGAGATATTATCCCATACTTTTCTGTGTGATTTCTTTGAGTTCATAGGGGAGAACTCGACAATATACGGGTAAACGAAGAAGATTTTAACATAGTGGCCATTAATTTACTTCATTCATAACCACCTAGGAGACATAAATAGGAGACATTAAGTGTGGAAATTTAAAATGGTGATTAGGAACTCGGACTTCTGCCAAAAACTTAATCCTTAGGCCGGTCCAGACGCAATGTAAGAAGTATCCAATGTTAGCCTGAAGCCGAAAAACAACTTATTGGGAATACCCCCATCAAATAGTTTTGCAGGACGCAAGGTAAAAATTTAGACTTGGATTATGAAGTCACCACAGATTAAAATAGACACATTTCAACCCCCCTCCATCCATCATCCGACAGGTCAGGGATGGGCAACTCTCAAATCAGAGCTTTATTAAAGGTTCTGGTCCGTTGGTTCTTGCAAGAGAGCATAGTTAGGAGTGGTATAGGGAGGTCTGCGGTGCTCAGTTAGTTCTCAAATATTGTTGTCATCACAGAACAATGTACAAAGAAAAAAAAATCTATTCCATGTTACCTTCATTGCACTAACCTACAAAAAATTTGGAGTGTGTAGTAAAAAAACATTGCAGAAACACATTTTATATTATGTTCCCATTCAGTAAGGAATTACATTTTATTTTAACCCTTAACATAAGCCATTGCAAAATACAACCAATTACAGAAAAAAACAAGCCCTCATTGGTTAAGTCAGATGAAAATAAAGTTTATACATATCTTTGGAAGTAGAGCATAGACAAACTGAACATTTTTGTCCTGAAAGACCACATAGGCTGTGTCCTCAAGGCATTAAATTTAAATTTTGTAAGAATGACATCCATCTCTCCATTACTGGACACATTTTTTCAAGCTTCCTCTTTCTTTTTACCGTGAATTAAAGTTACAAACAAAGATATTTCCTTCCTTTCCATTGCTTACCTGAAATATGAATAATGTGGTTCCAGGTAACCAGATTTTTTCAGCATTTTGCAATACCTGTCATTAAATAATTCCTAAATTTTGGCCAATAAGGAGTGCGAAGTTATCTTTTCTTATATTATGGTGTATTACCTACTTTGTGCACCCGTAAACCTCCGAAACATTGAGTGACGTTTATTTTTTTCCAATTACAGCTGGATAGGCTGACGGCTGAAGTACACTACCATACATCAGTATGGCATGTATTGCTTTGAACAATTGATCAGTGAAAGTTGGACAGTAAAAAAAACTAAACAAAAGAAAGAAAAACATAACAAAGGTTAAAAAAAGTATAATCACCACACCAACAACACATAATCAGGTATTGCCAGATCTGTAAACAACCCGATACAATTACCCTTAAGGACTTGGCCCTTTTTGTTTAGTTTTTTTTCACTTCCATTTTCACTCGTCTCCATTTTTCCACATAAAGAGCTCTGTGATGGCTTATTTTCTGCTAACAAAGTTGCACTTCGTATTGACGGGAATTTAATATTCCATGCCGTGTACTTGGAAGCGGGAAAAAAATCCAAATGCATGTGAAAATGGTGAAAAAACTTTTGCGAACTTTTTCTTGTGGCTTGGATTTTCAACTTTCACAACGTGCGCACCAAATGGAACAATGTCCAATTTATTCTTTTGGGTCTCTACATTATGTTGATACCAAATTTGTATAGTTTATAATGTTTTTCATGCATTTAAAAAACTTCAAACTTCCTGTACAAAAAATTTTTGGGCGGGGGATTTTGCTATCTTTGTCCTGGCGCCAATAAACTTGTTTCATACTTTGGGCGTACAGGTCTGGGTTATGTCATTTTTTGCGACTTGGATGGCATTTTTCATTGCTATACATTTTGAGGACTGTGGTCGACCTTTTGCCTTACTTTTTATTTAATTCTAGCACCGATCGCACGGGGTTACCGGGAATCCTTTGCTGTCAATATGCAGCAAAGACTTACTGGCTATTGGAAGGGCTTGGCCCGTCGAGCCTCTCCATGCACTGGGGACCCCGGCTCATCGGGAAGGTGTTAAAATCATTACTGAAACTGTATGCTAAGGGGGGGGACCACAAACTTAACTCAAAATGGTCACATCAACGTTCTTCCACCCCCCCCCACCCCCCATTCCACTCTCAATCCAATACTAACATTTAAAATGTTACGCTTCTTTAGTAGATGGGGATGCAAAAAACACAATATTTTTTTTCCAAATTGTGTTTTTATTCAGCAAAATTATTCAAACATGAAAAACAGAGCTTCAGATTCAGATGCTTGCTGGTTAACATGAATGAATTGGGGGGGGGGATTTATCATTTTGGGTTTGCTTGTCAAATGTTTGGTGTTTTTGTTTCAGTTGTGGTACAGATGCTGTTTGCGACTTTCCATTGTGGGCCCATTAAACATAGGACAAAAGGCACAAAGTCCATTCAAAATGACCCGACTTGCGCCAATTAATTTTTTTGCTTAGACTATTTTTCAACTAATAAACTAATTCTTGATTTCGGCACAAATGCCGTTTTGGTGGAAAATGACTCTAGTCACCCCCGGTGTGCTTAGAAATAAGGAACCAGAAACCACTACCAAATTTTATGAAGACTACTTGCTGCGTACACATGTGCGCCAAAAAAAGGACTTTTTTGTTGACAAATTCCAAATGAAAAAACAATATTATGGGACAAACCAACAAAAAAAAGGTAAAAACAAATACAAAGATTATACAATAGACTCACTTGATCATTCAGATAAAAAAAAAATTTTATAATTAATATACAACCAATCAAAGACAATTGTAATGACAAATTCCCTCCCCGACCCCCCCATTTTTTTGTCACAGAGGGGGAGCCAAATTTTGCCCGTCCTTTTTCCCGGCTTTCTTTTTCCCTTTTGATCGTCTGCCGTGCGGCCTCTGTGTATATAAATGTGATATTGTTCTTTAATAAAATTCATATATACTATAACAGTATAGAAGAAAAATAAGAATAAAACATCCAGTATTAGAATGTAATTGTTTTCTTTATGCCCTGCCCAAAAATGTTATAAAATTAAATGTGATAGCCAATAAATGGGTTTAAGGTTTCCTTCAAACAAATGGGTCACTTTGTAAGGGGTTTCTCTTGTCTGCTATATTAATAGGCCAGGTAACTGCCACAGAGAACCTGCAATTTAACTTCCCATTCTGCTTCCCTCTGTTAAAGACACATAAGTGGTTTAACAAATCCACATGTTGGGTATTCCATACTCAAGAAACTTCACAAAAAACAATCTGATTGGTGTTTTCTTCGCATTTCCCATTGATTTCAAATTTATGGCTGAATTAAATATGTTAACTCTCCAAATTGGAAAATTCGGTTTAAACTCCAGGTTTCCTCGTTTCTTTTATGTTCGATGCTTACACAGTTAACTGCACAGTTTTCAATAGTTTGTAGGAGGTGCAAGGTTTAAAAATTGGTACTGTTGTCGGAATATCTCATAAATATAACTTTTAAACCCCTATAAATATGGATAGGCCTATAAAAAATTGCATGCTAAAATTCCTTGTTATTTAAAATTCTTAGTTCTTAGTTCAATTTAGCTAAGAAGGCTCCCCAAAATCCCAGTAAAAAATAACATTTAATAAAATAAAAAATACTATTCAATAGAATCAGAAATAATGGTTAATAGTAGTTAGTTACCTATTTGGGAGGTTTAAACTAACGTATGATGAGTGGAACATTTATAAATCAGAAAATTGACAACCAATTTTATAATAATGCAAAACATTCAACCACAATATACCACTATGGTGAATTACAACATGTCAAAAATAATAATCTGAAAATCACCTTGGTAAGCTAAAGCGTTCTAAAATTGCATCTATAGAACTCATTGCAAGGATTTTAAAAATCGGATGGGTTCAGAGAACCTGTCTGCAAATTAACCCACCCAAATTAAAAAGGCTTTTCATTAAAAACTATGATGAAAAAAGTACTGTGGTTGTATCCCTAAATTGGTTCTTTTCATAGTCTGCAGTTTTTAAAATAAAAAATCAGTTTATAGAACGTATATCAACTACTTACATGGATGTTATTCATTTCCTCTATTGGAGTCATGCATATTAAAATGTTTTTTCATTGCCTGCCTCATCCCTATAATCTGCTGTATGATATCTCTGTTACATCCTTTAACATTAAAGTTGTGTGACCAGAAATACATCATCAAAGGTCCTGTCGTCTCAATACTAACCCAGGGGGAAGAATGAGGGCTGGTTGAGTATAACAGCCAGGGATTATAATCTTAAATTGATTGATATGTGGATGTAATGGAAACTATTTTTATTATCTAAAAGATGGTTTCAGTTCATAAGCTCTATCGGACCCTTTCCCTAATCTTTACAGCTATTCAAAATGTGGGTGCCTAGTTCCCTTTAGGTGAAAACTGAGCCTATTTCCTTAACCCCTAGGCGCACAAGGAATCGTGTATAGACAGCCCCGGGGCGAGATACTTAGCGCACTGTGAGGTGCTATAAACGTCCTGCTTCTGGCACCCCCTTCTCCTAACTTACTCCTTATCCTTCACCAGAAAGCAGCGACTGTCAGCTGTCCATCACAGCTTAGACACGCCTGCGCTAAAACACCCACACTCTCTAGTCCCACTCCGATCCCGTGGGTGTTAACCCCTTACACGGAGCGGTCAGCATGCACCGCGTCGTGTAGGTGTTTGTGGCTATGGATCGGATCCCCCCCCCCGCCCGGCTTACCGTGGGATCCCGATCCTCTTCTGGGCAGCTCCGATGGACTCCATGTTCCCCGGAGCTGCCCGTCTCCCTGGCAGTCAACAAACCCCTTCCGGTCTGACTTTAACTGTCTGAGCATTGTTTTATTATCGCCTTGCATTGCTCCTACATTTACCCTTCTCTACCTGGCCCTGCCATCTTCCTTGTAGAGCATTGTATTGAACTTGAACAAGCGATAAGAGCATCACTGGTCACGTTTCAAGTAATTATAAGTAAAAAAACGTTCAGTTAAAGTTAAACATCTACCGTTTTACCCATTCGAATAAATAAAAAATAATACATAAAAATATAATCCCCTAGCAATTTCACTGTTTCCCATCACAACCACTTAATAAAGTTAGTCCCCAACCCAAAACAAACCCTGCATTTTTACCTGCAATTATCAAGTCTTAAAAACAACTACATTAATAGGATAAAGGTGTTGCAATGCGTGAGCAAAACAAAATACATGGCCTGTGTCCTAATGCAAAAACTGTCTGATTCCTTAGGGGCTTATGAGCCTCTCTCAAAGCTGTAATGAGATCGGCTGCCTTTCCCTTTTGTTTTTTTGTTACATGTATGCAGCCATTTTATCCTGGCAAAAACAAGTGCTGATATGAGCACAGAATGAACGGCAATGAAAACTGTTAACATGCTTTCCCCCCCTCCCATAAATAAATTAAAACATCTTACAAATTAAATAACATATTTTAAATACATCATTAGTTGTGAACATTTAGAGGCCTATACTTCCCAGAAAACTTCTTCCTTTCCCAGCTGTTGTTTTACTACTTTGCTTTTGTTTTCCTAGTGGGTTGTATTTCTGCGGGCCTTTATGAAGAATGGCTCCCTAGAATTAAATCCTAACAGATTCTACATACACTCAGACAGGGAATGCACTAACAATTATGATTATGCAGGTTGGAACATATCGGTATAAGCAAAGATTAGAGCTTCCACCCTTGGTTTACCATAATTGGTCCCTTTTCCCCCCTCTGTCTCATATCCCACTTAAAAGGTTTATTTGAGACCCTAACCCCACGTTGTCCTGTATTTTAAGGTCCAAAATCAACCTCTATATTCATTGTAGGCCTGAATAAAAATATTTATGTCCCTAATACCTCCCCAATCCCCTCCTTGTGTTCCCTCAATCCACTAAGACGTTCTTTCTCCTCTCTTTACCCCCCCCGTGGTTTGGTTTCCAGAGAAGGTGAAATATTCCGGGATGATCCCACCAGGTTAATAATCACGTATAAGTGATGTTAGTTGAATTGATAATTGTAGAAACAAACCAACTACCTAAACGATGCAATATTATATATGCAGTGTGTCCTACCATAAGTAGATTCCCACCATAATTATAAACAATTCCTTATTAAAGTAAAATGATCTTGCTCACGTTGGATCCTAATGATCCCCATTGGCCGGCCTAGCCATATCATATAAACATTGGTGGTGGTTCCCCTCACCCACTTCCCCTCCATCATGTTGCTATGTTCCTACTTATGCGTTCTTCTACTCACAACACTTTCCACTCGAAATCCTTAATGATCACAGCCAGCTTGTATTGGGTGCACAGGACGCGACAGGGAACACGGAGGCTACTTGTGTTCCCAGTCTTTGACAGGGATTCACTGGCAAGACTGGGGAAACGGGTTGTGTCCAAGCACCCCCACCTCCTACTACTACATTCAAACAATCACCCTCATCCACAAGCTCTGCAAATGCTGCACTTCTCGGGGGGTACTTTTTACGCTTCCAGATTAAGAAAGTCGAAGATACTAGAATGGGATCAGGGGCTGGCACACCATGCTCTGTAAAGAATCGGTTCCAGTGTATTTTTAGGGTAGTACAACAGAAGAAAGGAACGAGGAGAAGGGGGAGCGGTGTCGTGGGTTGCCTTACTTTGAACCTTCACTCAGAACTTTCCCGTGCTGATGAGCCAATTCTCTGGATTCCCTGGTCCTGAATATCAGACTTATACCCAACTCCAAGAGCTTTAAACATGCTTAATACCTTACTCGCGTTTAGGGGCGACTAGTTTATTATTCCCTATTTGCATGAAACTTAAAGTGTCTCTGTACTAACCCTCCGTTGGACGTACCCCTCATGTATTTCTCAAAATCCCATAGTAACAGACCTTCTGCATTTCTAATTGACCTTTAAGTCTGTATACACCGATGATGTCTGCATTTTTTAAAATTAAATTATTTTATTTCATTTTATTCGTTCCCGGGTATTTAATAAATGGACATACATGCTTTCTATCTCTTGTGTCTTGTCAAGCAGGACGCCTCCCCCTATTTCTTACATGTGGGTTTTGGTCTTTTCCTCTCGGTAGTTGTCTCTATATAGATGATATATATATGTATAGGGGGTATCTTATATATTTATTATATGTATATATATATATATTATTATATATAATATCTGTACTCTTATATATATCTCATCTGTTGTACTACTTCCATCGATCCATATAGTCTATATCTCTATTCTAGGTGCCTATGGGGTCTCATCATCTCTTCCGGTCGTGGCGGTCTCTCTTCGCTCTCTTCTCCTATCTCATGTCTCGGATCGGTCTCTGTGGGTCGTCGCCTCTCCCCCCTATCCTCTTCTCTCTCTCTCTTCCTCTCCATCCTCTCCTCAGCCCCTCCCTCCCGCGCCCCTCCCCTCCCCTCCTCCTCCTTATTTTATATTGTGGCCATCATGTATGCATAGCAATTTTTAAAATCAGTGGGGGACAATATCAATATATATATCTATATAGTGTATATTGCCCCCATGATTTGTAAAAATGCCCTATGATACATGATGGCACATATAATAATGATTATTATGTTATGGTAAATCATTCCAAACAATCAATATGATACATTGTGACTACCGATACAGTAGATCTCACACAGTATAAACATTTCCTTATTTATAATTGTAAAAACAGTGATCCCATGGGCCTGGGCCACTAATGAAAATGTTGCGTATGGTTTACACAACACCACTCCCAACTCACCCCTCGCTTGATGTTGCATGATATCGTTGATATGCTGATACTTATTCTATGTATAAATATAAAAGAACAACATAAATTTCATATTGCAACCTGAATGTTAAAGTGTGAGAGCTTGTAACTCTACTGTATAACCGGCAGTGATACTAGTTTATTCTAAATGAGTTTAATGCGCATCTACCACTTATCTTGTGTAATTGCTTTTCATTTTTGCAGTTAGACGTATCAAAGCATAATATCAATTTCTTTGAAAAATAAAAACAACAAAAAAGGAATTACTTGTGCCTTCCTAAAAGAACATAGCAAGAGAATTCAGAAGCCAACATTATTATATTATCTCTCAGGGTCCACATTGGTTTATAAATGTCAGACAAAGTGAATCAGAAGACCTCTTATATTGTTGGGCAATTTAGTCACATTATTCACTTATAAAATTTGAAAATATAACAGGTGACACAAATAACACAGAATATTGTGCATGTTGTAACTTTCCTTTTGTAAACATTTAGTTCAACAGCACAAACCTCTTCAACTCGTTTCACGCCTAGCTATAATCCTTTCACTATCATCTTTACTTACTGCTTTTTTTACTGCATCAAATTAATAAGGTCAAAACCTATGAAGCAATGCAGCAGTAAAGATTTCAAGTATCCCCAGCACCACTTATTCTATTAATTTCAGGCATAATGTCAGACTGCAGAGAGTCAAAGCACAGAGACAAGTCATCTGCAAGCCTCACTGCAACTCAACGGTTGAGGCTTCCTGCAGCGTCAAGCCAATTTCTAAGTGCCTGTTCTTAGCATAGTCAATCTAAGAGACTGGGTCAACGGATAACTTTTATGAGATCCAAACAATGACCTGTTAACTTATAGTAAAACCAGTTAATGTGTGGTCATAATGTCATCTTGGTATCATAATATCAGTAAACATTTGGGTTTCAAGTAATTTGCTGTGTGCATAAAAACATATTTTTCAGATCTAAAAGCTTCTTTAGAAATAACAAAAACTAGCACAGGTTGATATAAAATATGATCTGATATAAAAGCTATATGCAAGACGTTAATCATATCTATTTGAATAAAAGGTTTTGCCAAATTCAAGAGTCTAACACGAGTGTCATAACAATGTATCTTTTGTTAGTGCCACAAGTTTTTCGATCAACATTGCCACCTAATAAAATAATTTATAAAAGATCTATTGCATAAAATGGGATGGATGCATGACATCTAACGTCTCACCAACATAAGAATACATTCATCCCCGAGAAAAATTAAGATGCTAATGGGTGTACTGCCACGGAACTCACTCCCAGGACAGGAAACCGATAAGGCTGATTTAAGACCCAGGAACATCTAGCAGACAAGAATAAACTTCCAGAGAGACGAAACACAAAACAAAGAGAAAACAAAAAGAAAGATGGGGTACACATTCGTGCTACGACATATTTGGTAGTCGAGTAATATGGGTTATCACATAGCCCCTTTCATTGTGTCCTGTCATCGTCCATAAATATTATTGTAACGTGTTTTCTTAAACCACTCCAGATGCAACTGGAAATCGAGCAATTCTGCAGAGTTTCTCTGCCAACGGATCTTCTCATCTGCCTCACTAGCCATTTCACTGACCGGTCAGGAGCACTCACCGGCACAAAATGTTCAAAGTTATTTTGGTATTGTACGCAAGTTTAATTTTCATTAAGAGCATTTTTTCTATTGGTGTTTTCTTGTTCCTTACGGTTTGATTTTTCTGTGGGTCAGTACGTTTTTGTCCAGGCATGGTCACAGAAGAAACAGAGGCGATGTTAAAAAATTTTTTTTTTAATATAAAGATGGCTTGTACCTAAGATCTGAGTAAGTACTAAACATTCGACTGGCCACTTAATTCACCAGATAAGAATTCCACAGTTAGTGGAAACCTATAAACATTCCCTATTCCTCCCCAGAATGTGTTCTGTTGCAAGAAAACAATCCACCTGTGGAAAAAGAGATCAAATAGATTTAAGGATAATCTGTATAGACTCGTTAATTTTGCCTCAGAAAAACAAAAAGAAAAAAGCAGGTGTGCTAATTGCAATCAAAAAAACCCTTCCAATTGCAAGAGGGCTAAAATGCGCATCAGATAGTCAGGAGGAGGTATGTCCAATTCTTATCTATACCAACCATATACGATATTAAATAGTTCCCGTATATACCCGAGTATAAGCCGAGTTTTTAACAAAATTTGTGCGTAAAAAATTCAACACTCGGCTTATACTAGGGTATACAAAAATAATAAAGTTAACTACTACACCATTTCCGACGGGCCCGGACACCGCTCCTCCTAATTCTATGCAGCAGGTTACGCGGGAGCTTCGTGGCCTCAGCCTCTTACTGTCTCTCATTCGCCGGGCTCGGTGCCGCTACAGCTCCGTTGCACGGCCCGTCCGGCACTCAACTGTTTGATGTCAGCGACTCAGTTGAATCACAGTAGTGCGCATGGCGGAGCCGTGTCACACGGAGCTTCCGGGCCGCCCCGACCGGCATTTAAGACAAAGAGGCTGGGGGGGTGGCCACAGATTGCCGACGGAAGCATGCGGTCATGAAGGATGAAGAGGGAGAGCAGCTGACTGGCCGTTTGGAATGGTGAGTAGTAAGCTTTATTATTTTTTTTAACCGGCAACAGGGGGCTGGCAGGCCAATTAAAACAAAGGGCTGGCAGGCATTTAAAAAAAGGGTCGGCAGGCATTAAAAAACACGGTGCTGCAGGCTATATAGAGAAAGGGGGCTGGCAGGCATTTTAAAAACAAAGGGCTGGCATGTATATAGAAAAAAGGGCTGGCAGCATTTTCTTAAAAACAAAGGGGCTGGCGTGCTACATTGACAGGGGCTGGCGCGCTATATACTGAAGGGGGATGGAAGCTATATACTGGGGAGGTCTGTTGACCAATGCATTTCCACACCCTCGGCTATACTCGAGTCAATATTTTTTCCAGTTTTGGTGAAACAGAGGGTACCACGGAGGCGTTTATACCTCGGGTCGCGTATAACTCCGAGTTATTATCGGTATGCCCCAAAACAAGGACAATCAGAAGTTTATTAGAAAGTGTTAACTAAAAACCAGTTCCTTAAGGAAACATGTATTGTGGGAGGGACGATTTTCAATGCAATCATAAACCACGTTGTAGACTCCAAGTGTGTAATGGTACCAGGGTCAAAGAGAGATCCTTGGTATTGATGAAATTATAAAAGAGGGGATTGCATGATGTTAGAGATAGGAGAATGAGGAAAAAAAACGAGACCTTTCACTTCTTCTCGAGCCCACATTCTGAGATACTTCAAGGATAGACTATTTTCTGGTGGGGAGCAGACCATAAAACATAAGACCGGACGTGTGATAAGATGATATACTGGCCAATGATATTCAGATCATTTCTCCATAAAATGTAATCCTCAGTTTTGAAGGAAACACAGTTTGCTCGGTTATAGTACTAACATGGAGGCTAAGCCACACAGTACTCAACAACTTTTAGAGAAGACGAAAGTTGATTTAAAATAATTATTTGGAAAAAAACAAAGCAGGGGTTTGCAATTCACCACACTGTTTATGTGTGGCTCATAAGGCTTTTTTTAGGGGCATTTATTCAATGTTTTTCCCATATGAAATGAAGAATGTAAAGAACGGATTGCTCTCAGTAAAACGCATTAACATGCGAAAAATGTCCATAAACAAACCGAACCAAAAATAATTGAGATATAATACTAATTTACGACAAAAGATACGTTGCTATCCCTTAAGAATATAGAAGTTATTGCTACAAAACACCAAACAACATAAATTTTGAAATGGATTGTAATAGAAAATAAATTGTAACACCACAACGTAGGAACGAAACCATAAATGGCAACTAGAAAAAATCATAACACCTGACGGTCAATCACCTACGACCCCAAAAAATCATAGCCACCTTTCAAAACTATTATTCGCCTATATAACCTGGAGGCCCAAGATGCACAACCTCATTAAGTGTTTTTCTTTCTCTATCACTATCTCTACCCAGCATAAATCCACAGCAAAACAGAACTGAACCAGCAGAGTTTCAACTTAATAGATCCAGACAGTAATAAACAACTTAAAAAAGCAAAGCACTGGGTCCGGGATGGATAATAAACGTACTACTCCCATTTTTGCGATATATCTATCTCCATAATTAGTTGAGATGTTTTAAGCGAAATCAAACATAAAATATATACTACTCTGTGAAATGCTATTAGCCAAAATAATAATGATTCCGAAAGCCGGGAAGAAACCTACAGGGTAAAAATCCAACCCATATCTCTCCTTAAACGAGAATCCAAAATTTCTCATCATCTTAGCTGCCAAGGCTAGCCAAAATTATCCCAAGTCTCAAACGATCAATCAGGATTCATGCCGGGCAGTCAACTCGAGATGCAACCCCAGAATATTGACCTAACCAGGTGGTGGGGAGGAAGGGGACCCCAAGTGCATCCTGTCAATGGATGCGAAAAGCTTTTGACGGATGCACTGGGGCTTCCGAAAGCAACCATGGTGAAATTTGGATTTCTAGCAGGCTTATAAAATACGTTCTAAGCCTTTACGTCGACCCTCGGCCTTTATAAGCGGGCTGGGGTTTTGTTTGCTAATCACTAACGGTGTTCGACAGTGCGCCCGCTTTCCCCCTCTTTATTAATTCTCTATAGAGCCCTTTGCAGAGGCAATTAGTATCGAATAAAAAAAAAAGGAATAGTGTAAGGGAAATCGGACCATATTATCACATTTGGGTAAAATCCGGTCACTCGCTTGAGGCTTTTAAAATGCTTGCTGAAAATTTTCACAGGTATCATATTACAAAATTAACGAAAGCCCAAGCCAAGTAATGGTCCTTAACTAACTACGATATATAAGAAGTCAGAGATTAAATTTACATACTCAGTCGACAGAAGGTTTCAATATCTAGCATACAGCTGGCAGGTACATCTGACAGTATTTAAAAAAAACCTATCAAACTAAACAACAAATAAAATATAAATCATTTGCAGAAATGCACCGACGTGGCTAAAAAATAGCAGTGGCCAAAAAATATATTCCGATAATATTTTATTTATAGATGGATCCCATTAATGTTCCTAGAGAGGAATAAAAAGGGTGTCAAAATACATTGACAGGTACATCTGGAAAGGAAGCCCCCGAGGCTCCCAGGACACGCTCTTTGCCCCTAGATTCTTAGGGGCATAGCCTATCCAACTTAATGCGATATCAAGATATGCATAGAACCAATTAACTTTTTTTGGAAAGACATAAGACAAAATTGGTAAACAAGAAGCGGGAGTATTAAGGAAAACTAGGAGTTCCATTACACCCTAGGATGCAGGGGTTTTTTTCGCTCATTTTCGCTCTCCACCTTCAACAAATCCATAACTTTTTACGTGTACAACCTGTTGTGAGGGCTTATTTTGTGCGTACCAAATTTACTTTCCCGTAATGTATTTATTTAACATGCCATGTACTGCAGCTGAAAAAAAAATTTTAAATGTGGAAAAATTTTTTTTTAAAAACGCACGTGCAGCACGTTCTTGTGGGCTCAGTTTTTACGACTTTGATTGTGCACTCAAAATAACACCTCAGCTTTATTCTTTCGTTCGGTGATGCGATCGCGGTGATACCAAATTTATTAGGTTTTATTGTGTTTTAATACATTTTCAAAAAATTAAAAGAAGAAGTGTACAAAAAGAAAAACATTTTTTTTGCCATCTTCTGAAAGCTAATAACTTTTTCATACTTGGTGCACTGAGCTGCTGTGTCCAGGGTCATTTGCAAAATGAGCCCGACCTTTTACATTGCTACTATTTTTAGGTCTTGGCAACATTTTGATCATTTTTTATTCCATTTAATATGTGATGTAAAAGGTGTAAAGTCACATATTCGGACATTTGGCGCCATTTCTCGTCCGAGGTCACTGCCCGGCCGTAACCGTTTTTATATTTTGTATAGATCGGGAATTTTGGGACGGCGGCGATCCTAATGTGTCTGTGATTTTTACTGTTATTATGTTTTATATCATTCTAGCAAAGGGGGGTGATTTGAATTTTAATATTTATAATTTTTTTTATTTTTTAAACTTTTTTTTTCCACTATTTCTTAGACCATCTAAGGGGTACAATTACCTAGATGGTCAGATTGCTCCTACCATATACTGCAATAACTTCTGTATTGCAATATAGGCATTTTTGCAGCTCATTCATTACAATGAGCCACTGGCCAGTGAAAGAATCTGCAGATGCCAGATAGCCTCGTGTCAAATGAAGACCGATGCTACCATGGCAACCGATCGCCGCCCCCCTTAGCTGCTCAGTGCCGCAGCGACCCCAATATGTGTTCATCCAACGCACGCCGCCGCCGTCTTTAAAATGCCGGCGGTGACTTAGCCGCGGCAATGAAAGGGTTAATAGCCGCTATCTGAGCAAGCACCAACCGCAGCAGTTATAGCGTGGGGGGTTTGCTGCAATATTGCAACACACCCCCACCTCTGTATGAGATGACTCCCCCCGTGAGCCTCTCAATACTTCCCTATACCTCTGCGCCGTAGAGGCTACGGCGCAGAGCGTTAGGGTTAACCTCACCCATCTAGCTTCAGCAAAGAAATGTTAAAGGCATGGTATTTTTACATCACAGCAAAGGGTTGTCTGCTGGGGCACAGGAGGTCCAGATAGAATATACGTCTATGCCTACCAGATTTGTCACTCTTAAATGGAACCAAGGGAACTTCTTTTCAATAAGACACATCTTTAGGAGGGCACTTTAATGACTTTTGAGGATCAATCAAAATACAACTTCCTAATAGCGCATTCTTTCCTCAGTTCAAAAAAATAGAATCCTTTTAAAATCAATACCATACGAAAAAATACCTAGTACTAACTCAAAACTTTAACTAACTTATAAAATATTCTGAGTGCTAGGAATAATATAGTGGGGAATTTCAATAGCATAAAAGATATAATCATCACCCGCTAGCATCAAATAACAACTAACATATATGTTCAGTGGAACTGGACATAGGAAACTTTCCGTTAAAAGTTTGGCTTTCTTTACTAAAGAGGTACAAAAAAGCCTACAACTGTCTGAACCATAACGAAGGTTATTAATAAGATTATTTCAGATGGTATTGGCACCTAATGGCTAGCAATATTTATGATAACATTCCAGCTTGATGCTGGAGGTTGTGGAGAATCAGCTGATTTTCTCCTTTATTATGGAGCTGCCCACTTATTAAACTTTTGAGGCAGATAGCAAGTTTATTTTGAAGGCTTTGTAAAAAAGCTGCCCATTATTCCTGAGACTGGTCTGCTCCTCATATTTTTGTAGGAAACAATTTTTACAGATAAAAACATAGAGAAACTTTTCTTTCGGGTGTGCAACAGCCCGTAACGGAAATTTTAAGGAAATGGAAAATGGACAGCAATACCCTCATTGAGATGTGTATTTTGGGGGATGATAATTACAAGAATGTGAATTTTTGATGTGCAATTGTGACGAGAGAATACACGATTCCACCTAATGCTGGGACTTAGGGTCTAGACTCTTTGACGAATCAGTCCTAAATACTGGAGGAACTTTTTATATAGACCCATTTTTTTCTTTTTTCACGCTCTTTCTTCTTCTTTTGTTGTATTTTCGTTTTTGTATTGCATCTTAAGCATTGATTGACTTGAGAAATGTTTTTTTTCTCTGTTTTGGGTAAATAAAAACCAATAAAATTAAAAAAAAAAAAATTATTGTAGAAGCACCATTAATTTTATGTGCCATACATTTAACAGGGGTGTCATACATTCATCAAAAACAAAAACAAGCACCCAAAAGTAATTAAAAATTTGCATGTCATGCCTATAGATTCCAGATACATCATGCTGTTAAAGGCAAAGATAAATAGTAGTATTCTGTTTCAAATGTATTAAATATTCATTTCAACCTATTCATTTGTGAACATTTTTTTTTCTAAAAAAAAAGTCTCTGTATACTCAATAGTTAAAACACACTAAACAATGCAGAACAACTAGAAGGCATTTTCTCCCTCTGTCAAAGTGTAAACACGAAACAAGACAAACAAGAGCAAACTTGTTAGCAACAAAGAAAAGAATCCAAAAAGTTGAAGAGTAGTCTGAAGAGGAGCCGAGATCGAAATACCAGAATAGCAGTAAACAGAGTCTCTCTCACAAGGTATGGAGAAAGTCATGATAAACTTTAGCCAGCATTGATTTAAGTGTGAGCAGGATATTTGTGTGAAGCCAGAGCACCTATGCCCCACATAATTGGAGCAGATCTTTGTCAGTTAAAGTCGGTTGACTATTGCTGGATCATAGCAGAGCTGCAGAGGAGATGGGTGTGGTGCAATTAAATCAATCCAAGGAGAATGGCAGGTAATCCGTTTTCTCACACAGTTGTAAACTGACATTCATAAATTGAATCACTGTCTCTTCAGCCTCATTCTATGGGCAGAGGATGATGCCGGTATGGATGTTACATATACAGACACACATGTTTTCTGCAAAGGGAAATAAATACTGTCATATTTTATCAAACAAATGTTAAAGTCTAAGTTGACTACCTCTGGCTGATCCACTGAGTGTTTGTGAAAATAAGAGAGGGGACCATGAAAGGGAGTGGAAATGCAGCATAAGACCAAGATATATTCCTAGTCTGTAAAACATGGGTCATAAAAAGTGTATAGAAGTATATCAGTGTATATAAATGTGCACAGTGTAATTCATTATGTAGTTAACCAAACATATCTGTAAAGTGAATACCTTACAAAGTACATTTTGCTCAGTTTTCTGCCTAATGTGTAAAGGGATAGCCCAGTTGTACCCAAAAATGACCTTTGGGTACAAAAGGGTCAGATAAGTTGGAATTCAAATCTTGTTTTACTAGGGTATAAGTGGCACAAGCGGTGAGGAATATACATTACTATACTCCTATCAGTATACAGTACAGTGTAGGATAAATAAACTGTATTATACTATCACATACCGAAATATGGACACTCCAAACCACTATTCTTATGGTGCTGATAGCAGGCAAACAGGTAAACATAGTGGGAGGCATTTATCATTCCTTTTCTGGCATACAAAGCATAAAAAGGTCACAATTTGTACCTCACAGCCAGGCAATAGCAACTATTTTAGGGTTTTACAAAGTACTTCACTAAATTTACCACAAAGCCAGAAATTCTGATAAATCCAGCTTGTCACATACCATCATAGGGATTACTAAGAATGGTGCATGATGTGCCAGTCTTAAAAATTTCCCCAGTGAGTCAAATTGACAAATTTTTCCTGAGATTTGCAAAGTGCAAACTTGTGTAGTTAACAGTGGCTCATTCTGTTAAATTCTTTTTGAATTATAAAGTTTTTGAGTTTCCAAATTCTACGTAAATTCAACTTTTTTAAAGTGTCCTCACATTTTTGTATTATGTTATGAAGCTTAGAACTTTAGGTGTGATTTTTCTCATTTTTGTTAAAAACGCAAAATCATATTTTTGAGGGACCTACTCAACTTAAAAGTGACATTGAGAGGTCTAAATAATAGTAAAACCCTATAAATTTCCCACTATAGAAACTACTCCACTAAACATATGTAAAACAACTTACCGTATATATACTCAAGTATAAGCCGAGTTTTTCAGCACAAAAATGTGCTGAAAAACCCTAACTCGGCTTATATCTGAGTCAATTAAAAAAACCTCTGTACTTACCTTTCCGATGCCCCCACAGGGCCTCTTCAGTCTTTAGCTCTGACATCATCTGACATAAAAGGACCACAGGGAAGCCAAAAATGGGGGTAGTAAGAGAGGATGTAAAAGGGGTTTAATAACATAGCCCTGCCAAAAATGGGTTAGGGAAAGAATTTCAAATAATAACATTAAATTAAAAAAAATTAAGGCCATATAAAATGCTGTTAATGTCACTACCATAAAAGACGCTGTGAGTATCCATAAGTAGTTGATTTCACTGTGCTATAAAACATTATTGGTATCCAGGAATATTTAATCTCACTGCGCTATAAGACACTATGGATATCAAGAAGCAGTTAATTACAATGCGCTATGAGAGGCTATGGGTATTCAGGCGCAGTTATTTTTAATACACTATAAGATGCTATGGGTATCCAGATGCAGTAATTTTCAATGCACTATAAGATACTATAGGTATTGGTATGGATACATATAGCACCATATGGATGCAGTTAATTTCCCTGCATTATAAGACTTTATGAGTATCCAGGCGCTTTTACGCTTTTTCTCACTGCATTAGAAGATGCTATAGGTTTCCAGAAACAATTATTTTTCTGTGCCATATGGTGCTATAGGTATCTCACTGCATTTCACTGCATTTTCACTGCATTCATTTTTCAGAGACAGTTACCTTCCCTACACAATAAGACGCTATGGGTATCCATACACAGTTAATTTCCCTGAGCTATAAGAAGCTATGGGTATCCAGACGCAGTTACCTTCACTGTATTATAAGATGCTCTCAAGGGAATTGCCATGGAAAAAATATCAATGGAAAGTATTTAAAATAATAACATTAAATTTAAAAAAGAAAATAAATTAATTAAAGAAATAAATAATTGGAAAAAAATAAGACAAATAAAATTTTTTAAAATTATGAAACAGGTGTCAGAGGTGCATCGTAGTGAAGATAAATATGCTCTTGCTGCATGGTTCCTGAGCACCTTCAAGTCATAGAGGGCAGGGAGGACCCACTATTCAGTACATGTAGACCTGTCGACATTGCATCAACACAAGTAGAGGATCTTTTTCACTATGAAGCAGGCAGTATGTTTTTTTTTTCCACTCACCATTGACATTCACCAGTAGCTCAGGTAAATAATCTGTAGATATTTTCTAGTTATCCAACAGAATGTACCATTTTGTCAAAGGATGCTTCTTCTGGGATAAAACAGGTAGCAACATTTAACCTATGTTCTCACGGCATTAGGGAGCACCCACATTTTGATGTGATGTCACAGTACGTAAGTTTCTATTGGTGGATACAGGTAAAGGCCAACAGTCTTCACGTGAATTATCTTGGACATTCATTCAATTCTGGGGATAAAGTTTCTTACAATATTAGGGATTTTAGCATTCTTAATATCCTGAATAACATGAATAATGCTGCAATAGGCAGTGTAAATTACTTCCTTTTCCCTTCTATTCTATACATATTGTTTTGTTATTAAGTTCTATCAATTTTTAACTTTTTCAGAGAGGGCTCAGTATCTTGAGAGGTATTTATTATATTCCTGTAGGCAACACTTCTGCTGTAACGGTAACAAACATGGAACAGACCAAACAAGCTGTTTGAGGGAAATCAGCCGCTAACATGGGATGTTGCAATTTCTTACAGAAATATATTTATAGGTCATCTGATCTCATCTAGTGCACCTTTCAAATGACTGATTTCTGATTGGGCACCATTGTATTTTAACTGTATTTCCTCCTGTTAGGATTTCATAACCTTGTCAATGGTTACCAAAGAGATTATCTTGCTTTCTAAGGGATCTCTATCTTTTTTTTTTTTACCATAGAGATCTCCTGTTCGGATGGCTGTAACAATTTATTTAGATCAGTTATTTCAGCATTCATTGCTAAGCATGCAGTATAGAGACCTGCTATTGCCATCCTCTTTTTCTGGGATTTACGTTTTTATTTGTGTCAACAAGCTGCCACTAAAAAGATCTTGGACATACTTCCAGGCAATTTCTTTAATAATAACACAAGCCCCCCAACCTAGTACTTTATAAGGATATAGATGAATGTAGTCTTGTATGACCATGTAGATATAGATGAAATTAGTACTGGCACTGGCACTGCAACAGAGTACTTTATAAGGATATACATAAACCATACAATCAATTGCACAAAAACATAGTACTGCATGAGGGCATAGATGAAATTAGTCATTTCACCAGCCCTGCACTATAGCAGCCAATCAGTGTAAACATGGAGTTCTTTAGACTGCCCCAAAAAGAGCAATTATTTCAGATTCCTACCTGCCCTTTGGTATAGCAGCCTTACCTTCCTTTTTTTAAGTCAGTGACTGTGACTGTATTGTAGGACTGCATTTCACTCCACTTAGAGTAGGTACAGTGCTCAAGTAGTATAACCAATCTGTAAAAGTATCATAACATAAAAGAAAACTTGACTATGAAAATATAGCTGAAATGCTAACAGTAAATAGAACTGTATCATAGAAATACAAATCAAATTGAAGCAATGTAGGAGTATAGGAACAATATGGAAAACTAACACTTAACGGATTGCAGGGTGGTAATAGCATAAAGAAAGTGAAGCTGAGCGCTAGGATGATGGAGAGTGAGAAAGCAACAGTAACACACCTCCAGAGAAAATGCTGACGTACTTAAAATAATTTTTACCTTTCACCAATTAAAATATGATCTTGATCAGTGGCCTCAGGATGTGCGATACCTTACCATATTTCCATAATTTATAGCAGTATTTCCAAAATCTGGGTTGGGAATTTGTGCTCATTCTATTGGAAGAAAGAGAGATTTAAAATTTTATTTTAAAGATATTGTAAATAAAAACATTTATTTCTCTTATAACTGAAATTAGTATTTAATTTAAAAAACATACATGGAGTGAATATTAATATTTGCAATGGATTCACTTTTTAATGGAACCATTTAAATGTAATCAAGCCTTAAAGGGTATCAGTTGCCTCGGTTTCAATGGCAATAATGTTGGTGTTAGCATAATATTATTAGCTAATTCTGAGTACTTTGTAGAATGATATCAAAACTTTTTACTTTTTAAAAAATGGATAAGTAGTATAGCAATAGTGTAGAAAATTCTAAAAAATGTAAGTTTGCTTTGGATGTTTTTAAATTGAACTTATATAATTCATTTTGCTTTAACCTCTACTGCCAGGAGCTTTACTAAACCAATTATTTTAATTAGAAAATTCCCAAGGGAAGAAGCAAGGGATTAGAGACATGATGCGAAGTATAGTATATTAATGCTAATAGGAGTTTAAAATCAGACAGGAGATTACTGTGTTATATTTATGAGTCTTTTGATAGAAGCAAAATGCAATTATTTTAGATTGTTTAGAGGTATGCCTACTTTAAGTTTGCACTATGGAATAAACTATTTTTATTTACAAGCTTGATCGGTTTTAGTGCATTTAGACAAGTTTATATTTTTATTTTCTACTACAAAATCCTGCAGAACTGAAATATATATTTTACAATAGGGAAGGAAAATGAATCTAGATTAATAGTTTATTAGATTAATATATTATACCATAATTATAAAATTAATTAAAAACTGAAAACTAATCATATGTCTAATCTTTTTGAGAACATTTGGACATTTTGGCCATAGGGCATCATCTATTTACATAGTAGCTATTCAGTTTGAAAAGAGATGTGAGAAGGAATTTATTTATCCATGATACAGACCAAAAACAGCATGCGACCAGTGCTAGTAAAAGAGAACCCGTCAGGTACATTAACCCCCCAAACTAAATATATTTTCATAAATTGCCTGACTTTGCCACACTGCTAATTAAAATTTACAGACATTAGCCCCCCGACATGTTTCGCCAGTACTACTGGCTTCATCAGGGGTTCTGGCTAATACTGATCGCGGCGCGGACACGCCGAGTATATAACAATGAAGCCCCTCCCAGCAGGACCAGGTTAAGCCTATAGGAGAGCATCGAGAAAATCCACTCACAAAGGAGCGCATCCCAGTAGGGCCATTAGTGATAGGCATCGTGGGTAGCCAATAGAGTGAGCGAAAGAAGGTGACTGCTCCTCACCGCAGCAAATGACAGGGGAAGCGTCATACATCCCATTCACCAATAACAACTGCCTTGGCCGTCATGCCCTCCGGTCAGCTGATTCGGAGGATCAGCTGACTGTCGGCCCAGAGGAGCTCCGCACATGACAATGGACTTAGTGCAGAAAGCGCCACTACATCCTTCAGGTGTCCAATGCGCATGTCAACACGATGTGTGGTAAGTATCTTACAAGTCAAATGTGACTAGAAGTAAAATTAATCGATAGGTATTATACGCTGCTGACTTGGTATGATATTTGGGATGCATGGCAATCTTATGTATGATCATTATTGCATTGGATACTAGATGTAGGCCATGTGGATATATAATTAAAAGTTGCAGAGACATGCAGAAACATTATGGGTCCCGGATATTATTTGGGGCAACTATAGTAGAAAGTATTGAGTGGCATAAAGAGTCACACTGGCTACATGTATACAGTGTGTAGATAGGATGTAGTCAAGTAATGTCAAATGCTTATGTGCCAGATTATCAAAAGAACCTAAGGACCCTAATGCCAGAGAATAGAGAATTTAGGAATGATTAGCACCTAAGGGTGCTAAAGATGTTGTAGTCATTCCGGTCAATGAGACCATAAGACAAATGATATATGCATTCTTGTGCATATGGAGCTGTCCACCATCACCTCTTCAGGGTATACAACCCACGGGGCCTTAATAGAGCATCACTAGAGCATCACTACAGTCTGTGAGAAGACAATGAAAAAATAGCAACAAACAAGGGATGTACTTAGAGTCTAAAGTATTGTGGCTATAGATACTGGTCATGGTGGCCTCTATGGGGCCCTAAAGGGGAGGATATCAAGTCCACGCACAACGTGGTGGAATGCCAAATGAATATGAAAAATAACCACAGAAATATTAATGATTGGAAACGAACACTGTGCCACATCGATCACCGCTGTGCTTTTACAGTTAAGAAAGTGCCTTATGGAGATGACTTCTCCATTCGCTGGATTGGTAAAGGTTTTTGCTCTGGGCATGAGAGGGCAGAAGAAGCATGAGCCGCACGGATAAGATCCCAGGGTGGGACTTCTCACACTCCAAGTAGATGTTAAAGCCTCCGTGAAATGACTGTGTACCAGAAAATTTCTCAAATTAGGACCCCTACGGTAGGTGATGGTGGGTCTATCAGTCAATTTTTCTTTCAGGTCTGGATCTGCTGTAAGGATTGGCCAGTATCTGGAGAAGATCTTCTTGATGGTGTCTGCATAGACGTAATAGGTGCCAATGCACCTAATGAATTGCTGGGCTGGTTGTTGGTTCTTCTGTTGAAAAAGAGTACTCCTATCCATATTTTTTGCTCTGGAGTAAGCCCTGTATAGACATTTTTTGGGGTAACCCCGATTCCTGAATCTCCTAAACAAATTGTCACATTCCCTCTTGAAGGTAGCCTCATCAGAACAATTTCTGCGACCTCGGAGATACTGCCCAATGGGTATGCCTGATCTTAATGGCTGAGGATGCCAACTGCCTAGCAGATTATTGGTAGAAGTAGGTTTTCGAAAGATGTCTGTTTTCAAATATCCCTGGGGGTCTATACGGATGGTCAAGTCTAAGAAGTTAATTTGAGTCTCGTGAATCTCGGATGTAAATTTCATCCCAATATGGTTATTGTCGAGTTTCTTGTCAGCCCTGGCCTCCGATAAGAGCTGTTCCAGCTCTTTAACATACTTAGGTGTTGGGTCGGTACTGAGTATTTCGTAGGTATTTCTATCAGAGAGGAGTCTCTGGACCATATCAATATAATCTACGGTGTTCATGATTACTGTGTTCCCCCTCCCCCTTATCAAAGGGTTTCACTGATAGATCATGGTCCGAGCGCAATTCCTCCAGGGCTTTGACTTCCTTATCCTTAAGATTTTTAAACCCATGGCTCTTGTCCATTTTTAGTTTTTCTATATCATTCGAGACAAGTTGTACTAATGTCTCGATGTTTGAATATTTTGAAAAGGTGGGTGTGTGTTTCGAACGGGGTTTCATGTCTGTAAGTGGTGCTTGGACATTTTTTTTCCCTCGTGTTTCTGCTAAATGGGCGTGAGAACAACATGTTACATGGGGCAGAGAACTCTGGGAAGGAGAAAGGAAAACCCCTGATGACATCTGCAGATCTGTAAGCCAATCAGCGACCGCCAGGCTTATGTGATGTCACACAGCCCTATAGCCATTTTCTATCTCAGCACTTCACACTTCATGTTGTAGCGTCCAGCTGCTGCTATTGTACTGTGCGATTCATGCTGCAATCCCTCGCTGTTCTCTAAGGGGGTTCTATATACCCCAAATAGCAGTTCGATTTAGTGACAAAATCTAATAGAAAGAAATCTGTTTGACTTTCATGCATCTGCAGTAGCGATTGGTGGACCAATCCCTGGTTGTTCTTTAAGGGGGATCTGTATACCCCAAATAGCAGTTCAAAACACATTGCTACTGCACAGTGAAGATGAACATGTCTGCTACAGTCACAAATGGAGGACAGCATGAAGAAGGAGGAAGTGATGTCACAGAAAGAGGAGGAGAATCTGGGTAACGGTGCATGATGGGATAGCTAGCTTAAAGATAAAGCAAGCAAATTATCAAACAATAAAAACTTTGACCACTAGGTGGCAGCATGCATAACATGAGTATGAACATATCATTGCAGACTGAATGTACAATACAAGACCATTAACAACATGGGCAATATGACAGGCTGTCACGGCATACTCCCCGTTTGAAATCTCTAGATATAAAGATCAGACATAATGTAAATCTCTGGATTTCACTAGATATAAAGATCAGACATAATGTAAATGTCCTTTGGTTTAAAATGATGATTCTGAACCCTCCAAACAAATGCAAATGAACAAACAACAATAACTGGAAAACAGCTGATAAGGAACAGTTCAATGGTAGATAATCCAGTTCGAAGCAAGCCACTGTTCCTGGCATAGTTCTGCATTGAACGACGATGTACTTGCATTGTCCTTTCTGCTTGACTTAATCCTCAACTGGTATCAAGAGGGCAGTCTCAGATATAGGCCTAATAAAGGTCTTGGGGACTCCTTGACGTGTGGTGGTAACTTCCACCTTACGAACCTTACCATCTTCACTAGGAAAGATTTTAGAGATGAGCCCCATGGGCCAAGAATTCCTTTCCACTTTCTGGTCCTTCATCAGGACAACTATATCATTGTGCCACTCTGCAGGCTCCTGCTGCTTCTGATGCCACCTTCACACTATATCATTGTGCCACTCTGTGGCTTTCCCTGTTGCTGCCACCATGTTGCTGCCACCTGTGGACTTCTGCTGCTGCTTCTTCTGTCGTCACCTCCACACTCTTATCATTGTGCCACTTTGTGGCCTCCTGTAGCTGCTGCTGCTGCTTCTGATGCCACCTCCACACTATATAATTGTGCCACTCTGTGGCTTTCCCTGTTACTGCCACCATGTTGCTGCCACCTGTGGGATCCTGCTGCTGATACCACCTCCACACTAAATCCTTGTGCCACTCTGTGGCTATCCCTGTTGCTGCCACCATGTTGCTGCCACCTGTGGGCTCCTGCTGCTGCTGCCGCCACCTCCACACTCTTATCATTGTGCCACTTCGTGGCCTACCATGTTTCCGCCACCTTCATAATTTGTCATTGTGCCACTCTGCAGCCTACTCATGCTGCTGCCAACTGACCGCTGTCTCCCTGGAACACCCTGTGATTTCCATAATGCTGTTTTCACCCTCCATCACTCTATGACATTGCCACTATGTTTGGTTTTCCCCTTCATTTCATCTGTCAGAAGTATGAAAAGCTTCAGGATTGATAACCCAAAGCAGGAGTGGATACAGAACACAGAGAACAAGCAAGTATCCCATTTGCTGCTCATCTCTATTCTGGATCAACTCCTGTTAGGTTTTGGCTTTAGCAATACTGATGGATTATTGACCGAGGACACTAACGCGTGAAAAGAAGGACAAATTGATCAGTGACGTCAATGCAAAATTACTGCCGACATCCTCTGCACTCTTTTGGGGGTGCTTTCCACATGTATCCGCGTTTAACAGAACAGGTCCTGTCGTAATCTATGGAATCATCCGATGTCAGTGTAAAAAGAGGGCACTCTTTGATGTTATAGTGGGATCTTGGCCCTCAGCTCAGTCCTTTCGAGCTGGCACAGACGTACCTTGTCAGGCTGCGTTCCCGCTTCGCTTATTTGGGGAAGTTGGCCTATGTAAGGGCACATGGAAGTGAAGCGTGAAGCGATTCTAAGAGCCATGGCTGTCATGTGCGTGTCATACTAAAACACAGCATTGTTTGAAGACCAAACCACGCTCCCTATGCATATTTAAGCACGGCACAATGGTCTACAACACCTGTTTTTTAACATGATTCGTTTTGATTCAATTCGGGACAAATCAAATTTTTATAAAAAAATTGGCGAATGGGGACGAAACGAATGCTTCAATTCTACTCACATTTTTCTGCTGGCATCAGCTTCTCTCTGATTCATATATGTCTTCTCTGACCTGTACCTTCAATTCTGTTTTGTTGCCTACCCCAAACCCAGACATTCTGACCTCTGACCCCTTGTGCCATTCAACGTCATCATTTGAGCCACCAGTTGCTATTTACTGCAGGAGCTCTCTTTTAAGTAGCAGCCTTGCATCCTTGTCTGAGCGAAGCCCAGATCCCTGCAACAAATCCAAACTAGTTAGGATTAAGTGATATAGTGGACTCTGTTGGCCAAACTAAATTCACTGGAGTCACTTAAGGGGAAAATTGTAGACTGCATCAACACCAGAATCAGAAATGCAATTGTGCATGTCATTGTCAACCCCTTAGATATTGTATCACGTCTATCATCACCACAAGCTTGGCAAGTCAGTCACTGGTACCACAGCCTCTGACTGCACCTATTAGTGCTATACAAAAATATAGATGGCACTCTTACTTCCTTAATTGACGGGCATAAGCTCTAGAACAATGACAGTGTCAAGGAAAGTACAGGTATGGAGGAATTTGTAAAAATGTTCTGACACTATATCCTCTGGATAATATGTCATTTACAAAAGACATACTATCCAGAGGTTATAGTGCCAGAACATGTTTACAAATTCCTCTATTCCAATAAGTGCTCCTTTTTCACATTGAGTTGTTTTTCTCATCCGTGGTTCAATGATTTCCATGGATTCCTTTAAAGAGCCATTGTTTTCAGTGGGCGTTTTCACATTGGCTTGTTATTTCACTGATCCGTTGTCTGTGGAAAAAATTCTGAAACCTGTCTTATTTTTTTACAGATGCGGATCACGGAAAACAAATGCAATGCGGAACCCAGAGCTACATCTCTAATGAAAATATATAAATGGCCCGTACAAAAAATATGCTAAAACTTTTTCCATGTTAAGTCAACTCAAAGGGAGTCACTCTCTGTGTGGAGAAAAAAAGGTTTAATCTCGAGAGGAAGCAAGGCTTCAATATTATAAGCACTGTGAATCTGTGTAACAGTCTGCATCAAGAGCTGGACACAACAAAGACAGGACATAATGGGCTTGGATGCCTTTTCACTACAAAATAAGTTGTGTTGTTATATAGAATTCTTTCATCTCCCACCCCCACATCTCTTTCCATGCAATTCATATGAATAACTATATGAACATGAGATTATCTGTGAGACTGCTTCTTATAGATATTACTGACATTGTCTTTGTCACTGTTGTGGTGCTTTAGCGTTCATGTTGTTTGCTATCATTTCTCTCCAGCTGGTAAAGATATTGCATTTTGTGACCCATGCTCAGATACCAGAAGTCTAGCCATCTGTCCCTACACTCACTGCAATCATGTATGATGTATCATCATATATTATGACTCTAACAGCTTTTTGTATGAAAATTGGAATACAGTAAATATGTCAAAATGTGAGTAAATCATTTAGGCAAATGATTTTTTAACTTTATTGGTCATTGAATAAATAATTTGTATTAGTGAAATTCAGCAATGTCTCACAGTGTCTCTCATATATCACAATATAACCTTTATCATACAATATATCAAATTGTGACATTGTTCCTTACTGTAATTTATTTATAGTTGTTTAAAAGTACTGGACATTTTCTTATATTCCCTAGCGGTTCTGTCCTATTATTCTTAAAGGGGTATCCTAGGACTTTTTAAAAAAATTATCCTTAGCATACGGCTTTTTTGACAAATCCTTTATTAAGTATAAAAAATTGACAATACAATATAAAGCTTGAGAAAGGTGTAGACCACACCGAAATGTTGCTTGTCTTGGAATAAATCACACCCTCCTTTTACACCAACTATCCAGAGTGCTGCTTCATTAATACCTACATACCAATACAAAATTGGGAGAATGATTTACTTAGAAACCATGTCTGTTTCGAAATCCACCCTATATCCTTGATCAGTATTCCATTTTTCCCAGGCCTTTATAGTACCATTTCTTTGAGCTGAATACAACCTGTTTTTAAAGCCTTGTAACTCAACAGAGCCTCATTTCTCTAAAACTAAGGCTACATGTCCTATGTTTTCCTGGGGTACAGAGCGGTACGGTGCCGCCCGTAGGGCACCGTGTGCCGATTGTCGTCTATAAGGGACGTATATGCGGTGTGAATGTAGCCTAATAATGTGACCAAAAATAACAGTTTATTCAGCAAATTTTTCTCCCCCAAGTGGAATTTCTCTGAGACAAATAATGCCTCAAACATTCTAAACTCTACCTCTGTTTCCAAACTTGATTCAATAGCTCTAATTACTTGATTTCAATATAAAGACATTTTTGGGAAACCCCATATAAACTGAATGGAATCTGCATTCATGATTTCACACCTCTTACAATTAGAATTTTCCCTTTAATTTCATCCTAAATAAATTATTTGGTGCATAGTGTAATATGTTCACCAAATTGAATTGAATAGACTTAAAATTATTACTTAGTGATGCATCTTTAAAGGACACCTGTCATCAGGTCTCTATTACTAGTCCTGTCACCACTACCAGTTGGAGCAGCTCACAGGGATTCCATCCCAACATTTATCTAGTCAATTCATACATTAATCGTTCTAAAATCATCTTTTCCTAAATATGTACATGAGGCAGGGAACCTGGAGAAAGAATGTGATGTCACCCCTCCCCTTTCCTCCCACTGCTCAATGTATCCAGGCTGTCAGTCAAGCACTGGGGGTTGTGGCTGTGCCTCCCACTCATGAATAAGCTGGATGGCTTGAATACGACTCATTGGACATCTCATTGGTCATTTGCATACAGCTTTAGTACCTGACAAATGAAGGAATAGGGGCAAGTTTAATGGCAATTTATGAAAATATATTTAATTTGGGGGTTAATTTTTCTTACAGGTTTTCATTAATATTTTTATAAATTCTATCCCAAACCTCATATTCTATAACTCCTAAACCCTTTTCCCACCCCTTTCTCGATGGATATACATCCTTCGCTCCCTTAGCTTTTAACAACCGTTTGTAAAAGCTAGAAATCACCTTCTTCTGTGTATTTCCCAATCTTAATATCTCTATACAGTCATGTGTTTCCAAGTGTAACTTCTCCCTTGCTACTGTCAATAAAGCATGATAAAGTTGGTATACCCTAAACATTTCAATATTTTGTATATCTGGGTTTTTTACAATTGCTGTAAAGTAAACCTTCTATCCCTTTCAACTATATGGTGTACTAATGTAATCTTCTTATTAGCCCAGTAGCGTTGATTAGGGATAGTATGGAATTCCCTGAAATTATAATTATTCCATAACAGTGTAAAGTGAAATATCCCTTTACAATCCAACCACTTTTGCAGTGTCAACCAAATATTATTCAATAACTTATTAATGTGCAATTTCTTTTGATCTCCCTGTGCTAATACCCCACATCTTTAACACTTCTAACATGGAGGTGTGTTCCCACCTCCAAAATTCTTTCACAGGTTGCACATTCATTTCTAGTTACTTAGGTATGCCAATTGTGCATCAACATAGCAGACAAAAAAGTCTGGGACTTCTAAGCCACCCTCTCAGACTGGTTTATACATATAAATAATAGCAATTCTTGCTGTTCTACCTTTCCAAATCAAAACTCTTAATATCCCTTCAATACTTTTGAAAATCTTATTAGGAAACCATACTGGGCAAGCTGTCAATAGATATAATAACTGGGGCAATATGATCATCTCAAATATACTCACTCTGGTGGCTTGGGACAAAGACATGTTATTCCAACTTTTAACTCTCAGTCTCACTCGACTCATAGCCGCGGTTATGTTTAGTTCTACGTATTTACTAAGATCTCTTGTTTCTTGTATGCCAAGATAATTAAAAGATTGGTCCTCTTTCAAAATTCTCATATTGCCTTCTATCTCCTTCTTTTCATCCCATAATGGAAGCATAATTGAGTTATGCCAATTAATAGAGAGCCCTGAGAAACTTCTAAATTCTGCAATTACCTTAATAACTTCTGGAATCAACGTTGCTGAGTTTCGGAAAGTAAATAAATCATCATCAGCGTACAGGAAATACGAAAGACAAAAGGTGTACAGTGATATCTTGTCTCTTTCTATTCCCGCCCGAGAAATCCCCACCAAATCCCCCCCCCCCCATAATGGAAAGTAGTTCAATGAAGATGGCGAAGAGTAGCGGAGAGAGAGGGCACCCCTGCTGCGTACACCTTTAATACTGGAAAAGTCTGACTACTGGTACTCCCACCAATCCGCTATTTGAAATAAGTCTGTGATGTCATATCTGTCAGTTACACGTTACAATTACCTGTTTGTATTTCAGACCCATTTAAGTGAATATTGTGCAGCTGCATTACCAAAGACAGGTGCAGTGATACAATGTAAAGACGTCACAGCACTCCAAATGCATCTGTCTCATCGAACAACTGAATTATTGGGCATGAGGCGATATTACATAGAGGATATGTGATCGTTAGAAATCCTGAAATACCCTTTAAAACATGACAATTTAATTTGTGATATCTATACCTATATGTTTACAGTATTTGTATTTTTCTAATTATGTTTAATCTGGACAGTTGCATAAGCTTTGGTGTGCTTTAACTTCAGTGTACTTATAAGTGATAAACAATTGAATAGAAAATCTGAAATGGGCCTGGTGGGTTAATATATTAATGCGGTTCAGCTGCTATGCAAGTCAAGACAATCTGTTTCTATTGGAATAGCAGAACAATTTATCAAAAACAGAAGCACAACTTCTGTTGTAGAGTTTTTTCACACCCACTAAAAGACTTTTAAGAAATTCAAACTTGTTCATGTATCAGGTTAGTTATGCCAAATATATTGTGCAACTTCATTACAAACATTACACTAAGCATAAAGCCTTACATATGAAAGTCTGTCACACTTTTACTGCTATCTCATAAATTTCCCTTAAAGTTCCTGTCTCACTTAAAGGCCATGTGGGGTTAACAGAGAGCAGTACAATGTATGGAGCTCATTATGTAACCTCACAGTTAATCAGTAAGGGTTACTTATACTGTGGGGGTGCTTAGGTGGACTATAATAAAACTATGTAGGGGCAACAATAACCAATTTGTGTGTAGTGTGAAAAGGGATTTGAAGTTGGTGTATGCAATCTGCTAGTACCATGGTCCCAAAGCCATGGCTGTGTGACTCTCGGCTGTACCACTTGACTGCTAACAGTATGGACTGTATTATATGAAGCTCTTACATGGGTGACATGTATGACTGGAAGATTTTTTTTGAGATCTGACCAGCAAGTTTTATATTCAAAGAGCTTTAAAAAAAAATGTGGTTGGCTATATGTTCCTCACTGTATGGTGGTAGTTTTCCTCACTGCATGTCTGTATTCTTCACTGTATGGGGGTAGTTTTTCTCACTGTATGGAGGTAGTGTTCCTCACTTTATGGGGATAGTGTCCCTCACTGTATGGCGGTAGTTTTCCTCACTGTAGGGCAGCAGTGTTCCTCACTGTATGGCTGTATTCTTCACTGTAATGATGTTAGTGTTCCTCACTGTATGGAGGTAGTATTCCTCACTGTATGGCGGTAGTATTCCTCACTGTATGGCGGTAATGTTTCTCACTGTATGGCAGTATTCCTCACTGTATGGGGGCCGTGTTGCTTACTATATGTTGATAGTGTTCCTCACTATATGGCTGTATTCTTCACTGTATGGCGGTAGTGTCCCTCACTGTGTGGCAGTAGTGTCCCTCACTGTGTGGTTGTATTCTTCACTGTATATCGGTACTGTTCCTCACTGTCTGATGGCAGTGTCCCACACTATATGGCCGTAGTGTTCTTCACTGTATAGCCGTAGTGTTCCTCACTTATGGTGGTAATGTTCCTCACTGTATGGCGGTAGTGTTCCTCACTGTATGGTGGTAGTGTCCCTCACTGTATGAGGGTGGTGTCCCTCACTGTATGGCGGTAGTGTTTCTCACTGTATGGCAGTAGTGTTCCTCACTGTATGGCGGTAGTGTTCCTCACTGTAAGGCGGTAGTGTTCCTCACTGTATGGTGGTAGTGTCCCTCACTGTGTGGCGGCAGTGTCCCTCACTGTGTGGCAGCAGTGTCCCCCACTGTGTAGTGGTAGTGTCCCTCACTGTGTGGCGGTAGTGTCCCTCACTGTATGGCTGTATTCCTCACTGTATGGCGGTAGTGTCCCTCACTATGTGGCTGTATTCTTCACTGTATGGCGGTAGTGTTCCTTACTGTCTGGTGGCAGTGTCCCTCACTATATGGCCGTAGTGTTCCTCACTGTATAGCCATAGTGTTCCTCACTTATGGTGGTAATGTTCCTCACTGTATGGTGGTAGTGTTCCTCACTGTAAGGCGGTAGTGTTCCTCACTGTAAGGCGGTAGTGTTCCTCACTGTATGGCGGTAATGTTCCTCACTATATGGCGGAAGTGTTTCTCACTGTATGGCGCTAGTGTTCCTCACTGTGTGGCGGTAGTGTCCCTCACTGTGCAGGGGTAGTTGTCCCTCCTGATGGGCTGGATTCCTTCACGGTATGGGGTTAGTGTTCCTCACTGTATGGCGCTAGTGTTCCTCACTGTGTGGCGGTAGTGTCCCTCACTGTGCAGGGGTAGTGTCCCTCACTGTATGGCTGTATTCCTCACTGTATGGGGTTAGTGTTCCTCACTGTATGGCGGTAGTGTTCCTCACTGTGTGGCGGTAGTGTCCCTCACTGTGCGGGGGTAGTGTCCCTCACTGTATGGCTGTATTCCTCACTGTATGGGGTTAGTGTTCCTCACTGTATGGCGGCAGTGTTTGTACTTTAACCCTAGGTTGTCTGATCAATTCTATCATATACTGTCATATTACAGTTTGGCAGTATACGGGGATTTCCCTCATTCATTAAAATGTGCTGATCGCACATTGTAATGTAGGGGTTAAACCGAGGCAGCCCCGAGGCTATCATGGCGATGCATCGCCGCTCCCCGATGACATCACACGGAGCGATGATCCTTGGCAAGATGGCAGCGCCCATTTCTTTGAAAATTCTGCAAACGGGGTCGGATCGAATATTGATAAATTTGCTGTCAGGTTCGCTGGAGAGAATGCTGGTACTTCTGGTTCTTCTGGTGGTGCTAGCAGTGTTCTCCACCTCCAACGCGTGTCTGCGCTAACTCCTCCTCTCGTCCTGGGCAGCGGCTGCTAAGATCTCGCGCTGTCTAGGAGTTGTGTTCTGAACTGCTGACTTGTGGTACCTCTGCATGGTGCCTGCTATTGTGGGGTTAATTCTCAGTAGTTGTCCAGCTCCTATCAGGTTCTGGAGGTGGGGTTCTGGCTGCATAAATTGCAGCCTCACTAGTCACCTGTGCCAGTGTTTGAAATCCCTTCTCCACTTGCTCAGCATTAGGTTTGACTTGCTCTGTATCTGTATCGTTGTTGACCTCGGCTCGTTTTTGACATTGACTCTTTGCCTATTGATTTTGCTATTGACGTACCCTCTTGTTGTGACTCCGGCTAGTTAACCATTCTTTTGCATTTTATGTTTGTCAGTCTGTTTGTGTTTTCCCTTCCCACACTTAGCAGTGTATTTCGAGTCTTCAAGTAGTCGCCCCACGGTTTAGCGTGTGGGGGCTATAGGAAGGGACAGAGGTTGGGGCAAGCTCAGGGCACACTATCCCCTGTCTTTTGTGTTACCCAATCCTAACATTTGCCCATCTCTGATAATGATTTATGATTTTTCTGTGGCTGAACACTATACAGAAAGAGTACCTTCAGGATCTTGCTATATGATGCAATGAATGCAAATAATCAGGTCTGCTATTGAATCCTTTATAATAAATAAGAATATACCTGCAATTCTTTAGAGTGCCTTCATATGGGTAATTATTTTAGATTTTATTTCTGACCATAGGAATAGTAGAAAGCTCTCCCTAGCTTTCTCTTGTGTGTAATGGTGTCTGCCTGCTCTTACACTGCAGAGTCAAATGTCCGCCCAGCCAATCACAAGTATGCCTACAGAGGACATGCCTGTGGTTGCTAAGGTGCTGAAAGCTGCTTGATTGACTGCTTTGTGTATCTCCACAAACAGGGACCCAGATCCCAAATAGTGGAGTGTTCCAGCTCCAGGTCTGTGGGTACTGAAACTGTGAAATTTGGTACAGACTTGAACTATGCCAATCGGATCTACTCATCACTAATGACAACATTATGTATCATGTTTGTTTACTGGTTCCATAATGAAGGACTACCTTTTGTAATGATCAAGTGTCTATACTAAGATATTATGGCTAACCATATTCTTGTTAAGTTCATGATGTAATGACATAATTCCCCTGTCTATATGCACTAATTTCTCTAGTACAGTGGTGGCAAACTTATGGCAGTGGCACTGAAAGCCCTTTCTGTGGGCACCCAGGCTATCACCCCTTCACAGAGTTCCACATGCTGGATTAAAGGCATCCTTTTGCATTGCCAGAAAGCCAAGGATGTGATGCTGTTAGTGCTATTTTAAAAAGACACATCCTTCGCTGCTTGGGACTGTATGAGGAGCAAAGAGCTGTGCACAGGGCTGGTTAATTATTGAATACCCTGCTCTGCCACACAATTGGTGGGATTCTACTATGATAATAAGTAGTTCCTCCCTTTTTTCAAAGTTGTTGGCGTCCACAAGATGTAAATATAAATGCAAGTTGCGGCAAAGAAGGGCTCAAAAAGTTAGTTTTTAAGTTACTCTGTTGTTACTTTGTGTTTCGGCAATCGGTTTCTAAAACGTTTGTCATCACTGTCCGATTGTCACGGCCACAAGTAGCCCTGCGACCCATATCCCAGATCGCAGGCGAACCCGTGTGCCTTACTGTGCCTCTGTAGCCTGCCTGCCAGTTAACTCAACTCTCCCTTCTCCACGGCGGCCTCTTTGCTCCCTGCGGTCCTCGCGATGCGTTCTAATCTCCTATGGCGCACGCACGCCAGCTCTGTAGAATTTAAATGGCTAGGGCAACAATAATTGGCACTGGCTGGCCGACCTGCCAAGATAAATTCCTGCCTCTTTCTGTGTCCCCTGCCGGATCTCTGTGCCTAGTGCCTTAGAGAAAGCTGTTCAATGCGTTTTGCTGTGTTTCCGAATTCCCGTTGTGACCCCGGTTTCGTTATTGACTCCGGTACTGCCTGTCTACTACCGCTACATACCCAACTCTGATCCTATGCTGCTTTTCTCGACCTACTGCCTGCCTCTGAGCATGAGTTTGCCTGACGATTTTGTACTACGCCTTGGCCACCACCGTGGACAAAGTCGCGCCTGTGGAAAGACCTCGTGGTACCATGCCACAACAAGTCCATCCTGTTTTGCCTTGTTCTCTGGTGAAAACTAAAAATAAAAGATTCCCTCCCCTGGTCTTTAGAATGTCAGCGTCCAGTTCAAAGTGGTAATTCAGGCTTTAGCTACAGCCTATATGCAGACACTTTTATCTTAGCTCAGTTTTTTGGGCTCCTTGGTTACCATTTGTATTATCCACTTCAATTTTTCTCTTGCAGCTATATCCAGAGAAGTTGGCTATTGTTTAATAGGTTTTCAACTTCTGAATTATATGAGCAACTATAAACAAGATCCTGTTACACACAAATATATAGTATATAGTAACAAGACTACTTTACATCCTGTAAATAGACAGACTGACAAAAAATGTTAAGGTCTCTGTGGTACAAATTCCAGGACAACCACAGTGTAACATACAGGCGGTCCCCTACTTACCCGAATTAAAGACGACCCCATACCTCTGGATGTTAGTAATTTACTGTACTTTAGTCTTAGGCTACAATATATAACTATAAACTATAGTTATCAAAGGTGTCTGCAATGAATCCTGGTTCTTATGACAACCCAACATTTGTCACAGACACCAAAAAAAAATTGCCTGGAGTTGCAATTATAAACTATACAGTTCCGACTTACATATAAATTCAACTTAAGAACAAACCTGCAGAACCTATCCTGTACGTAACCCGGGGACTGCCTATATCCCTATAGTAAAATTATTTTCATTTGTTTCTAGTGTTACCATAATTTTATTTCCAAATAGGCAAAATTGCAATATAAAAGTTGTTATGCCATTTGTTTTGCAGTATCAGCAATAGGCTAATATATGTATGTAATATATGCGTATGTATTATATGGGTGAAAACATTGTGGTGGTGCTCTTCATGGGTTTTAACATACCTTATATACTCAAGTATAAGCCTAGTTTTTCAACACAAAATTTGTGCTCAAAAACCCTAACTCGGCTTATACTCGAGTCAACTAAAAAAAATAAAGTCAAAACTCACCCTTCTGACATCATCTGACATCATAGGTCCTCTTCTGTCTGAGACAGTCTGAGACAGAAGAGGATCTATGGGGGACGTCGGAAAGATGAGTACAGTGTTATTTTTTTTCCTACTACAGGGGCTGGTCAGGCTGTATGCTGCAGGGGCTGGTCAGGCTGTATGCTACAGGGGCTGGTCAGGCTGTATGCTACAGGGGCTGGTCAGGCTGTATGCTACAGGGGCTGGCAGACTATATACTGGGAGGCTGTAACCAATGCTTTTCCCACCCTCGGCTTATACTTGAGTCAATAGGTTTTCCCAGTTTTTATGTTGAAATTAGGAGTTTCGGCTTATACTCGGGTCGGCTTATACTTGAGCATATACGGTATATGTATTGTATCTAATTGTTTACTATTATAGAAAATAGTAACTTTTCATACATAAAATTCGATTGCAATGAGTGTGACCTTCTCGCTAATTAATAAATAGCAGTATGAGATGTCAATTCAATTGTGACATCTCATTGTGCGGCTAATACTTTGTGTTTTATATTTCTGTACTTTGACCTACTTGGGACAATATCTTCCTTTATTATCATATGATTTTTCCAGTACTAGAACACATTTTGCCATTGAACATAATGTAACAGTTTCAGACAATAGATTGATGGAAGCTGGTATTTCAACTTGCCCTTGAATCACTAAGTATAGCTGTTATCTTTAATAAGAAATGAATTTTATCCCATTTTCAGTAAATTGTTTGTAACTACTTACAGTAAGAGCATCCATGACAGAGTTTGAAAGTTTGTGTATTTTATTGTTTTATAAGTTTCAATCTGACCATATGATATTGGGGGATAAAACAGTTTCAGTATTTTGCACTTTCTACTTATAAAGTGCTGAGTATGAGTCGTTCTTCAAGCAAATCACATCTCTTTTGTTCCACATGCTGCAATTTTTCCCTTTTCATGTGATCATTTACACATTTAATTGTTTGTCTTTACAGTGTGATGGTATATTAAGGTTAAATGCACACACTGCGGATTGTAATGCAGAAAATCTGCATATACTGTACATATGCATCAAATATTCTCCTTTTATATGCATTTGTTCTGTACTTTTGTGTTATCTGTACTGTGTTTTTTATGTGGATTAACGTGATTTTCCACATTATTTTTTTCACTCCTTTTTCATCTGTTATGATCTCATTTCATATACCATAGACTACAATGAAGAAGAACACACACAAAAATCTGTGAGGATGCACAAGAAAAGTGACATGACTGTTATTTTATTTTCCAGATTTAGCAACAATTTCCTTGCTAAATAAAACACATTGGGGGATATTTATCAGCTTCAGCTTAATGTATCCGGTGGGGTCTTGCTCAGCGTTTATCACGTAGAAATAAACATGTGAAAAGTCGCCGACTGCAGCAAATGCGCAGGCGGGGGGACGTTAACACCTCGCGCCTGCCCACTCCTGGCGCCCCCTTCACGTGGTGCAGAGGCCCATTACTTTTTCCAACCACATGCACTTTAATGCTATTGTATTACACTGCAGATATTCTGCAATAAAATTTGTACGTAATCTGTGAAGAGTGCACATTATCCTAAAGAAGCCATATACTGTAAGTGTGCATTTATTACAGCCACTACTTAATATAAGATAGTTGTGAATATGAAGTGTAGATGTTTCAGCATATTACACATGTACTGGAATCTCCCTCATATAGCTTTACGGCTCATCTATGGCTCTATCACCAAACTTTGCATAAATCAGCATTACAAATTAATTTGTCTACTTCAACAGCCACAATATCTATACATAATGATATTGCCAGTAGGCAGAATAAGATATTGATATGCTTATTGTTATAACCCTAAAGTAATGCTGTGTTTTAGTGAAAACATAGTTTTACAACAGCTAGTCACATGGCTGTAGAACTGCATAAAACACAATGCACAATAGGGGAAACATATGTTGTCAGGGTTGCAATGAATGTTAAAATCAGTGGTAAACTGCCAAATTTGAATTTGCCGGGATAGGCACCCACAAACTCAGAAACCGAACAAGCACTGCTGTTCAGGAAAAAGCACCAAGCTGCTTTGTTGACTTCTAAAACAGCCAATCAATCAACTTGCAGCAGCTTTGAAACCATGGGGCAGATTTACTTACCCGGTCCCGACACGATCCCGCGGTGCTAGTTTGGTACTGCGGGTCTATGGTGGTGGTGCTTCTGTTGCTGAAGCTGGTGCTGCAGGAAGAGGACATGTTGTGTGTAGGCTCCAAGGTGTGAAGCTTGAACTGGTGAGCCCCAGTAGGCAACACAAAGTTGAGGCATTGATCAATTGCATGGCACACAGTGCACCAACATCTGTATGATTATCTTTGCCACTATCACCCTCATTTGGAAGTGCAGTTGTAAAGATATTTCAGCCACAAGTCATATAGCAGTAAATCAAGATGTATATAACTCTTCTAGCTGGAATCTTATGGCAAATCCCCTTCCCCCAGTAGCAGACACAGAGTTCCAAGATTCCCAAGAGCTTTTTTTGGATGATGAGTAGATATGGACGAATCGATTCTAATGAAGTGGAATTAGTTTCGAATTTCAGAAAAACTTTGGTTCGGCATGAATCTAAAGTTTCCCATCATTCATGGGAACAAATTTTTTAAATTTCCCCTTTATTAGCAAAATGTCTGCGAGTACAATGTGTTACATGGGGCAGAGAACTCTGGGAAGGAGAAAGGAACACCCTCGATCACATGTGCAGACATGTAAGCCGATCAGCGACCAGCAGGCTTATCTGATGTCACAGCCCTATAAAAACAGGCAGGCATTTGCAATCCCCCCATTTCACACTGCATGTGCTGTCTCTAGCGTCTAGCTGCGTGTAATCAGTAGCTGATTTGCTTAAAGTCCAGGGTGTCCACTTTGGGGGATCTGTATACCCCAAATTTCAATTCTTTTTTGTTGCTAAAGTTGATATCAAGAAATCCGTGTCAAATCAACATAGTTGATGGAGTGATTTTTGCTCAAAATACAGGGTGTCAGTTTTTGGGGTTCTGTATTCCCCAAATTTCAATTCTTTTTTGTTACTAAAGTTGATATCAAGAAATAGGAGTAATAGACATAAGTATGTTTACTGAAATACGCTGCAGGGAGGCTTGGTGAGGGAAAGGGAGGGGATATGGAGGAGTAATAGACATAAGTATGTTTACTGAAATATGCTGCAGGGAGGCTTGGTGTGGGTGAGGGAAAGGGAGGGGATATGGAGGAGTAATAGACATAAGTATGTTTACTGAAATATGCTGCAGGGAGGCTTGGTGTGGGTGGGGGAAAGGGAGGGGATATGGAGGTTGGAGGGGGTAAAAGCCCTTCAAGTTCTTCACTCAAGCTCTTATCTGTGTCTATTGACAGACTGGGGCAAGTGGGGCTAGGACTGGGTTTGGGATGGGGAAAAAAAGGGTGGGCGATAAATCAGGTAACTAACGGGTTAATAACATTTAACTCGTATAACCAAAACAGAACTGCTGGTTGTGTATGTCTTTATTATGGATGGAAGCTGCTAGTATGAGGTGTGAGTTATGGGTTATGAGTTATGTCTGACTTTCCTAATGCCATTTTAAAGGAATTCCTCTGGTATTTCCCTACTTTCTGTTTCCTGTGTTTGAATGGCTGGCCAAATCAACTGGCTGCTGACTACCAGCTTTAGCAGTTTTTGTCTCGGGAATTTAGACCATGGCTCCCAAATCTTTGAGAATTTGATGCGTTCTGGACTCCCAGTGGGCCAATTCCTCCATTCTATACAGGTTATCTACTCTGGTCAGCCAGTCTTTTATAGTGGGTGGGTCAGGGTGAAGCCTCTTAGGGGGTATCGTTAACTTGGCAGCCTGAACTAGGTAGGTCGTTAGGTGGTTTTTTTGGGGGCGCCAAGAGTCCCCAAGTCCTTTTCCCACATGCCAATATATGCAAGTTTAACCTCTTTGTCCCTGGATACTAGAATGTCATAGAAGAATGAGATTAGTTTAGGTTGGGTTGTTGCCTGCAAGAGCCATTTTTCTAGCCATGTGGGATTTTTCAATGTGGCATGTTTGTTATGTAGTTCTTTCTTATGCATGCTGAGTTCTGCCTCATGTAAGAAGTTACGCGACATGCCAGGGTTTAAACTTTTCTTTAATAGACCTGGGTTGTCAGCTTTGTGGAAGGTACGGAGCGGGGTTTTACGGTACTGCTTCCATAGACTTGAAGTTGGGTTCGCTGAGGGGTTTAAGTAGAAAGGTAGTAGGTTGCTGGGTAGAAGGGAGGGGGTTATGAAGGGCTGTCAAATGTTCGCTATCCCATTTAATTACTTTGATTGTTCCCTTAGTAAGTAGGTTGGTACAGCTTCCTGGGGTATTAATGTTCCATAGTTTGGCTAGGGATTGGTTGCTGAGGGTTGCCACTTCTAAATCAGTGCCTAGGGTTGCGTAAGCAAAGTTGAATAACTGCACCCATCTTCTTATTTGTATTGCCCTATAGTATGCTATGGGATCAGGTAGCCCAAAGCCTCCCAGGCTCTTTTTCTTGATAAGTCTATCCTGTTTGATACGTGACTTCTTATTTTGCCACAGAAAGTTGAGGAAGAGTGATTTCAATGTGTTGAAAAATGAGCTAGGTAGTTCGATGGGCACCATCTGCATTACGTATAAAAGAGTAGGCATAATGATTGATTTTAGGAGGTTCTTTCGACCCATCCAGGAAACATATGGTATATCTAGAGATTTAAGTTGTGTTGTGATCTGACGTATCAGTTTAGTGTATTTGGCCTGAAATAGCTCTTTTCCAGATTTTGTGATCTGAATACCTAGTTATGTGAGCTGTTTGCTTTGCCATTGGAATTGCGTTGTTTCTTTTACCGTTTTTATTACAGATGGAGGGGCCGAAATATTCATGGCCTCTGACTTTGAGTAATTTATTTTAAAGTTGGAGACTCTGCCAAAGGCCTCAAAGACCTTGTAACATGTTTAACTGAGAAAAGTGGGTTTGTTAACATCAATGATAAATCGTCCTCAAATGCTGTGTTTAAGTGTCTGGTACCCTCTATGTCTAGTCCTTTGATGTTCGGGTGTTGCCTGAGTGCCTGTAGCAAGGTCTCCGTTATCAGTATGAATAAGGTAGGAGATAACGGACAGCCTTGAGGGGTGCCATTTTTTATAAGAAATTTACCTGAAAGGGTTGAGTCTGATTCTTGCGCTTGGCGTGCTGTAAAGTGACATTATCGCCTGTACAAAGGAATGTGGGAAACCAAATTTATGAAGGGTAGCGGTCATGAAATTCCATAGGTGTTTTTTTTTTCTAATGCATAATAATGTATTGGGTTGAGTACTCTCACAGAGTTGTGGTTGCCCTCTCTGCCCGGTACGAACCCTGTTTGCTCTCTTTGTGGCATGGAGGCAATGATGTCTCTTACCTCATCTGGGGTAATCGGTGTGGTTAGGGAATTTTGTTGGTCTGTTGTTAAGGCTGGGAGGTTTAGAGATTCCAGGAAGGACATATTTTTGTTGGGATGCTCTGATTTGGGGTCAGTATCCTTGACTGGGAGGTTATACAGGTGTTGATAGAACTTTCTCATTTCTTCTGCTGTAGTCTTGGTGTCGGCGACTTTTCACCTTCTGTTGTGGTGATTGCGTGAATGTTTTTCCCTTTCATTACAAACTAAATGGGCCATTAATTTATTTGCTCTATCTCCTTGTGTGTAATACTTGAATTTTGAACGTTGGTAATTTAATGCTACTTTTATATTTAGTAGGTCTATAACCTTTTTCCTTAGGAGAGTAAGCTCTTCCAGTTCCCTATTTGTGGCTACACGTTTACTGCTATTTTCTAGCTTGGATATACTATCTAGCAATTGGTTCAGTTCATTTGTTCTTTCTTTTTTCATTCATGCCCCCAATGACATTAGTTCTCTGCGTATGTATACTTTATGCTCTTCCCATTTGTTTATTTGGGGGGTGTCTTTCAAGTTAGGGTCTCTAAAATAGTTATCTAATTTCTTTTTTATATTGGATAAGTTGTTCTCTCTATCCAATAGCGTTTCGTTCAACCTCCAAACACTAGTTCTTTCTGGTAAGGCTATGAAACTTAAGGTTGTTGTTACTAGTGCATGATCCGATATTGAGATGGGACCTATATGTGAGTCCTTAAGCATGGCTGTCATGTGTTTGGTTACTAGTATGTGGTGTAATCTTTGATAAGACTTATGAGTTTTGGAGAAGTACGAGTGGTCTTTACTCAACACATTACACAAGCGCCATGTGTCTATTGAACCTAATTGGGCTAAATGTTTATGGACGGCTTGTAAGACTTTCTTTGAGAACACTGGAGCTATCCAACTGTGGATCTAATATTATGTTAAGGTCACCTCCTAAAATTTTTAACCCATCAGCTAAGGAATCCGTCTTTGTTAGTGTATCCTTTAGCCAACTGATCTGGCAGTTCACAAGATAGAGAAAAATATTTTCACTATGACCGGAGCTCCAGTTGTTGGGAGCATAGAGTGCATACACTGCAACTGATCCTATTTTACCATTGACTAGCAAGAATCTGCCTTCCGGGTCTGAGCAAGTCAGAGTATGGGTAAAGGGAACATGCCTAGCTATTAAAATACTTACTCCCCTAGCTGCCTTCTTAAATGTGCTATGGTATACATGTGAAAAGTAGGTGGTGGGGAATTTTGGGATTTTGCCCGCTCTCAGGTGAGTTTCCTGTAACATACAGATATCGTTTTTTTCTCTCTTGAGTAGGGAAAATATTTGAGATCTTTTTTGAGGCGTGTTCATGCCTCTTACATTAAAAGTGGTTACCTTAATGTCAGACACAATATTTAAGTTGAAGTGAATTGCATATCTTCCTTATCTGTATATATACACACCAGTGAATAACTTTTAAAACATAGTATAACAGGGCTGCAGTAATGCTGTATTCACCCTCCACCACTCTATGACGTTGGTTTCCCCCTTCTTTTAATCTGTCAGAAGGAATGAAAAGCTTCAGGATTGATAGCAAAAAGCAGGAGTGGATACAGAACACATGCAAATATCCCAATTACTGGTCATCTCTGTTTTGGATCAACTCCTGTTTGTTTTTGGCATTAGCAAGACTGATGGATTATTGACCGATTGAAAGCGGACACTGATGGATGAAAAGAAGGACAAAATGATCAGTGACGTCAATGTAAAATTACTGCCCACACCCTCTCCATTCTTTTGGGGGGTTTCTACATGTATCAGGGTTTAACATAACAGGTTCTGTCGTAATCTATGGAATCATCTGACGTCAGTGTAAAAAGAGTGCACTCTTTGATGTTATGGTTGGAACCTGGCCCTCTGCTTAGCCTTTTCAAGCTGGCACAGAAATAACCTTGTCAGACTGCGTTTCCACTTCACTTATTTGGTCAAGTTGGCCCCTGTAAGTGCCCATGGAATTGAATAGTGAAGAGATTCTAAGAGCAGCGGATGTCATGTGCATGTCATACTAAAACACAGCATTGTTTGAAGACCAAACCATGCTCCCTATGCATATTTGAGCATAGCACAACGTTCTACCACACACTACAGGCTCTCTGCAGCCAGGAAATACCTGTTTATAACGTGATTCATCATGATTTGGGTCGAATCAATTTTCGCAGAAAATTCTGCTAACTTGGCAAATCAAATTTTTGAATAATTCGCCCATCTCTTATGATGAGGGACTGTCAGAAGAGACTTATGGTAATGATGAAATACAACTGCCAACAGCTTTGCCTTTCTGTGATTTACAGACTATGATGGAGGGTAGAGTGAGGGTGGAAGAAGTAAGGGATGATAATGAGTTCTTAGACCTGACATGGGTAGAAGGCAGTGATATTTCGTACAAAGAAGTGGTGTAAAGGAAGCCATGGGCAGACAGCAGAAGAAGGGAAAATGGGAAAGGCACAGCATCATCCTGTAGCCACATCATTGCGTGCTACTGCCAGGTCCTAGGGACCCAGTAAGCAAAGACTTTACATTGGATGTCTGCAGCAATGACAATGGCAAAACACATGTCATTTTCCGGCTGTCCCATCAGTGCATAAAGTGTGCCAAAAGCCTTAACAATCTGAGAACATCATGACCAGATACCGGTAGAGTAAACATGAGACACAGTGGCTGAGACACCAAAAAAGTCTGGAAACAGCTAAGGCTCACCCCGATGCATCACTTCGCACAATCTGTTCCACCATCTCTCAAGCCACAAGGCCTTTTGTCTACTAGTTACTACTACGAATTATACTTTGTTAATGATGTAACCCATCCCACTACCTCCAGCTACCTCTCACCTCCCACCTCATATGCGGCCTGCAGTGCAGGGAGATAGTGAAGCAGGTCCGGCGGCACATTATTAACAGAGTATAACTCGGCTGTCCGGCTAGGGCTGCTCATTAAATCATCGTTCTGGCATCCTCCTTCCACAGCCTGTAACCACATCCCTGCATCCCTGTGTCCTCCTCCCCACACATCAAGTCTACTTTGCACACAACCTGGACTGACATGCCTCATTCCTTCCCACACAGCCTGCAGCCCTATTTCCTCTACTTCTCTCAGAGCTTGTAAATCACAGCAAAATCATATCAAAATTATGAGAGTAAAGTGATTCCTTTTTATTCATGTAGAAAAAACTGCCCTTATTAAACATTAAAATATATCAAAGTAAAATGAATAAAGTAGGAGAGATAAGTACATCTGCTCTATGGCCTAAAGTGGATTAAAGCTATCTTTCCTCAGAGCAATGTTTTTTAAATGCCAAATGTTATGCTTTCTGATACAGGCAGTTCTTAAAGAAAGCCTACCATTTGTTTTTATGCATTATGAAGCAAACATACCTTGAGACTGCTGTAGCTACACTCATGCTGGTTCATATCTTGGTTAATCCCTGTGCTGAGTGGTTTTGCTGAAAAAACAGATGTAACATTATAATAATGAGGCTCTCTCTCTTCTATGGCTCCTTCACCGCTTGTTAAGCACGTGACTGCAGGAGAGGATGATGTAATCTGGTTTGTGCCTGGAGGCAGAATAATCAATTGCTGCACCATCCCCCAATGTTATAATTGTTTTATCAACAAAACCACTCAGCTCAGGGATTAACCAAGATTTGATCCTGCATCAATGGTAGGTTTCCTTTAAGTTGAACTTGTATGCAAGTCGAACTGTATACTTTATAATTGCAACTCCAGCCAAATTAACAATAGGATTAACAATAAAGCTTAATTGCAGACACCTTTAATAACTGTTCTAGCTGTTTATTGTAGCCTAAAGTACAATAAATTACCAACATCCAGAGGTCCGTTTGTAACTAAGGGTCGTCTGTAAGTAAGTTCTTAAGTAGGGGACCACCTGTACTTTCATGTTTTCACTGTGCAACATTGAAAAGTGTATGATCTAGAATGGAGTTTGTGTCCAGCAGTTTGTTAGATATAGGGGTCCATTTACCAAGGGTCGCACTGCACACTTTTGTTGGACTGCGCACCTTTTTCGGGGCTAAAACGACTTGCACAGGTATTTAAGAAGTGCGCTGGGATTGTGACGCACGCAACCCTTTTTGTGGCGCAGCTGTGGTGGCTTCCATGTGACACAAATTAGGTGCCATAATCTTATGTTACAAATGCACCACAAAAAAGACGGTGAACTCATGAACATTCATGATTTCAGGCGCACGATCTGCATTATGGAATCGCGGCACAGTGCATTATGGTCGGACAATGCACTTTCTGTGAACTCGTGAAACTGTAATTAAATGGGCCCTATAGTGTTCCCAGCTACACAGTTTAACAGTTTTTTTGCTAGCTGTCATTGTCACACTGCTCTTTGATGCTAGACCTACAGTTTAACCCCTTAACGACTTGGCGTTTTTTTTCGTGTTCTCATTTTTCTACTCCCCATGTTCATAAATCTATAAATTATTTATTTTATTCCATGTGCAGAGCTGTGTGTGGGCTTGTTTTCTGTGTAACAAATTGTACTTTGCAGTGATTGTATCTAATATTCCATGTTGTTAATTGGGAAGCTGGAAAAAAAATCATGTGGTGAAATTGGGGAAAAAACTATTTTTGCACCACTTTTTTGTAGGCTCTGTAGTTATGCCGTTCACTTTTTGTTCCAATTGACAACTACACTATATTCATTAGGTTAGTACAATCATGGGGTTGCTAAATTTATATAGGTTTTAATATGTTTTAGTAGATTTAAAAAAATTAAAACCTTTAGTATAAAAAAAAAATTTAATTTGCCATTTTCTGATTCTTATAACTTTTTAATACTACAGCGTTCAGATATGTGTTTGGTCTCATGTTTTGTGGGATGAGATGTCATTTTCATTGGTACTATTTTGAGGACTGTACAGCCTTTTGATCCCTTTTTATTAAATACTTTATGAGATTGGAAATGGCGAAAAAGTGGGAATTCGGACACTTGGGCGCTATTTTCCGTTACAGGATTTGATAACACCCATTTTATGATTTATTCTTTTTATTTATTTTTATATTAGTTCTAGGAAAAGGGGGATTATTTTAGGGTTTTTTTCTGTGTTTTCTTTTACATTATACTTTTCTTTTTTACTATTTTTTAGACCAAGGTTACTTCAGCCGTTGGGTGCCTGATCGCTTCTATCATACTGTATACTGCAATACTGCAGCATATGGCAGTTTTGCTAGTGATCTGTAAGCGTCTGCCTCCAGCAGACCCTTAGAGATCAGGTTGAATGACAGGCCTGCAAGTCTTTTATAGACTCCGGGCTGTCATAGAAACTGAACGCTGGTCCCCCAATGGCCTCACAGGTGGCGGCGATCGAATACAATAAGGCGACACTCATGGATTCAAATGCCTCTGACAGCTTTGCCGGGCACACTTACATTGTTAACACCCGCAGTTGGTGCCACAGAGGGCTTAGCCTGGGAGAGGGCTCAGCCTGTGAGTCATCTGTATCCTCCCACACCCGACGTGGGCCATACTATTACGGCACATGTCGGTAATGGGTTAAGACTGCATATACCTGTATGTCTCAACCTTATGTATTGAGCTGCTGGCTGACTAGTTCTCAGTGGCTACTCGTCTCACAAATATTAATATAGCTTTATTAGCTGCATACCTTGCTGCTAACTACAGTCTTATATAATGTGGATTTGCCATTATACGCTCTGTAGACAATTAGTTTTAAACCACTTTAGGCCATAGTGCAGATGCTCTTATCTCTCCAACTTCATTTATTTTCTCTTTGATATATTTAAACATTTCTTAATAATAGTTGTGTTTTAAAAAGGGATAAAACCAGGGCAGTACTGCTCCTCTAGTGCAGATTACACATAAAAGTGCATTATAGATAGAGATACTACCTGCACAGAAGAAATGGGCAAAAATGAAGTTATTCTTTAAGTTTTCCCAGTTTTTGGTGGTAAAGTTAGGGGTCTCGGCTTATACTCGTGTATATACGGTAGTTATTCACATATATTAAAGGTGAATGCCAGTGAAAATTGCAGATATTATGTTACATTAATCAAATGAAAATAGATATCCTAATTGTATAAATCTTACATCTTATTCTGAATTTATCTACATGTGGTAGTGTATTCTAATATATAGTAAAGTGAATTATTAGTTCTAGCTAAATATTCATTTAATACAGTATTAGCAAATATGTTAGTCATTGAATTATTAATGCTCGTATGATTTCTTTGTTATGACACTATCTGCTTAAAAAACAGTTACTTGATGGAATGTTTGGTCGACATATGGTGAGAAAAAAAAAAGAAAGACCACATTTTGCTGGAAGCAAATACAAGTGTAACATATTTTGGTTACTTCTATCGCTGCCACGCATTATTAATGCAAAAACATTATTTCTTGGCAACAATTTCTCTAAATTTCTATCAATCTAGACAATGTAGTATTTGGCACAGAATACCCATCAGCTGGTCTGATATGCTCTTCATTTAGCATGTAAAAAGAAAAAGGAACAGTGATCTGGTATACAGGCTTTAGAATACTATAAATGATTTAATATGCACATAAGTAATGGCAATAAACTATTAACACCATTTGACTGGAATAAATTCACTAATGTGTATAGTGTTATACATCACACTGCTGTTATGAGCTGCTTGGATTTGATGCACTACAGTTAAGGCCAAAATATTAATTGGTATTGCTGCATTTCTGCAATATTTATCATAGCAATATAAATTGTATAAAACTTACAATGTAACAAGTAAGCAGTTTTTTAAAGGTTAATTTCGATAACTACAAAATTGCTGTTTAGGGGTCAAAGTCTGATCTTATGACTATTGTTAGGACAAGGCACTATGTACACTATTGCTGTTTTTTCTATGCATTAATTCAATTTGATATAGGAAAACCCATGGTATATATATAAATATGTCAGAGGGCTCGGGACTCAGAGGCCGGTAACTGCCACGGTCTGTGCCAAGACAGATTGCAATAAAGGAGCAACACTTGTATTTCAGTATATTGTATGAGTGATCAGATGCCCAAGGGTTAAAGTATCCCAGGGGAATTTAAATGATAGTGAAATACAATAAAAACAATCAAATAAAATATAATCACCCCTTTTCCTAGAACATATATAAAAATAAGTAAAATCATAAACATCTTAGGTATGTCAGTGTCCCAAAATGTTTGATCTATAAAAATATAAAAACTATTATTCCCGATGGTGAACACCATAACGGAAAATAGCGCCCAAAAGTTGGTATTGCCAGTTTTTGCCATTTCGCAAATCATACAAATTTAAATAAAAGTAATGAAAAGGTTGTAAGGTCCTCAAAATAGTATCAATGAAAATATCAGCTAGTCCTGCAAAAAATTACACCATACACAGCTCTGTACACCAAATTATGAACAGGTAATTGGCATTAGAATATAGCAAAACTGAGATTTTTTGGGGGCCAAAAGATTTGAATTTCTTTTCAAATTAAAACATAATAAAACCTAGATAAATTTGGTATCTCCATGATCGTAATGACCCAATAAATAAAGGTGAGGACTGAAAATATATAAAAACAAAGCTTGTAATAATTTGGTGCAACTGTGTTTTCGGCAACTCTACCACATTTGGTACTTACTAGCACAATGAAAAAACAATATAATGATGCAACTAGATAGTACGATTTGTCCAAGAGATAATGAACCTTCATATATCTCTGTAAATTGAAAAAAAAAAAAAAAAAAGACTTGTGGGAAAAGTGGATTAAAAATTGGAAAAGCAAAAAAAGGCCCAATAAGGAAAGGGACAAAGTGAACCTGTCACCAGGATTTTTATTTTCAGCTTATGACATGTCCAAATAGCCTGTGCTAGTCTTATTTTAACCCCTTCCCGACGCGCGCCGAGCCCTCTCCATAGCCGGTAAGTCTTTGCTGCATATTGCTAGCACCGATCGCGGTGCATTTGCTGCCGCGGCTTCAAAGAGATGGCGCCGCATGGGCGCCGCCATCTTGTCGTGGATCGCTGCTCCCCGATGACGTCACGGGGAGCGGCGATCCGTCGCCATGGTAACCTCGGGTGTTCCGAACACCCGAGGCTACTTCGTTTTAACCCCATGCATTACAATGTGCTAATTGCACATTGTAATGCATGGGGAGTAAAATCCACATATACTGCCATACTGTAGTATGGCAGTATATGATAGGATCGATCAGACTACCTAGGGTTAGAGTACCCTAGGGAGTCTGAAAAATAGTAAAAGTAAAAATAAAAAAAAAGTTTTTAAAAAAATTATAATAAAAAAAACCTAAAAATTCAATCACCCCCCCTTTCCTAGACTGATATAAAAAAAATAAACAGTAAAAATATAAACACATAGTATCGCGCGTCCGAAAATGCCCGATCTATCAAAATATGATAATTTTTTTTCACTATGTTTAACCCCGTAACGGAAAATAGCGTCCAAAGTCGAAAATGGCATTTTTTTGCTATTTTGAAAAATATAAAAAAATTAATAAAAAGTGATCAAAAGGTCGCATACTCCCAAAAATTATAGTAATGAAAACGGCATCAAAATTCACAAAAAATGACACTATTCACAGCTCCGTGCACCAAAGTATGAAAAAGTTATTGGCCCCAGAAGATGGCAAAATAAAAAAAAATATATTTTGTACAGGAGGTTTAAATTTTTTTAAATGTATGAAAACATTATAAGACCTATACAAATTTGTTATCCCCGTTATCCTACCGACCCAAAGAATAAAGTAGACATGTCATTTGGGACGCAGAGTGAAAGCTGTAAAATCCAAGCCCACAAGAAAACGTCACAAATGTGGTTTTTTCACCATTTTCACTGCATTTGGATTTTTTTTCCCGCTTCCCAGTACACGCCATAGAATATTAAATACCGTCACTATGAAGTGCAATTTATTACACAGAAAATAAGCTATAACACAGCTCTTTATGTGGAAAAATAAAAAAGTTATAGATTTTTGAAGTTGGTGAGTGAAAAATGTAAGTGAAAAAACTAAAAAAGGCCAAGTCGTTAAGGGGTTAAAAATGCCTTTTTAGCATTCAGAATCATTTCAGTACGTTTATAAAACCTTATTTCACATCACATGGCTCCCTTCCAGCAGATTGTGGTGAGTGCTGGGGTAGGGGGCTGCAGAAGCATGTGTACCTGCATCTCAGTCTCCCCTACCTACCCACTACCTGTCACATGCATTGAACAGGCAGGGGAGAGAGTGGGATGCATGAGGACACTGAGATACAGGCACACATGCTTCTACATCTGCCTCCACTGCCCTCCTTGCCCCCGGGACTCACCACATGCTGCTGTCAGGGAGTAATGCAATGTGAAATAAAATATTATAAACTACTGAAATGATCAGCCTTCTTTATACAACGTGGGCGTTTGCTGCATATTGAAGCAAACACCCACTGGTAACACCCGCAGTTGGTGCTGGCACTGATCATGGTTGTTAACCCTATAAATGCCCCTTGCAACCCTGCCGGAGGCATCTAAATAATGGCGGTGCATGGGCGCCGCCATCTTGGATAAGATCGCCGCCTACCGTGATGTCATCGGGGGTGCCGATCGGTTGCCATGACAGCCTTGGGTCTTCCAAAGACCTGAGGCTGCCTGGTTTTAACCCATTCATTACAATGTACAATTTGCACATTGTAATGAATGATGAGGAAAATCCCCATATACTGCCATACTGTAGTATGGCAGTACAGGCAGTCCCCGGGTTATGTACAAGATAGGTTCTGTAGGTTTGCTTTTAAGTTGAATTTGTATGTAAGTCGGAACGGTATATTTTATAATTGTAGCTCCAGCCAAATGTTTCTTGGTCTCTGTGACATTGGATTTTAAAAATGTTGGATTTTCATCAGAACCAGGAATTAACTATAAAACTTCGTTACAGACACCTTTGATAACTGTTATAGTTGTTATTGTAGCTTAAGGCTAAAGTACAGTAAATTACAAATATCCAGAGGTCCGTTTGTAACTAGGATTCGTCTGTAAGTTGGGTGTTCTTAAGTAGGGGACCGCCTATATATGGTAGAATCACCTGCAATGTGAAGAATAGTGTTATTTCAATGTGTTCTTACAAGGAAAACATCTGTAAACATCTGTAATGTTTTATTCTGCACTGTTCTTTTAATGTTTTCTTTCAGTGAAAAAATGCTCGGGTCTCCCATTGACTTTAATGGGGTTCGTTATTCGAGACGAGCACTCGAGCATCGAGAAAAATGTGTATCGAATAACGAGCACCCGAGCATTTTAGTACTCAATCATCTCTAGACACCACCTAAAGCTCTGTACATTGATGTATGATTAAGTTATTAGCACCAGAAATTACAAAATGAAGAATTTTTTTGTACAGGAACTTTTAATTTTTGTAGATGAATGAAAACATTATAAAACTTATCCACATTTGGTATTCCTTGTGATCCCACCAACCCAAAGAATGAAGTAGAGATGTCATTTGGGGTGCACGGTGAAAGCCGTAAAATCCAAGCCCACAGGAAAACGGTGCAAATGTTACCATTTTCACTGCATTTGGCATTTTTTACCCCTTCCAGTACATGGCAAGGAATTTCACTATGAATTGCAATTTGTTACGCATAAAATAAGCCCTTACACAGCTCTTAACATGGAAAAATACAATAGTTATGGATTTTTGAGTGTGGGGAGTGAAAAATGAAAATGCAAAAACCAAAAAGGGCCTCAGCGGGAAGGGGTTAAATAGTTTAAAGTCATATTTTTTTTAATTATTTGGTAATAATTCATATACTGTCTTTACCCTCTTAGAAATACTTAGTTTAATGTGATACAAATATACGGTCACTTTGAGCAGCAAAAGCGTTAATTTCTGAAGATACTCTTTTATTCTTTAAGAAAGAAACTTCCTTCCTCTAAATAAATTGATGAATGATTTTGATCTTCCTTGGGTTGCAATTACAGCAAATATGTTGGAAGGGAAAAATTGCTTCTCCCATAACTGTCACCTTTAATTTTAATAGACATAAATTGTACCAGAGCGTGTCATATTTAATTTTTTAGCTAGATTATTTTGACCCTTGCATTTAAATGCTTCAGTATTTATGACACACAGTGGGGCTTTTATGTAACAGAGCCTATTGATGAGAGCAGGAATCATTTTGTTTGCTGTATTTCTTTTTTAACCAAAATAGCTAAACATTGGAAATCCATCTATTGTACAGTACACTGTATCGTTCTTTACACCAGAATAAAATAAGTTCTTTTTCGGGAAAATGCACAATTTAAAATCTCTATAGGACATTATTTTACATTATGTAATTTTATAATAAACTATCATTTAGCATGCACCAAATAACTATTTTCTTTTGTGGACATGAGGTGATATTAACAGATAAATTATTTTATATTGTTCAATTATTTCCTGTGGGGCAAATCTATTAAGACTGGCATTTTGAATTCTTTGGAACCCAGATTTACTAAGAAGCTCCAGTCTCCTATTAGATCCAGAAGCAATGTGCATCATCCCCCACCGGGGCCTAGCCTTTTCTTGGGGCCTGGAGTCAGCCGGGGCCCGCAGTACCTGAGTGGCTGGCGGTTGCAGCCTAGGCACGCTAGTGTCACGGTGCTTGGTATGGGGAACCGGAGGACTGTCCTACAGCCTGGCAGGTCTCCAGCAGGTGGTGTGTGCAAGAAATGATGAGGGAGAGGCTGCTATAGCGGTTCTCCCTGGGGCAACCCTTTGGTGTCTAGAGTATGAGTCTCTATGTGGTGGATAGGGTGCCCGTGATGGTGACAGCCGTAGTAGCAGGGACCAGACGGAGGCAGACGTTGAACAAAAATAACTTACAGTTCTTTATTGGAACCAACAGGAACAATAGCAACGTGCCTTGACAGAATGGTGGAATGCTGGAGATGCAGTTGGAGGGAGCCATAGGATGGATCATCATCAGCCTGGATGCAAGGGCAGGCTGGGAGGTAGCTGTGTCCTAGTAGGATGCTTCAGATTGTCGTGGGTTTCTTCAGGTATCACCCTTGAAGGTAGGATGATACCCCTTTCCTCACTGACTAACTCACTCCACTCAGGCAGGGAGCTGGGCTCTCCTGCTCTGGTGTGCTGGCTGCACTGACTCTTCAGAGTCTCTAATCTGTTCTGTACTGGATTAACTCTCTTGTGAGAGAGAACTGACTTCTTCTGAGCTCTAGAAGTTTCCTGACCAGGGGTTTTGTTACTCCCACCGGTCAGGTGGTGGCTGCTCCTCCAATTACATCTCAGCTTACATCTCAGCTCACAGAAACAAAGTATAACACCTGTGATTGGTTGCTGGAATTACATCTCAAAAAACAATTAACTCCTGCCTTACCAGGCAGGATCTACCACTGCAGTGCTCATTTGAACATGATGTTGGCACAAATGTAATGTAATGTTAGCAATATGCGCAAATGCAATGTATTCACAATTTAAACATAACCACAATGTAAACAAGCTGTGAGCAAAACCATGATGTAAATGCAAACGCAATATTACCACAAACACAATGCAAATGCAGTGTAAACACAAATGTGGTTTAACCACAAAGTCAATGCAAACACAATCTAACTTCAAAGTAAAGAAAAACTTCATCTAAACTCAATGTTATCGCAGTCACAATGGGACACATTTACTTACCCGGTCACCGAAGTTCACATAAAGTACATTGTCTGACGATAATGCACTGTGTGGTGATTCACTAAGATCATGCGCCCCATATCCTGCTTGTGTCCCTTCCCCACTCAGGTGCAACAGATTTCACCATCTTTTTAGTGGTGCATCTAATTGCTAGGGCTTGCGACACAATTTAAAAGTTAAAGCTCAGTGCAAATCAGCCGGACAGTACAACAGCATGCCCCCTAATTTGTGTTGCATTTTCACAAACAAATGCTCCATTTTCACTAGATGTTGGGGGGTGCCCCCGAGTACCAGTACAATAGAAACCCCCAAGTAGTGACCCCATTTTGGAAAGGGCACCCCTCAAAGAATGTATGTAGGGTTGTATGAGCATTTTAACCCCTAAGATGCTGGCAATTTATCAAATATGCCATTGAAGTGACAGAAGTATTTTGCCCAACTCATGCCACTGGAGAAAACACATCAAAAATAATTCTGTGGGTTACCCTGGCTAGGGCAATACCCCGTAGGTGGCAATAATCTGTATGATGGAGACAAGGCAGGGACGTGTACAGTAAAAACCCCTAAAACCAGATCCTATTTTGGAAACTACACCCCTCCATGAATTAATCTAGGGGTATAGTTAGCATTTTAACTCCACAGGTGGACCCCCAAAAAAGTGCATAATGGATAGTGCATAGTAAACAATATCCAGGGCGGCACGGTGGCAGAGTGGGTAGCACTGGGGTCCTGGGTTTGAATCCCACCCAGGTCAACATCTGCAAAGAGTTTGTATGGGTTTACTCCGGGTCCTCCGATTTCCTCCTACACTCCAAAACATACTGGTAGGTTGTTTAGATTGTCCCCCCATGGGGACAGGGACCGATTTGACATGCTTTGTGCAGCTCTGCGTAATCTGTGTGCGCTATATAAATAAACAATTATTATTATTATCTATTATGTCATATTGTGCCCAGCTCCTGCCACAGGAGACAAACACCCTATTAATCATGATGTTTCCCAGGTACAGCAATACCCCATATGGGGCAGTAATCTACAGACTGGGCACAGTGGAAGTGAGGCACTTGAACAGGGTAGTGCTGGTGTAGAAATTGTCCAGGTAGAGGTGGTAGCCCTGGTCCGGCAGTGGGCACACCAAATCCCACACTAACTTCGATGTAACATTCAGGAAGGAGGGTCATTCTGGGGGCACAATAGTAGAATCCTTCCCTTCATATACCCTGAACGTGTAGGTATACCCTGATGTACTTTCGCACAGCTTATACATCTTCACGCCATACCTTGCCCTCTTATTGGACAGGTCCTGGAGGAATTGAAGTCTCCCTCTGAATTGTACCAGGGACTCGTCTATGCTCACATGCTTGGCGGGGGTATATTCCTGGGCAAACTTGGCACTAAAATGATCTAATATGGGCCTGACTCTAAATAAACAATCATAACTGAGGTCATCTCTGGGTGGGCACTGTGTGTTGTTGATGTAGTGCAAAAACTTATGGATGGCTTCAAAGCACATCATTATGATCGGGGTGTGGTACAGAATGTCTGTGCTCCAGTAGTCCCTGAATGCAGGCTTCTTTACAATCTACATAAGAAGTATTATGCCCCAATACTTCTCCATCTCTGTTGCAGTGACAGGGGTCCACCTGTAGGGTTGTGCATAAAAGGAAGTGGGGTTTTGGGCAATATGCTGTGCAGCGTAGAGATTTTTCCATACTACAATTAAATTCAACAGCTCCTCATCAAAAAAAACTTGAAAAAGTCCACAGCTCTGAGCCCTGTCATGTCAAATTTAATTCCAGTTTGACCCAAAAAGTCAGGGACCTGAGGGGTATAATTATTTGGGCTACCCATGTGGGGTCAGTGGAAGCCCCATACACTTCCCCTGCAGAAGTCCCAGGCACTTCAATCACAGAAGTCCCATGCACTTCAATCGCAGAAGTCCCTGGAACCTTACGGCACCTTCTCGGGGGTCCTGAGCAGGAGGATGATGATAGGTAAAAGGGGACATCATCCCCACATTGCACACAAAAACTAACAATGTACACCAGAAAAAATCTAGAGAACGTACACCAGATGATGTGCACCCAACTACACAGATAAACCGTCTAGCCAGCACACAAAAAAAATAAATGATATTGCACACCAAACTACACGGACAAGCCACACTGATGGCACACACAAAAAATAATGCACACCAACCTACATAGATAAGCCGCACCGATGGCACACAAAAAAAAAAAAAGATAATGCGCACCAAACTACACGAACAAGCTACACAGATAGCACACACAAAAAATAGATAAGTGCACCCAAATACGAGTACAAAAATATTACCAGGCACAAAAAAAAACCCTATGTGCACCGTGCAAAAAGGCACTACAAATGCACCTAGCTTGCCCTAAGACAACCTAACTATTCTAAAGATACTGTGCAGCGCTATTCACAAGGTGCACTGAAAAGTGTGTCCAGTGCAGAACAATGCTAACACAGCGCACTGAAAAGTGCTTTGGGTTCAGAAGGGACAGACAGGGAAAAACGGAAGACAAGTGTGATCACACAAGGTGATCACACAGGGAACACACAGGACGCAGGAGGGAACAGATAGGGATAGGAATCAATGGGGAACAATAGGGATCAGAAAGGAAAAATGAGTATTTTTCTTATGTGTTTGTATTTAGATAACGTTTACATCAGGTTTGTGTCTACCTTGCGTTTGTGTCTACATCACATTTTGGTTTGCATCACACTTGTGTTGCCTTTGCATTCACACTTTGTTTACATTATGTTAGTATCTACATCAGATTTACGGTAATATTGCTTCGATGTTTATACCATGTTTGCGTTCACATTGCATTTACATTGTGTTTGTGGCTACATTGTTTTGTGGTAACATTGCAATTGCTTTGACATTACTTTTGCATTACATCTTGTGTGCCTTCTGTTTCCATAGCAATTATGTCACATTGCATTTTTTAAAGCAGTGTTAACTCAATGTTAAAGGAATATTAGTCAAATTTAAACGCAATGGGGGAGATGTATTAAGATGCACAAAGTTTTCCTGATTTCTGGTGTAAATGCTTTCTGCCACATTTATCAAGACTTTTAGACCTGTTTTCAGCACTTTTCTGACTTGATGGAGGGGTGTGGCCCCTGAAAGGGGTGTGGTATCTCAAAAAGGGGGAATGGTGAGGTGGGAAAATAACCTGTCGCCAAATATTTTTAGACTTTGTGCCACTTTTTTAGAACAACTCTATAATCTATGAAGGCAGAAAGTATAACACACCAGTTTTAAACTGCGCCACAATTTAACTTTACAGTGATAAATGTGGCAATGCAAAAAATTTATGCTGTCTGCCTTTGCACTGGCATACACTTCACCACATTGTTACATTTACTTTAATGTGTGAAGACACGATCTAGGTAAGCATAGAGAGATCACAATGGCTCACATTTACTAAAAACTGTGCAAACTGGGTGTGCCAAATTCAGGATTTCTGGCACATGATCTTCATGAATCTGCCCCCCTGATAGAGTGCACCATTTTGTTTTTGGTGCACCTTTAAAATATAGGGCGTGCAAAACATTACTGTAAGACTTAAGATGATAAATGTGACGCATGGTCCAACTAAGCACCGGAACGCCCATTTCATTGGAGACATTTGTGTCGCATATAGAATAGTGCAGCTGCGCCACAAAATGGTCACATGGAAAACAAATGTGGAGCAGACACTTCTTAAATACCTGTGCAAGCATTTTTCACTGAAAAGAACGTGCACAATCAGACAAAAAACTGGCGCAGGAGCTTTAATAGGTCTGGACCATTATGTACAAAGTAGCTTCTCTGACATTGCCTGCTGCTAATTGGACAGTATCAGAGCAGATTAGCATCGCAAACACCTCCTCCCCCAGTTCTAGCACCTCAATTAAAAAGGTCACATACTGAAGCTGATATCTCTGTAACCGTAGGTTTGAATCTGTGGGACAGCCCCTATAGGATGGTATGTTAAACTCTAGAAGTGTGCTTTGGAGAAAGTTCCTTTTTAAAAGGCTTTAACCCCTTCACGCTCCGTGGCGGATATATCCGCCGTGGCGGATATATCTGCCCCGGCGCTTATTCCGGCTCGGCTCTGGATCAGAGCCAAACCGGCATCGGGAAACACGGGGTGCCGGCTGTAACTAATAGCCGGCACCCCAGTGTAACAAGCAAGTCAGAATCCAAAAAATCGGGCTGAGCCTTAAGGTACAAAATGGCTGCGTCCTTAAGGGGTTAAGGGCTATGGTACAAATTATATTTCCATATGTTAAAATTCTGTAACATGTCTGTAGTATATATTCCTCTATGGGCTTACACTGGTAGCTCTCCCAGGGCATAAAGTATTGCATTGTAATTTTATGTATGAAAAATAGAAAATATATGTGGAATATTTTCCACCTGAATTTCTATTGATAGTCAGAAGATAATGCTTGGTCTTAAAGCCAACTGTACTTAGCTGTAAATATTTAGTGGCACACAGCTAGACACATTCATTTTTGAGAGAGAAGTCCTCACAATATACAATTTTAAATTTTCAGATAATAATTTTCTTTTTGCATTTTTATATAACATTTGGTGTTAGGTGTGATTTTAGAGTGTGGTGATTTTTAATACAATAATTGGCATTATATTATAGCTGTTATTTTGACTGGTTCTACTGGTTTCTACAATTTCATATGGACCTAAACCAAATCTTTTGAAAAATGTAATGAAGCTTGAACTTAAATGATTTACTCATCTCTAGTTGTAATAGAGAATCATTATATTAACAATATACTGCAAAACAGTATCAATGTAGTATATTGTATTAGTAATCAGACTACTTGGGGTCCAAACACCAAGGCTTGAAAAAAAATCTTTAAATGAATTCTACCTTCAGAATCACTGATGGTAAACTCTCATCAATAAGCTAATGACTCAAGAGTAGAGATGAGCGAGCACTAAAATGCTCGGGTACTCGTTATTCGAGTCTCGAATAACGAGTACCCGAGCATTTTAGTGTTCGCTCATCTCTAGATCTTAATACTACAGACCCGTCAGGCAAGATTTGCTACATTATTATTAATTTATCATCATTTATGTATATTGTATGAATGTTCGCTGACATTTTGTGGAGTTGTGTAAGAAAATTAGGTATCAGCATTTCAGTTTTGGTTTTTAGCTATACGATAAAAATGGGAGTGTCTTTTACTTACCTGCCCTTTTTAGCTATACGATAAAAATGGGAGTGTCTTTTACTTACCTGCCCTACTACAAGTCTGTTTTAGATGTGCTTAGATCAGGGCGCATTGAGATGAACATATGCCCGCACAGCTACGGCCCACCCCTCCCCTCTCGATTGAAATGCATTGCCGTTCTACAGGGAAAGATAGGAAATGTACTATGTTTTCCCCATGTGCCGAGTGCTACTGTGCCACACGCTTGTGAATGTAGAAAGACTTTTTTGTCGCAACGTGGTGGTGCATATGATAATATCAATGTGCTGCAGCTGCCATTTTTTAATGTGTTGATAATAAAGACAAGACTATTTTGTACTGATTGTTAGACTGATGGATTCCTGTCTTTCTGCTCATATTTTCAATGGTATATGTGAAAAAGGTTGGGGGATCATCCCACCCACCGCCGATTGTCCGCGGGGGGGGGGGGGGCGGAGCGGAGGACGGGCAGCTGCTGCTTGGTCAAACTGGGGGGAGGATGAAGTTCTTCCAGCGGGGGGGGGGGGTGTTGGCCGAGCGGAGGACGTCCGCTTGTTCCGACGGGGAGGTTAAGGAAATGGAGGCAGCCCCGCTTGTTCCGCCGGGGTGGCGGAAGGGGTAGGAGGAGGGAGGGCGAACCGCTGATTCTTGTTCGCCAGGGGGGAGTGACAGTTAGAGAGGATGAACGCTTATTGCAGCGGGGGGGGGGGGGATTCAAGAGAGGAAGCCGCTTGATCAGCCCGTGGAGGGGGGGGGTGCGAGGATCGAGGAGGACGATCCGCTTGTTACGCCGGTGGGCGGATAGAGAGCGGAGGACGGCGTTCGAGGCCGGGGGTGGGGGCGGGGGTTTTGGAGCGGAGGACGGGAGCGTTGTTCAGGCGGGGGTGGGGGGTTGGAGGTGGAGAAGGGTGCTTGTCCGTGGGGGGGGTGGCGGAGCGGAGGGACAACGCATTTATGGGGGGTTGGGGAGCGGAGGACGGCCACATTTCTGGGGGGTTGGGGAGAGGATGAGGGAGGCCGCTTGTGAGGGCTTTGGGTGGGGAGAGGACGAGCGCGAGCTTGGTTAAGAGGCTGGGCGGGGGAGCCTAGCCATGCCAGCGGTTGGGGCGGGAAGGGAGGTGGAAAACCCTGTGCGGGGGGCGGACGCCGGCCATGAAGGGGGGAGCATGAGGGGAGGAGGTAAATGTGGAACAGGGGGGAGGTCTTTTACTGTACGAGGAAAGGATAAGGAAACCCATTTTGACTCCTTTGGGGCGGCTAAGGAGCCACGGCCCCAGGGGGGTGATCTGGTGGGCGGCCACATGGGGGGGGGCAAGATGGTGGGGGCCCCGGGGCTTCGAACCCCGGGAGAGCCCCGCCTTATAATCCTGGCCCTTGCCCCCCACCTATCTGTTTGTATGTTACATATAGTGGAACAGTCCTTATGTATTCTTATACATCAGGGGAAGCCTATATTTTTGACATATGCAGAGGGCATGGCCTGGTCAATTATAATGTGAAGGGAATTTGTTTTTAGGAGCACAGTGGGTAACTGTCATGGTATACACAGATTCAGGAAACTGTGTAGAGAGAGCAACAAGAGCTATGGAAACAGGGAAGGGAAAACTGTCCATTGCTCTATGACTAAGCTACTTAGATAGCTCCAGACCCAACAACTTCTCTCTCTCTCTCTCTCTGAACACGAAGACCTTTCCAGATAGTTGGGCCGATTGTCCGCGGGGGGGGGGGGGGCGGAGCGGAGGACGGGCAGCTGCTGCTTGGTCAAACTGGGGGGAGGATGAAGTTCTTCCAGCGGGGGGGGGGGGTGTTGGCCGAGCGGAGGACGTCCGCTTGTTCCGACGGGGAGGTTAAGGAAATGGAGGCAGCCCCGCTTGTTCCGCCGGGGTGGCGGAAGGGGTAGGAGGAGGGAGGGCGAACCGCTGATTCTTGTTCGCCAGGGGGGAGTGACAGTTAGAGAGGATGAACGCTTATTGCAGCGGGGGGGGGGGGGATTCAAGAGAGGAAGCCGCTTGATCAGCCCGTGGAGGGGGGGGGTGCGAGGATCGAGGAGGACGATCCGCTTGTTACGCCGGTGGGCGGATAGAGAGCGGAGGACGGCGTTCGAGGCCGGGGGTGGGGGCGGGGGTTTTGGAGCGGAGGACGGGAGCGTTGTTCAGGCGGGGGTGGGGGGTTGGAGGTGGAGAAGGGTGCTTGTCCGTGGGGGGGGTGGCGGAGCGGAGGGACAACGCATTTATGGGGGGTTGGGGAGCGGAGGACGGCCACATTTCTGGGGGGTTGGGGAGAGGATGAGGGAGGCCGCTTGTGAGGGCTTTGGGTGGGGAGAGGACGAGCGCGAGCTTGGTTAAGAGGCTGGGCGGGGGAGCCTAGCCATGCCAGCGGTTGGGGCGGGAAGGGAGGTGGAAAACCCTGTGCGGGGGGCGGACGCCGGCCATGAAGGGGGGAGCATGAGGGGAGGAGGTAAATGTGGAACAGGGGGGAGGTCTTTTACTGTACGAGGAAAGGATAAGGAAACCCATTTTGACTCCTTTGGGGCGGCTAAGGAGCCACGGCCCCAGGGGGGTGATCTGGTGGGCGGCCACATGGGGGGGGGCAAGATGGTGGGGGCCCCGGGGCTTCGAACCCCGGGAGAGCCCCGCCTTATAATCCTGGCCCTTGCCCCCCACCTGATCTGTTTTGTAGTGTTTAACATATAGGTGGAACAGTCACCTTTGTATTCTTATAATCAGGGGGAGCCTATATTTTTGACATATGCAGAGGGCATGGCCTGATCAATTATAATGTGAAGGGAATTTGTTTTTAGGAGCACAGTGGGTAACTGTCATGGTATACACAGATCAGGGACAAACTGTGTAGAGAAGAGAACAGAGCTAGGAACAGGGAAGGAAAACTGTCCCATTGGCTCTACGATAAGCTACGTTAGAATAGCTCCAGACCCAACAATCTCTCGCTCTCTCTCTCTCTCTCCACAAAGACCTTTCCAGATAGTTGG
>CM033643.1:149320627-149374663 GCA_019512145.1 Engystomops pustulosus
GAAAAATATTACTAGGGGCTTTGGGCCCCCTAGCAAAAAGATTGCTGCATGTAACTTGACGAACTAGCAATCTCAGCATGCACACAACTGAGACTGAATACAGGAAGAATGGAGATAGGAAAGACAGGAACAACCAGAGCAGCTCCACAAGGCACTTACAATTACATAAACACAAACAAAAGGGGAACAGAAAGGAAAGTGGTGTGAGCATACAAGACAACAGACAAACTTCAGAATCTCTCACCACAGACAAACTAACAAGCTACTAGAATGTATGGATGTTCCAACAGAACTGAACCAGGGATAAGCTAGAGATACAATACCTAGCAAAGACTGAATGACAAAACCAGCCTTAAATGGAGCCCGACTACTCCTGAAACCCCAGGAGGTAATGCAGAAACACCAATAAAAAAAAGACAAATATATACATTTTCAGGCCACATAGCACAGTTCAAATCCTGACAGTAACATAATTCTTACTCAGAAAACTGTATACTGAAAGTGAATGGTATTTTAAGGTACATTATATAAATGTGCTGATGACATCCGGGTTGGTAAATTCTGCAATAAAAAATCATGGCTTGGAGATGACGTCATTTAGTTTTGAACCCAATTAAAATGAAGTTGGCCAAGTCACAGCTATCTTCCTGTGGAAGTTCAGTTGGTGATAAACTCGGGGACAAAGTTGGCTCTGTCCTCTGGCCAAAATAACAATGGGCAATGTTGCAGCTTCTCGGCAACCTGCTCTGCAAATCCTCTGACTACTGCACACATTTGTAGCACTCGGAACATGGTTCCAGGGACAGAAAATTGTCCCATGGACAGAATTATCTGCTAAGTTCCACAAAAGTACCGCATATACTCGCGTATAAGCAGAGTTTTTCAGCAGAAAAAATTTGCTGAAAAACGTCCCCTCGGCTTATACACGAGTCAATGCATAAGTAAAAAAAATACTTAAAAATAAGAAAACTTATATACTTCTGGGTGCAGAAGCAAGAAGACGAGCGCGCGGACATCGGAGAGCAGCGCTGCACATCGGGCACGAAGGGTGAGTATATAAGTTAATTTATTTTTTTTTAATGCTGGCAGGCTGATATATACTGGGGCAGGCTGGGTTGGTGTTATATATAGGGGCAGGCTGGACAATGCGATACTACTGGGGCAGGCTGTATACTACTGGGGCAGGCTGTATACTACTGGGGGTAAGCTGTATACTACTGGGGGCAGCTGTATACTACGGGGGCAGTGCGGTGTATACTACTGGGCGGCAGTGCTGTACTACTACTGGGGGCAGGTTGTACTCTGGGGGCAGGCTGTATACTAGGGGGGCAGGCTGTATACTATGGGGGCAAGCTGTACTCTAGGGGGCATGGCTGTAACTACTGGGGGGAGGCTGTATACTAACTGGGGCTGCTGATACTAATGGGGGTATGCGGACGGCTGTATACTACTGGGCTGATTATACTACTGGGGGCAAGCTGGGCAGGCTGATACTACAGGGGCTGACGGCTATATACTGGGGGGGTCTGTAACCAATGCATTTCCCACCCTCGGCTTATACTCGAGTCAATATGTTTTCCCAGTTTTTGGTGGTAAAATTAGGGGTGTCAGCTTATATTCGAGTATATACGGTAAATATGTAGTTCATTACTGACAGCTAGTGGGAAATCAAACCGACAGAGGTGCAACACTTTATATAAATTTCCCCCAGTGAGCACTTTCTAGTTTCAAAAGTTATTGATTTTGTAAGCATTCATTGATTGGTGTGGGTGCTCTTTTGAGATGTGTTGGATAATTTTGGACAGGTATTAGGAGGATCAGGGTTAGAAGGCATCCAATCTAGACTCTTGCAATAGGACTCATAAACCTTTATTTATGTTCCTGCTAACAAATGAAAGGTATCCAGGGGAAATGTATTCCTTGTTGTGTTTCATATAGAGTTAAATAGGTTGTTTACTTTAGGCACATTCCAGCAATTAATTGATATTGTTTGTGTAAGGAAAAGTTATACATTTTCCCAATATACTTTTGTATCAATTCATCAAGATTTTCTAGATTTCTGCTTGCAGTTATGCAACAGGAGGTTTTATTTTTTACTTCCTGTAGATAAACACAATGGTCCGTGGTCATGTGATGTCACACAGGTGCATGGTTCGTTATCATCACACAGATCTAATTACACCGTATAACAAGCTGTGCACCTGTGGGATATGACATAACTATGGACCAGTGTTTATCTACAGGAAGTAACAAAGGAAGCATAAATGGTCATGTTGCATAAAAGCACACAGAAATCTAGAAAACTGTGAAGAATTGATATAGAAAGTATATTGGAAAAATTTATAACTTTTCCTTACATAAACAATATCAATTAATTGCTGAAGTATGCTTAAAGTGGACAACCCCTTTAACTCTATATGAAACACTACAAGAAATGCATTTCCACTGGATAATTTTCCTGTTGCATAACAGCAAGTAGAAATCTAGAAAAGCGTGTAGATTGATACAGAAAGTATGTTAGAAAGTTTTATAGCTTTTCATTACATAAACATTATAAATTATTTGCTGGAATGAGCTTAAAGTGAACAACCCCTTTAATAAATAATTGTCTTTATCTCATAGTAGCCCTTAAAACCCAGGCACAAAAAGATGTTGGCAAGAGCATTGAAATTGTTTAAGCATTTGACCCATGAGGAAGCCACTGCAGGTGGCGATACATGTGGGGTTTCTGCGCCAGCTCCCAAGCTTGGACAGACTAGTTGCTTTAACAGGTAACTGATTGTACTGTTCAGGGCCTTCACGGTGAATGGTGGATTGAGTTTTAATGATATGTTGCGCTTTCTTGAGCACCTGCACTACGTGAATATTTTACTATCCCATTAATGATGTGACAAAATATACACAATTGTTTATTTATCTCCCATTTCTGTGGTCATTGTCCAGGTGGGGGAGCTGGACTGCTGGGCCTTCACACACTATCACATGTTGTGCTTTCCCTAGACATGTCATTTTGGCGAGTTTTTTTCACCTTTTTAATTGATTTTATTTATCTTGTTTGCAGTTTCTTTGTATTGAATGAATAAAGAGAATATCTATTAAATGGCATGTTTCTTTGTTTTTTGTTGCATGTGACCTTATATAGTCTGTCATTGGTTTTCTCATTTACATTGAGTAGTGCTGGTCCTAAGCTTCTTTATTGTTCAAGCATTTAACAAAGCTTCACCAACTTTATTTACACTGATATTGCATAATTGTTCTTCATTATTTTTTATTTTGTCAGCTACCTGTTATAGTTTATATTGAATGTTATTTGCTTGCCCTAATGACATGATATGCTGTGGCTGAGGGAATCTTTCTTGACTGCCTTAAGTAATCCCAATTTGTTACAAGGCATTTAAAGGATAAAAGCTTTCCAAGTTGAACAACAAGCTTTATATCTGCAGCTGTCTTTTTCCCTACTTGCCCTACATGACTACGCTAGCATGAAGCACAGAATATCGATTGGAAATGTACTGTGGATGCTTTGCACAGCAAGTTAAATTATGGTAGACTGTACATGTTTAATTTTCCGCCTACAACAATAAAAATGATTAATCCTCCAATTTCAAGACATAGTTCCCAGCAATTAAGTAAATAAATATGCTTCTCTGTATGGCTGAGTTTTTTGTCATGAAAATGTCTGCAGTGCTTTAGCCCTACTAAAGTAGAAAAATATCTGTTCCTTCTCCCTTTGGCATAAGATCTTCCTCTTTTTTCACTTTCTCCAGTTACTTTCTTTATTTTTATTAAGGATCTGCCATTCATTTTCACTTCTGACAGTAAAAACCCCTGGACGTGGTTGTTGTGAAGAGGATTATCTTTTAGATCAATGCTGAAATTGATTCCAAACCACACTATTTATCAGCCTGCAGCTAAACCACTCAGAGCCAGGAAATATTTCCTCGCCTTCCGATCCATTCTTATTTCACTGATGGGAGGAATATTACACCATACTGTGCATTAATAAAGGGCTTTCTGTTTCATACTTCTAGTGCGGTTACAAACTTTTATGTTGCTTGGGTTAGCAAAGTTTGAAATGCTATAACATAATTAACAAAAATAGATGTTTAATTGTTCATAAATAAGTTCTAACACAGTACACACCAACATATGAATGCAAGTGCTTTTATGACTCGACTGGCTTCAAAAGGCTCCCAAACAGGTTAAAATAAAAATATGTTAATTAGAATTCAAAATACATTTTATTGGTTTTCTCAATTCTTGTTCAGCCAATATCCTGTGCCACAAAGAAGCAGGGGCCGAGATGGGGCATGCATTGCACTGAGAAGGGAAGTTTATTGCAAGTCCCATACTCTTAACAGGTGCCTCTCTCTCATTGGCTTTCCCTGAGTTCTTCAATAAAGGGAACCTGTCACCTATAAAACTTTTCCAGGCCTTTGTCTTTGTTTGAAGAAGATGCCTTGCTTGGGCCCATCAGCTCTAGATACAATCCACTGTACTATCCTCTACCAGCAGTACCAATGGATTATTGTTGTCAACGGGTCCGAAAGAGGAAACTGCTGACAACTCAGTGGTCCAGCCCTGGGACAACAGGTTGATATCCAAAAGAGGGAACTGCTGACAGCTCAGTGGTCCAGCCCTGGGACAACAGGTTGGTATCCGAAAGAGGAAACTGCTGACAGCTCAGTGGTCCAGCCCTGGGACAACAGGTTGGAGCTCAAACTCCATAGACATTCAAACCACAGTATTGTCAGACTGATGTTTCGTTATTGTATCTGTCTAGTTATAAACAAGAGGGTGCCCATTGTATTCCTTAATGTCTCTTACTGGAGTGGGAGAGCAGACAATTTTGAGCTCTTCCAGCAGTCTGTGGCTGCCCCATTGCTTTGAGCATTTATTGACAGTCATATACTTGATTACACATGGATCTTTCTCTCAACCTTGTAAGCAGTGGGCACAAGAGTAATGTTAAGGGGAGGGGTGGGTGTTAGACTTTCCTCCACCTAAAGCTAAGAAAAATTATTCCCAATATATATCTCTTCTATGTGTCAGGAAATTTTTCAAGAAAAGTCCCCGTGGGACTTACCAGAAGCTGGCAGGGGGTCAGGTAATGTAAAATAAAGTTTTATAAAGTACTGAAATGATTCAGAATGCTGACAAATGCATTTTTTAAATCAGCATAACATAGTTGTTGGAACCTTACATAGCTAGACTGTGGTTTTAATCATGTAGTTTTTATTCATGGTTTCTACTAATATTCACATTCACTAACATTAACATACAATTAAAAGCAAATAAGGACTAATCACAGCAATACTTCCTAGAAAAATTAGAAACTCATGTCCAATGGATACATTTGTTAAATACAAATACAGTCCAAGTTTATACAGAAAACACAGACATATTAACATGGAAAAAGTGCTAATAACAAGATCCCTGATGAAAATTACACAAATGAAATAGCAACAAAAACACAGCGCATCAATGAAAAAATAGAATAATATGATACTGTATGTCCAGGATTCCAGGTAATGGGAAGTGCTGAGATTAAGCTGCTTCGTCCTGTATCCCGGCAATGCTTGGGCCGGGATAAATAGCTAGTAGTCGTAAAGGTAAAAAACAGGACGTGAATCCCCGCTTCTCGGGATAAACAATGCTTTATTTCAAAGTTGGACTACGCGTTTCGGGGGCGTATCGCTCCCTTCCTCAGGTCCATAAAATTACACAAGGTTCCGAGAATGATCCTAGGCTCTCCTGTAAAGATATTAGGGGTATATAGTCCTCCTTAATTGATGGTAATGTTATCCTGTGTGTGAAGGGGTTAAGGATAACACAGCCGTAATTGGTTGGGAATCGGCCCGGGGGAGTACTGTACTTAATAAAGCCAAGACAGTCGGGAGCGCTGCCGACTGTCTTGGCTTTATTAAGTACAGCATTGTTTATTCCGAGATGCGCGCATTCACGCCCTGATGAAAATGGCATTTTATCAAATATAAGCAAAATAATTTCTATAGTTTAGCACCTTAGGGTGTCTCGTACCCAACTTCAGGATCCACGCTGCCTTTCGTAGCAGCAGTATTTGCTTAAAATTTCCTACTAATCCCTTTGTATACGAGCATAGCACTTTTTCTATGGCGAAAAAAGGGTTCAGAGTGCCTACATGCACATTCTCAAATGGTGTTCTGCACCCGAGGCTTGAGGATTGCCATCTGTTCGTAGACCTACAACCAACATGTTGTAAATTACAGATTAATGCGCAATGGTTACTAACCCCATGTGCTGTGGCTGCTTTGCAGGCAGAAAATGTGTGTTGGTATAATGAGTAAGTAACTATCTAGTAAATTGCTGCTGGAATTAAAAATGCTGTATACTGTAGATTGGATTCGAATGGTTTTCATTGGTAATGCTTGTTAGTGAAAATGTAAAAGAAGTGGTCTGGAGTCTGTTAAAAACAAGTTCCTTGTCAGGGATTGGAGTACAAGGGATGTATGAAGGTTATATAGCAATTGTGATTTATCTTTTTTGTTTTGTTTGTGGTTCTTTGTGTACAAATATTTGTGGTGCAGGATTTTTCAAGGGAGTTTAATAAAACTCTCTTGTTCAGAGATCCAGATAGTTGGCTATACAGAGATTACAGATATCTAGCCTAACCTAGCTAGATAGTCTGTTTATACATACCCGACTTGTTAAACATAGAACATGGAAAATGGGCAGTTAAGAATGCTTATACAATTCTTAAAAGAGCTAAGATAACAAAAGTTGGGCACCAGAATGCCAGTAGATGGAAAAAGTTCTTGGTTGAAGAAAGCAGGGTAAACATTTCTTTTGTCTCCCACTATAAAAGAGCCTTAATGTCAGAATATAACACACTAAAAAAAACCCACTTAACTCACCTCCAGCTCCTTCTCCCTGTGGCTCTGTCTTCTTCTGCACGCACACACTATGACATCAGGCAGTGTAGCGGCCGGGTAACTTTATAGTGAGTGCATGCCTGTAGGGTACTGCCAGGAACTGAAAATGACACAGGAAGATGAAGAGGGAGGCGAGTATATAGAATTATTTTTGCGCTGCCATGGATATTTCGTTAATGGGAAGAGAGTGAGAGAATGAGATTAATCTCTGTTCTGCTGTGGCCATTACATTAAAGGGGGGCTCTGCAGTGGGCGATTCATTAAAGGGACCTCTGCAGTGGGCATTTCATTAAAGGGGGGCTTCACAGTGATCATTTCATTAAAGTGGGGCTTCACAGTGACCATTTGATTAAAGCGGGGCTCTACAGTAGCCATTTCATTAAAGTGGAGCTTTATTGGGGCTATTTCATTGAAGGGGGCTGTGCAATGGCCATTTCATTAAAGGGGGCTCTGCAATGGCCATTTCATCAAATGGGGTCTCTGGAGTGGTCATTTCAATAAAGGGGGGGGGTCAATGGACATTTTTAAGGGGTGGCTCTGCAGTGGACAATTCATTAATGTGGGTCACTGCAGTGGATTTTTTTTATTATAAGGGGGTTCTGTAGAGACCATTTAAAAAAAAGGGGGCTCTACAGTGGCCATTTCATGAAAGGGGGGCTGTACAGAGTCCATTTACATATAGGGGTTTTTGCAGTGGTCATTTCATTAAGATAGGGCTCTGTAGTGGCCATTTCATTAATGAGGGGCTCTGCAGTGGCTATTTCGTTACAGGAGAGAGGCCATTTCATTAAAGGGGGGCTGTGCTGTGGTCATTTATTAAAAGGGAGCTCTGCAGGGGCCATTTAATTAATGAGGGGCTCTGCAGTTGCCATTTCATTAAAAATGAGCTTTCCGGAGGCCATTTCATTAAAGGGGGACTGTGTTGTGGAAATTTCACTAAAAGGGGGCTCTGCAGTGGCTATTTTATTAAAGGTGGGCTCTTCAGTGGTCATTTTAATAAAATAGGGCTCTGCAGAAGTCATTTAATTAAAGGGGGCTTTGCAGTGGCTACTTAACTAAAGGTGGGCTCTTTAGTGGTCATTTTAATCAAATAGGGCTCTGAAGAAGTGCTCTGCAGCGGCCATTTCATTAAAGGGGGCTCTGCATTGGCCATTTCATTAAAAGGTGGCTCTGCAGTGGCCATTTAATGAAAGATTGCAAAGACCATTTCATTAAATGGGGGCTGTCTTGTAGCCATTTAACTGAAAGGAGGGCTCTGCAGTGGTCAATTAATTAATGAGAAGCTCTGCAGTGGCCATTTCATTAAAGGGGGACTCTGCAGTGGCCATTTCATTAAAGGGAGCGTTGTGTTGTGGCCATTTCATTAAAGGGGGGCTCTGTAGTAGCCATTTCATTAAGAGGGGCTCTGCAAAGGCCTTCTCATTAAAGGGGGGCTCTGCAAAGGCCACTTAATTAAAGGGGACTGTGTTGTGGCCATATTATTAAAAATGGTGTTCTGCAGTGGGGCTCTGCAGTAGCCATATAATTAAAAGGGGGCTCTTCAAAGGCCATTTCATTAAAGTGTTTCAATAAAGGGCTCTCTGCAGTGGCCATTTCATTAAAAGGGGGGCTCTGCAGTGGCCATTTCAACTTTTCCCATTTTTTGGGTGGTACAATTAGTTGCCTTTGCTTATACTTTTATAGCTAGGTATATATGATATGTATATATTTTTTTCCTCATAGTGAAAACGGCAAGGCAAGGGAACATATGTGAGTGAGGGCCAGAATTCTAAAGGCATCTTCGGGCACCGCAGTGGCTGAGTATATAACACTACAGCCTTGCAGTGCTGGGGTCCTGCGTTCAAGTCCCACCTAGATAAACACCTACAAAGAGTTTGTATATTCTCTCTGTGTTTTCATGGTTTTCCTCTGGGGTCTCCGGTTTCTTCCCACACTGTAAAACATACTGGTAGGTAAATTAGACTGTGAGCTCCATGGAGACAGGGACCAATTTAGCAAGATATATGGAGCTCTGCTTAATCTGTAGGCACTTTATAAATAAAAAATTATCATTATTAACTTCGCTTAGTAGATGGCTGTTAAGGCCTTTTGCATTAACAGAAGCTATCTTAAGTACCATAAGTAGCCCATAAGGGAGATGCTAGTGCCCAACATGTGCAATCTGTGCAAACAGATAAAACCAGAACCATAACAAAAACTATAAAATTCTGAAAATTAGAAAATTAGAAAATGAGCTAGACTGAGAAAGAATGGAGGAAAACTACGATAGTTGCTGTTCTAGTATGGGGTGAGACCATCACCCACACCAGCTATATGTAAAAAGTAGTAGGGAGTCCAGCAGGTTCTTCTTTAAGGGAGAGGCAGAGGACCATTCAGCTTCCATGGACCATTCAGCTTCCAGTGGCGAAGGAGAAGGCCTAGCCTCTGCTGGGGGTGTTGGGACTTCAAGATGTAGCCACTTCAGCAGGGCAAAGCCATCCTCAAGTGATCTTATGGTATGCCGAACTCCATTCCTAGTGATCACCAGACAGACTGAAAATCAACACTTGTAAAGGACTTTATTGTCACAAAGAACTTTAGTGATAGGCTGTAGTTGTCTGCATACTTGAAGAGTCGCTGCAGAGAGGTCTGCTTATAGGGAAATTACCTGAAAAGGCTTGGCTGAGAGAGCAGCTTCCGTGTGGCCCACATGAGGTCTTCTTTAATGGTATAGTAGTGTATCCTAGCCAGTACGTCCCTAGGGGTAGACCCATTCAGATGCTTCGGTCTCGGGACCCGATGTGCCCTTTTAAATTGTGTTGGAAAATCTTTTTTAGCATGGCCTGAAGCCTGGCCCATGGCCAAAGCTAATGCAAGAACAGTCGCTAAGAAAATTCTGGCCAAAGTGCTGTGTTGATTTGGAGTTCTGGGAGTAACTGGAAGTGATCGAGGAACTTATTTCACTTGTTAAGGGAAATACTTCACAGTTTAGGCATAGAGCAGGAATTTCACACACCATATCCACAAAGCAGTGGAAAGGTAGAAAGATTACATTCAAAAAGCCAATGGCAGAGACAGGTAAACACTGGAGAGAATGCTAGCCAAAAGCTTTACACACAGTCAGAGTAACACCACACAGAAAAACACAGTTGAGTCCTAGTTGAGATATTGAGATACCATTCTGGTCTTCCTTTAGCAACTTCAGACCTTGCATTCAGACATTACTCAGTATGTAGGAGCATTGCATAAGGATTTATAACAGATTCATTACCGTGTTTTAAGTTCTATTCCACATCCCTCACCATAAAGAGGCACGTAAGGAAGGCATTAGGCCCTTGATTTCATGGTCCATTCCAGGCCCAGCTGACTACACCAGCTGACATGTTATACTTGTTACTGTTTACTTAATGTCAATTCACCTTTATGAGATGGCACATAGTTAGGATACTGATATTATAGATAGTTTATATAAGTATTGGATTAATCACTGATATTCTCAAAAGAAGGGTGTTGTTGTATTAAGATGTCATTATGTATATCCCCCTTCTGCAATTATTACATACCAATTAAGATTTATAATTATGAGCTATCATATATAAGCACATTCTGTATACTTATCATTATCACTGCACAGACCCCCCTTTTGCTATAATTAAACACTAATGAGGATTTATTATTACAAGCTGCCATGTATAAGCATATTCTGTATACTTATCACTATCACTGCTACATATGTATACATATATATCTATGCATACAGATATATATTGTGGGTTTAGCTGCATGCATTATGTATTAGTAATATATTTTATTCAAATATTTGTATGGAGGTTTGATTATTTTATTTTGGTGGTTCATGACATGCTGGGTTCATATCAGAAATAATAATGCTAATTGTTAATATATTATACATTTCCCCTCATATTGTGATTTAAGTTTAAGATTCCAATACAAATATACACCATTTCTTCCACTAGAGGTTGCACCATTAAGATTTATTGACACCAGTTGATGATGTGCACATGCATGGACGGGCTTTCCCCCTGCAGCGGATACCAACCATCTGTCTGCAATGCTCTACATGACACAGGTCGGCATGGTGTCATCACCTGCCTCGGCCTGTGTCACTACATATAAGACATGCTGCCGGTGGGAAAATAAGAGGAGAATAGACAGCGGTGGTCAGGTATTGCAGGGTCCTGCCTATATAAAGTACCTAAGGGGGGCTGCATGTATATAGTGCCTATGAGGGTAGAGGGAACCTGCCTGTATAAACTACCTGTGGGGGACCTGACTTTTTATACTCATTTCAGGGATTTATTTTTTGTTTTTTTCCCCAACACAAGGAATAAGATCTCCCTCGAATTTGCACCTCCCTTGTGTATAGTTGAAGGCTGATAATCAGAAATCTCTTAATCAGTATTATTAGATTGGTTTGTCTCCGAAACATCAAATTAGATGAATCACACTCTGAAGATGTAAAATTGCGGGTAGATGATGTATTGTAAGTGTTTCCTTTTCTGTGTTAATTTTTGAGGATAGACTGCAGTAAATTTAAATATTTGTTGATTTTCCAGGTACATACAGTACTTGATCAGTTTTATAGTCATTTAAGTTTTTACTTTTCTTTATATGCATTATTGATTTTTCCATACCATCCAGATTTTTTTAGGATTGTGAAACGCATGTCTCCATAAAACATTATCTTTTTGTTTGTTGGAATATCACCAAAATCCTATGCTAACTTTTGGGTTCTAATGTCTTCCATGTCTTCATTCATGACATCAATGGTTTTAACACTTGCAAAACAATAATAAGCAGTGCATATAATTAATAATAAATCATTTCTACAGACAAACAAGGGAGCATGAGGGAATTAGCATTCTCCAACAATAGTGCTTTTCCCCTGAGTAGCCAATAGTCACAGCTCCTGTTTCAGAGAAGCCAATAGTAAACTTTAGCCAAAAGTCATAAACTCTGATTCTACCATTGCCAATAATTACTAGAACTCACAATAGCTAATAGCCACAACTCTTATCCCACTAATCAACAGTCACATCGCCTGCCCCAAGTAGCCGGTAGTTACAGCGCCTGTCCCCACAGAGTCTGCCTCCACAGTGGCCAATAGTCACTGCTCCTGCCCCCAGAGTATCCAATTGTAATAATTTTTGATCCAATTAGCTAATAGTTATGGTGTTTATCCCCACAATAGCCAAGAGTTACTAGAGCCCCCCCAGATCACACCACCTGTCCCTAGAACAGACTATAGTAGTAGTGCTTGCCCCCAAACAAGCCAATAGTCGCAGCTTCTGCCCCACAGTGGTAAATAGTCATATCATCTGCATCTACAATAGACAATAGTAACTATAGCCTCTAGAAGCCTGCAGTCACAGCATCTGCCTCCACAATAGCCCATAGTTACAGAACCTGTCCCAGAAAAGCCCGTAGTCACAACTCCTGTGCCCAAACTAGCCAATAGTCACTGCTCCTGCCCCCAGAGGACCAGTAAAAATGCCTTCCCCCAGAGTGATAGTAACTGTGTCTGCCCTCATTAGCCAACAGTTACCGTTTCTGCCTCCACAGTAGCCAATAGTTACTAGAGCCCCCAGTAACCCATTGTTAAAATAATGGTAGACAAGGCTTAAATCCAGAAGCTAGATGTGTAGAGTCAGGCAGAAGGATAAACTGAGTTGTTGTAACAGTAATGCAGGTAGTAGTGTAGATCACAGCGTGTATGGGACACGAATAGGTACGAACAGTCTGCATAAGACATTTCAGCGAGCAGGAGACTGGAACAAGTCACCATACTCAAGCAATGTTAGGATTGCCATATAGTTTTCGTATATGTCCAAACAGAAAAAAAGATCTCAACCAAACAGGAAACAAGATGGTCACCATAATGTAGTCAATACACTTTCTTAGGTAAGGGCAAATTCAAGGGCAATTACTGCCGCCTCCAGTTGTTAGGAGCAGACGTGCAGCATAAAAAGACAGAAACAGAAGTCACTAGTGTTCCTTAATAAAAGTACAATTGTCACAGCACTGATCCCCAATAGCCAATAGTCACATTATCTTCCACCCCAGTAGCAAGTAGTCACAGTGCCTGCCACTATTAGCCAATAGTTGCCACATCTGTACCACTGTAGCCATAAATCGCAATGCCTGCCCCCAGAGTGGCTGACAGTCTTATGGGTATATGCCTTCTTTCTTCTCCTGCTCTGTATTTCAGTTTTCACCAAGATGGTGCTGGTTCCCCCCTAGGAGTTCAGGTATGTACACTCACCGGCCACTTTATTAGGTACACCATGCTAGTAACGGGTTGGGCCCCATTTTGCTTCAGAACTGCCTCAATTCTTCGTGGCATAGATTCAACAAGGTGCTGGAAGCATTCCTCAGAGATTTTGGTCCATATTGACATGATGGCATCACACAGTTGCCGCAGATTTGTCGGCTGCACATCCATGATGCAAATCTCCCGTTCCACCACATCCCAAAGATGCTCTATTGGATTGAGATCTGGTGACTGTGGAAGCCATTTGAGTACAGCGAACTCATTGTCATGTTCAAGAAACCAGTCTGAGATGATTCCAGCTTTATGACATGGCGCATTATGCTGCTGAAAGTAGCCATCAGATGTTGGGTACATTGTGGTCATAAAGGGATGGACATGGTCAGCAACAATACTCAGGTAGGCTGTGGCGTTGCAACGATGCTCAATTGGTACCAAGGGGCCCAAAGAGTGCCAAGAAAATATTCCCCACACCATGACATCACCACCACCAGCCTGAACCGTTGATACAAGGCAGGATGGATCCATGCTTTCATGTTTTTCTAATTTTCTACTGTCCAATTTCGATGAGCTTGTGCAAATTGTAGCCTCAGTTTCCTGTTCTTAGCTGAAAGGAGTGGCACCCGGTGTGGTCTTCTGCTGCTGTAGCCCATCTGCCTCAAAGTTCGACATACTGTGCGTTCAGAGATGCTCTTCTGCCTACCTTGGTTGTAACGGGTGGCGATTTGAGTCACTGTTGCCTTTCTATCAGCTCGAACCAGTCTGCCCATTCTCCTCTGACCTCTGGCATCAACAAGGCATTTCCGCCCACAGAACTGCCGCTCACTGGATGTTTTTTCTTTTTCGGACCATTCTCTGTAAACCCTAGAGATGGTTGTGCGTGAAAATCCCAGTAGATCAGCAGTTTCTGAAATACTCAGACCAGCCCTTCTGGCACCAACAACCAAGCCACGTTCAAAGGCACTCAAATCACCTTTCTTCCCCATACTGATGCTCGGTTTGAACTGCAGGAGATTGTCTTGACCATGTCTACATGCCTAAATGCACTCCAAATGGAGTTGCCGCCATGTGATTGGCTGATTAGAAATTAAGTGTTAACGAGCAGTTGGACAGGTGTACCTAATAAAGTGGCCGGTGAGTGTATATTAGCGGAATGTGTGTGAACACAACCATTAAATGAACATAGAAAAAAACTTACAGCTCAATATTCATAATCGCTTCTCTGACATTGCCTGCCACTGATTGGACAGTATGAGAGAAGATTAGCATAACACACACCTCCAGCTCCTCCTCTCTGACCAAACACTGATTACAATGGTCAGAAACAGGGAATGTAATCTCTGCAAGCGCGGGGGCTAGAAGGAAAATTCCAAGTGCGCCTGAATCTGTGTAGCTGCCCCTACAGGATGGTATGATAATCTACACATGTGTGAGGGGGTGAAAGGTCCTCTTTAAGTTGATATCAATAAATCTGTGTGAAATCAACATAGTTGGTGGAGTGATTTTATTCTCAAATTCCAGGGTGTCAGTTTTTGGGGTTCTGTATTCCCCAAATTTCAATTGTTTTTTGTTGATAAAGTTGAAATCAAGAAATCTGTGTGAAATCCACATAGTTGATGGAGTGATTTTTGCCCAAAGCCCAGGGTTTCAGTTTTGGGGGATCTGTATTCCCCCAATTTTTTTTGTTCCCAAAGTAGATATCAATAAATCCGTGTCAAATCCACGTAGATACATAAGGTATCGCGGTGTCAAAAGGCCTTACAGTACTCAAAATTGTAGCATTGAAAATGTCATCAAAAGTTGCAAAAAATGACACCACCCTCAGCTCCGTACGCCAACTCAACGGTCTCAGTATTCACAGCCTGACTACTTGCAAGTGCAACATAACCTACCGTGCCACTCTCCCCATCTATACTTTCCCACCTACTGTATGAAGCAGCAGAAGTCTGCCACACCTCTTCACTGCCAAGCAGCTGCTGACTGTCCTCAAAAAGTTTGTCCTCACTGTATAGTGGCGCTGAGCCAAGACCACCTAGCAAATCTCTGGCTGAGGGAAATAAACAGGACAGAAGCTGGTTGAAAACAGATGAGGGCCACTGACCTGCTCCTGGGCCATGCCAACTATGGGTTGTATCTGACGAACCCACGGCCTCTTGGCACCAAAGTACAAAAAAGTTATTAGCTCCAGAAAAAAAAAAATTTTGTACAGGAGGTTTTAATTCTTGTAAATGTATGAAAACATTATAAACCCTATACTAGGTCATCCACTTCCACCCAAATGACATCTGTGAACCCCATCCAAAAATGGCCAGGAAACTGTGCACGCACTTCAGCCATTCTTACAAAGCCAAGCACACCTTCCTCGGGTTGCAGCGGCAGAACAGTTTGATATGCGATTTTTTCACCCGTTGGAATTCCAGCCTCCATATGTTAAACCGCCAGTATGAACAGAGAAACGCCCTTAATGATTTTTTGAGGATGCAAGCGGACAGCAGTACTCCCCTGTGTTACTTTGATGTCTGCCACTGGCAGCTCATGCGTGACACCTGCCATTTGCCCAGGCCCTTTGAAGAGGCCACGTTATTTGTCAGTCGCCAGGACTACGGGATGAATAACGTCTTTCCACTGCTTCCTGTTCCAGGACTGCTGTCCTGGAACAAATGCTGTAAAATCTGTCTGGTCAGGGCACTGGAGAAGTGGCGACTACATCTCATGGCCACATGAGTCCAGTGGGGGCTGAACTGGCGGAGGAGGACGTTGGAGCACAAGCAGAGTCTGGAGAAATGAGTGGTTTTTCTACTCAAGTGACAGGAGAGGAGGAGCAGGAGCATCCGGAGGTGGTAGAAGAGGAGACAGATGACCAAGTGGCAGTATACAGTGGAGATGGAGGCCGGGAGTCCATCAGAGTCACTTGTGCAGATGGCCCTCAGCATGCTGCTTTGCCTCACAAGTGACAGCCGAATAGTCAACATCCACCATTGGGATGAGTTTTGGCTCTCCACCCTCTTGGGGTGTCAGCTTTTTTTCCAGCTGCCGAGAGGGAGGAACAACTTGCGTACTATGGAGAAATAATTTGCAGATAGTTGGCCGCTGCCTATGTGCACCATTGTCCATCCTCTGTCAGGTCTGGCCAGGGGATTCCTGGCAGTCATCGCTTACGTACTACTGCCATGGGAGATGGCTGGTAGAGGCTGTAGCAGCTCCATCAGAAGCTTAAGTCTGGAGTCCTTAATAAGCAGCTTCCTTCACCCGCCTAGTGATGAGGGTATCCGCCACCAGCAGCAGCAGGACATGGAGCAGACACTGGTGGTGGTCTACTTGGCCAGCACTCTACAACCCCAGGTATAGAATTTCCTAGACTACTGGGCAACCAAACTTGATCTATGGCCGCAACTCACGGAGTATGCAGTAGATAAGCTGTCCTGCCAGCCAGCAGTGTGACATCAGAGAGGGTGTTCAGTGCGGCGAGGGCCATTGTTACCCCAAGGAGAAAACACTTGTCCACCTGTAATGTGAAGAGACTGACCTTTGTCAAGATGAATCAGGTGTGGATTGTCAAGGATTTCATCAAACCAATGCCTTATGCATCAGATTAGATCAGCCATGATGCCTACCCCATTCAGAAATGAGTCTGGATTCTAACTACCTGCCTCAGCCACTATTCTGATGCTGCTACCCGCCTGATGCCACACATCTGCTGCCAGCTGCTCCATCTGCCTCTCACCATCTTTACCAGTGACTGGAATTGTCACCCACCTCCACACTTTGTCATTGTGCCACTCTCTGACCTACTGCTGCTGCTGCCACCTCCACACTCTGTCATTGTACTACACTGTGACCTACCATGTTGCTGCCAGCTCCAGAGTTTGTCATTGTGACACTCTCTGACCTCATGATGCTGCTGCCGCCACCTTCACACTCTGTCATTCTGCCACCTCCATAATAAGCCTGTCCCCTCCTCCCAATACCCGGTGATTTTTCATTATTTTCCATTTATACATTGTGTCATTTCTGCTGATGATGTTTTTGACCTGAGGTATTGTACCATAGTCCTAGTTTACTAGGTACCGGTTATCATTCATGGGGTATTTAGGGAGTAGGGAGGTTAGCAACCACTGCACATTTTTGCACATTATAATATGGTTGCTTACAGCAACTAGTGTTCATTTTAGCACAGAGATTTCTTGTTGCCCCATTGTAATGCATGCACTGGATAGTGCCTTTTAAATGTTTTTAAAAAGTTTGGTATATTTTGGTGTTTATATTGTAACAATAAAGATGTATAATTTTCAGTTACCTTCTGTATAGTGTCAGTACCTTTAGCACGTCACTTTGCCTGGGTATATATGTCATGTTTTTTGATGTGTGGTACTATAGTTGGCCTATCTTTCTCATATGAAACACCTCCATAATTTGTCATTGTGCCACTCTGCAGCCTACTCATGCTGCTGCCAACTGACCTCTGTCTCCCTGGAACACCCTGTGATTTCCATAATGCTGTTTTCACCCCAACAAGGCATTTCTGCCCACAGAACTGTCGCTCACTGGATGTTTTTCTTTTTTGGACCATTCTCTGTAAACCCTAGAAATGGTTGTGGGTGAAAATCCCAGTAGATCAGCAGTTTCTGAAATACTCAGACCAGCCCGGCACCAACAACCATGCCACGTTCAAAGGCACTCAAATCACCTTTCTTCCCCATACTGATGCTTGGTTTGAACTGCAGGAGATTTTCTTGACCATGTCTACATGCCTAAATGCACTGAGTTGCCGCCATATGATTGGCTGATTAGAAATTAAGTGTTAACGAGCAGTTGGACAGCTTTTTTGGTGCCAGGATCTCTTCCTGTAGCCCATCTGCCCTCAAAAGTTCGACGTGACTGTGTTCTCAGGATGCTGCTTTCTTCTACCCTGTTGTAAACGTGAGTGGTGATTTGAGCCACTGTATAGCCTTTCCTACTCAGCTCGACCCAGTCTGCCCATTCTCCTCTGGCATCGAACAAGGCATTTCTGCCCACAGAACGGTCGTCACTGGGATGTTTATTCCTTTTTGGGACCATTCTCTGTAGACCCTTAGAAATTGTTTGTGGTGAAAATCCCAGATAGATACACCGTTTTTCTGAAATACTCAACCAGCCGCCCACCAACAACCATTGCACACTTCAAGGCACTCAAAACTAACCTTTCTTCCCTTACTGATGTTGGGGGGGGGGGGGTTGAACTGCAGGGAATTTACTTGACCAGTCTACGATTGCCTAAATGCACTGAGTTGCCGCATATGATTGGCTGATTAGAAATTAAGTGTTAACGAGCAGTTGGACAGGTGTACCTAATAAAGTGGCCGGTGAGTGTATATGCCCAATACACGTATGAGTCCATTGATGTGATGAAAGTATATCTTTGTTTCCATTTATGTGTGCTTATGCTTATGTATGTATGTTCGTGTAGGCAGATTAAGAAATTTAGCTTAGTTTGACAGAAGGCTCAACGTGGTCAAAAATGACACCATTGTCATACTGACAAATATGCTCAATGTGCATATTACCTATATGCAGCCGTTTTCTTGCTATACCCCTCAGATTACCTCAGTACTTAAATAGCTGCTTCCTCTGCATGTGCTCATAAACCCTGGAGTACATAGTTTGTTCATCAACCACAGACGTGGAGGTCATATGACAGTTCTCTCTCTCTGTATGTAGCAATGCTTGATGTGTTCAGAACAGTGGATACAGCTGTCTCATGCACAGAATAGTACAAGATCTCCCTGGTTCCTATCAGTCTCTCCATCCTAGTCTGTTATTGTACAGAACTTTCTCTGTCTCTCTCTGCACCTCATGCTGCAGCCCTTCCCCCACCTTATCATCGGCAGTATCAGCTATGTGCAAAGAAGCTATTAACCCTTATTGCTTAAACAGAACAGGCATATACTTCATGTAACTAGTTTACTTATGATTTATTTCACTTATTACATGTTCCCTGCACCTCCATGTGATGGAGGCTGCCAGGCCGGTCACCATATAATCCTGTAAGTGCACTATGCAGTGTTCAGTGGATTTACTTGTGGGAAACTAAATGTATTTGATGCTAAATTACTTTGAGAGAGAACATCATGGGATCTGTGGGCAGACTAGCTGGCCTCAGCCTGAGGGCATAGACTGACAGACATTAGTCTCAATCAACTTTACCTTTGGTGAGAAAGATTTTTGTCAAACACTTTTAGTACAGAAAATGCCATAACTTTTTTAAGAAAAGGTAAACAGCACAAAGTAGGCATTGTTCGGTGGAATCACATATAATAGTTTGGTAAAATCATTAAAACTTTACAGTTACGCTTTAAATGTATTATACATAGGGACTATCAGTATTTATAACATTTACTTACATTTTGTTTAAAGTCTAGATGTTTACTGACTATATAAAAAATATAAATTAAAGAGGTGTTCCCATTTCAACTTTAAATGTTATTGTATAAAAAGAAGTGCTTTATTCCAATATATTTTCTACACAGGTGTGTTATTGTGAGCCATGTACCCTTGTAACATCACATGACCATGGACAGTTTCATTTTCACTAGAAGCTTTCAATAGACAGCAAGCAGAGAGCTAGAAAACTGTGAGGAATTGATGCATAATGGGGCACATTTACTTACCTGGTCCGCAGAGTTCACAGAAAGTGCACTGTGCTGCGATTCACTAAGATTGTGCTCCCGATATCCTGCATGTGTTGCTCACAACATAGTTCACCTTCTTCTTCCCAGTGCATGTAAGTGTCTTGTGACACAATTTGAAACTTAAGTCCTGCGCTGTCTGAATCGGTCGAATCGTCCGACTGTACACCCCTAAATCATGCTGCATGAAAGCCAGCGCAGCTGCGCCAAAATCTGATCGTGTGTGACACAATCCTAGCGCAGACCCCTGTTAAATACCTGTCAAAGCTGTGCAAATCCCGAAAACAGCGAAAAGTCCGGTGAAAGTGCAATCTGCGACCCTTAGTAAATAAACCCCAATGTATATTGAAAAATTTTATAATTTGTATTTATTTGCGGAAATGGGAACACCCTTGTAATTATATTAAAGTGATGCACATGTTATGCCTAAACAACAGTTTTGTAACGTCTGCTAGTTATTAAAAGATAAAAACAATATATTTTCTACATCGATTCTATCTTAGTCTCCATCCTAAAAAATGCTTTTAAATTAGTCATTTATTTGATCATAGATGACTTTTAATTAATATATTTTTAAAGATTTAATATTTTGAAAAAATTGTAAAAATTTACAAGTAATACCATAGAATCTACAGGAAAAAAAAACATAATTAGAACATTTAATATAAAACAAACACATAATCTTTCACAGTCCAAATTTAATAAGATGATTTACTAAATGTAATGAATATGTTAATATGTACAAATATTAACATATAATCCAGAGAGAATTCTACAAATGATTTTAACTGACAAGTGTTCACTTCTAATAATATAATTGATTTCATCTGTTGTATTCAGATGTAGCCATGATTTGAGTGACAAATGAAATAGAATGGCTGAAACCTTTGATTCTAATGAAACAATACATTAGCACATGTTTTATGACAGGCATAATTCTAAATCTCTTCTTGTCAACATGGTCACACAGAAGCACTCTCGTTGAGAATGAAAAGATTAACTTTATAAAAGCACAAAATCTTCTTTCAAGTCTACTACACAAGCAATTACTTGTGAAAAATTTCTGCAATACCTCATGGATTGAAAATGATACTAAGATTAATCAAGCACATCGCAAGCAAGAAATACATCTTTACTCATCCATGGGTCGGAAAGATCAGTATTAGAAACAAAGAAGGCAAAGCAAATCCATTTTATAGAAGATAAAGAACCCTTCTACAAACTATTGTATCTAGAAATGTTTTCTTCCCAGGTTGATGGATTACAAAATCAAATACTTTCAAAATGGCCTGTCACCAAGCAAATAGAACAAGACATCCTATCTTTAGAGAGCCCAATGCTAAAAATCATAGAAAACCAAGAAAAGAGACACCAAGGACAAAGGTTAAGTTCAGTTTTTATTATCAGGATATCCAGTTATTTTATACAATTAATAAAAGTAATTTTCACAAAATAGAAAATAAAAATAGTGGATCTAAGGAGTGAAGTTATTTCGTTCTTCTTATTATGTAGTAAATTTTAAACCAAAGGAAATAGACCCTATTATTCTGACAGTCTACCTTCTAATCTAGCAAATTTTATTATTTTATTATTGTACATGAAGGACATAGTCAAAAGATTTACCTGTGACTCAATTGAGAAGAAATAAACATTTAACGGGTATTCCAGGATCCGTAGAATGTAGAAACATCAACTCTCCAATGGCTGTATTTGCTTCTTTTTCCATAAACATAGTACAGCAGTTAAACTTGGTATTGGACTTAGCCCTGTTAACTTCATAATGTTTAGTTAGTGTGACCCATTTATTGACTTTTCAAATAGGTTTTTGCATATTATTTGACCATGTCATTGCATATCGATCCACAGGTCAAGTTTACTTTGTAACTAGTGTTTTAAGATACTGTAAAGCTTGATACGATAGCTTTGCTCACCATTACCTTGCTGTACATATTCTTCAATAAAGCAAATCATGTGTTGCACATACTGTGATGTGGGGACAATATACACTCACCGGCCACTTTATTAGGTACACCTGTCCAACTGCTCGTTAACACTTAATTTCTAATCAGCCAATCACATGGCGGCAACTCAGTGCATTTAGGCATGTAGACATGGTCAAGACAATCTCCTGCAGTTCAAACCGAGCATCAGTATGGGGAAGATTGAGTGCCTTTGAACGTGGCATGATTGTTGGTGCCAGAAGTGAGGCACAGAAAAGGCATATGTGCTTCCATGAAAGGGGAATCAGAATCAGGATCCATCTTGTGTCATTAGGTGCCTGACAACCTGTACTAAATCCAGTCAATATATACCAAGATGAGGAGAGCTCTTATTCAGTATTGTGTCAGGTTCTTAGCATACAGTTTTGTTTCAGGAAGAAATTGGAAGGGGTAGACGGCTCATTCCCCATTCTGGGAAAAGCTACTAAAGTGGCCTGAAGCATCTACAATAGAAGTCTCCTGTGACAATAGCCAAATTAAAACTATGCAAAATGTGGTCGTGTATCAAAAGTTTATTGTTTAAAAATTCATCCGTACAGGGTAATAGGTAAATATAGATCCTCTAACTAGAGGAGAGTCAAGTGGGAAGCTGTGTCCTACTTAAGAAGGAGTTCATAGCCTTCTCATCGGGTTTGGACCATGCTGGTTGTCACCGAGGGTGGAAAGCCTAGTGTAATATCTGTTAAAAGCATGATATTTCTTTGGATGAGAGATCTTGCCTGAGCTACCACAAGCTTTATAAAAAGAAATCCTACATTTAGTCCTCAGGGTTATGACCCATTTCACAAAAAGTCTAATTGTCTTGTTGTGGGAGACACAATGGGGCAGATTTACTTACCCGGCCCATTCGCGATCCAGTCCGGACAGGATTTATGAAGGTAGTTCCTCCGCCGTCCACCAGGTGGCGCTGCTGCGCTGAAAAGCATCGGAACGCGCCGGAATACACCGAGCTGGACCAGGTGAAGGTAAGCGCTTCCCAAGCGACACATTTTCGGTTATTAAATGCAGCGGTTTTTCCGAATACGTCGGGTTTTCGTTCGGCCACGCCCCCCAGATTTCCGTCGCGTGCATGCCAGCGCCGATGCGCCACAATCCGATCGCGTGCGCCAAAATCCCGGGGCAATTCAGGTACAATCGGCGCAAATCGGAAATATTTGGGTAACACGTCGGGAAAACGCGAATCGGGCCCTTAGTAAATGACCCCCAATATGTTATAGAACTGCCTTCCTGTCTTTATATACACATGATGTAGGCACAGATATAACTACCTTCCTGTCTTTATATACACATGATGTAGGCACAGATAGGAAGGCAGTTCTATCTTTATATACACATGATGAAGGCACAGATAGTACTGCCTTCCTGTCTTTATATACGCATGATGTAGGCACAGATAGTACTGCCTACTGTCATATAAAACAGCAAGATGTAGAGAGAAACAGTGCTGCCTCCTCCTCCTCTCTCCATAGAACTGATGTAGGTACATACACTCACCGGCCACTTTATTAGGTACACCTGTCCAACTGCTCGTTAACACTTAATTTGTAACCAGCCAATCACATGGCGGCAACTCAGTGCATTTAGGCATGTAGACATGGTCAAGACAATCTCCTGCAGTTCTCCCGAGCATCAGTATGGGGAAGAAAGGTGATTTGTGGCCTTTGAAATACTCAGACCAGCCCTTCTGGCACCAACAACCATGCCACGTTCAGAAACTGCTGATCTACTGGGATTTTCACGCACAACCATCTCTAGGGTTTACAGAGAATGGTCCGAAAAAGAAAAAACATCCAGTGAGCGGCAGTTCTGTGGGCGGAAATGCCTTGTTGATGCCAGAGGTCAGGGGAGAATGGGCAGACTGGTTCGAGCTGATAGAAAGGCAACAGTGACTCAAATCGCCACCCGTTACAACCACGGTAGGCAGAAGAGCATCTCTGAACGCACAGTATGTTGAACTTTGAGGCAGATGGGCTACAGCAGCAGAAGACCACACCGGGTGCCACTCCTTTCAGCTAAGAACAGGAAACTGAGGCTACAATTTGCACAAGCTCATCGAAATTGGACAGTAGAAGATTGGAAAAACGTTGCCTGGTCTGATGAGTCTCGATTTCTGCTGCGACATTCGGATGGTAGGGTCAGAATTTGGCGTCAACAACATGAAAGCGCGGATCCATCCTGCCTTGTATCAGCGGGTCAGGCTGGTGGTGGTGGTGTCATGGATCCATCCTGCCTTGTATCAGCGGCTCAGGCTGGTGGTGCTGGTGTCATGGATCCATCCTGCCTTGTATCAGCGGCTCAGGCTGGTGCTGGTGGTGTCATGGATCCATCCTGCCTGGTATCAGCGGCTCAGGCTGGTGGTGCTGGTGTCATGGATCCATCCTGCCTTATATCAGCGGCTCAGGCTGGTGGTGCTGGTGTCATGGATCCATCCTGCCTTGTATCAGCGGGTCAGGCTGGTGCTGGTGGTGTCATGGATCCATCCTGCCTTGTATCAGCGGCTCAGGCTGGTGGTGGTGTCATGGATCCATCCTGCCTTGTATCAGCGGCTCAGGCTGGTGGTGCTGGTGTCATGGATCCATCCTGCCTTGTATCAGCGGGTCAGGCTGGTGGTGGTGGTGTCATGGATCCATCCTGCCTTGTATCAGCGGCTCAGGTTGGTGGTGGTGGTGTCATGGATCCATCCTGCCTTGTATCAGCGGCTCTAGAACTGCCTTCCTGTCTTTATATACACATGATGTAGGCACAGATATAACTACCTTCCTGTCTTTATATACACATGATGTAGGCACAGATAGGAAGGCAGTTCTATCTTTATATACACATGATGAAGGCACAGATAGTACTGCCTTCCTGTCTTTATATACGCATGATGTAGGCACAGATAGTACTGCCTACTGTCATATAAAACAGCAAGATGTAGAGAGAAACAGTGCTGCCTCCTCCTCCTCTCTCCATAGAACTGATGTAGGTACATACACTCACCGGCCACTTTATTAGGTACACCTGTCCAACTGCTCGTTAACACTTAATTTGTAACCAGCCAATCACATGGCGGCAACTCAGTGCATTTAGGCATGTAGACATGGTCAAGACAATCTCCTGCAGTTCTCCCGAGCATCAGTATGGGGAAGAAAGGTGATTTGTGGCCTTTGAAATACTCAGACCAGCCCTTCTGGCACCAACAACCATGCCACGTTCAGAAACTGCTGATCTACTGGGATTTTCACGCACAACCATCTCTAGGGTTTACAGAGAATGGTCCGAAAAAGAAAAAACATCCAGTGAGCGGCAGTTCTGTGGGCGGAAATGCCTTGTTGATGCCAGAGGTCAGGGGAGAATGGGCAGACTGGTTCGAGCTGATAGAAAGGCAACAGTGACTCAAATCGCCACCCGTTACAACCACGGTAGGCAGAAGAGCATCTCTGAACGCACAGTATGTTGAACTTTGAGGCAGATGGGCTACAGCAGCAGAAGACCACACCGGGTGCCACTCCTTTCAGCTAAGAACAGGAAACTGAGGCTACAATTTGCACAAGCTCATCGAAATTGGACAGTAGAAGATTGGAAAAACGTTGCCTGGTCTGATGAGTCTCGATTTCTGCTGCGACATTCGGATGGTAGGGTCAGAATTTGGCGTCAACAACATGAAAGCGCGGATCCATCCTGCCTTGTATCAGCGGGTCAGGCTGGTGGTGGTGGTGTCATGGATCCATCCTGCCTTGTATCAGCGGCTCAGGCTGGTGGTGCTGGTGTCATGGATCCATCCTGCCTTGTATCAGCGGCTCAGGCTGGTGCTGGTGGTGTCATGGATCCATCCTGCCTGGTATCAGCGGCTCAGGCTGGTGGTGCTGGTGTCATGGATCCATCCTGCCTTATATCAGCGGCTCAGGCTGGTGGTGCTGGTGTCATGGATCCATCCTGCCTTGTATCAGCGGGTCAGGCTGGTGCTGGTGGTGTCATGGATCCATCCTGCCTTGTATCAGCGGCTCAGGCTGGTGGTGGTGTCATGGATCCATCCTGCCTTGTATCAGCGGCTCAGGCTGGTGGTGCTGGTGTCATGGATCCATCCTGCCTTGTATCAGCGGGTCAGGCTGGTGGTGGTGGTGTCATGGATCCATCCTGCCTTGTATCAGCGGCTCAGGTTGGTGGTGGTGGTGTCATGGATCCATCCTGCCTTGTATCAGCGGCTCCTAGTTGCCCATGGCAACCAATCACAGCTCCTCTTTAAAATATTCATAAGCACTGGTAAAATGAAAGCTGAGCTGTGATTGGTTGCCATGGGTAACTGGAAATATTCTGACTTTCAGACAGCTTGATAAATCTGCCTGTCACTGGGGCCCCCGTGATCCCTGTCTCGGATCGCGGGCGCATCCGTGCTCCTCCGTGTGCCCCCGCTGCTGCCCGGTCTCGCTCACCTCTCCCGGCTACAGCTCTTCCCCGGACTGCCGTGGAGGCAGGGACGCGCTGCTCCTTCCGAAGATTTAAAGGGCCAGCGCACCGCTAATTGGAGCACTGGCTGAACACCTCACCTTTAAGAATCCTGCCTCTTCTTGTGTTCCCCGCCGGATCTTTGTGCCTCACAGCCTAAGAGAAAGCTTCCTGGTGATTATCTGCGTTCCTGTGTATTCCTGGGTTCCTGTGTATTCCTGCATTCCTGTGTGGCTCTGCTCCCGAGTCCTGTGTTGCCGTGTTACCCGAGTTCCTCCGTGTTGCTGTGTTCCATGTGCCTGTGTTCCCATTCCCCCCTGCCTGGACTTCTCGTTGCTGACCCCGGATTTGGACTTGACCTCGCATCTCTACCGCCTGCCCTACGAGACTGTCTTCTTCTAAGGTACCTCGACCTCGGCTGCCACCGCGGGCTGGTCACGCCTGGGAACGACCTGGTGGTATCCTGCCGCAGAAAGTCCAACCCACTTTGCGGCGGGCTCTGGTGAAAACCAGGTGCCACTTGGATTCCGGTCCCAGGTGTCGTCTAGTTCCATCTCCCGCGGTGGTCCAGAGGATCCACTGATCCTGACACTGCCCCAATGTATTTGATAAATTGAAACATGCTTCTTTATGTAAAATCATGAGAAAGAAATCATTGAAGTTATAAGGAAGATCATTTTGAATTTGCACAAGCCTGGTTCATCCTTAAGCGCAATATTGATAAACCTGATGGTGCTTCATTCAAATATACAAACAAGTATACACAAGTACCAACAAGATGGGAATATCCAGCCATCATACAGCAGGAGGTGGGTTCTCGGTTCCAGAGATGAAGTTGCTTAAGTCCAAAACTTGATATCATCTCAAGAACAAAAGCAGAGGTTCAATTACTCCAAAAGAAACCTAAAACAGATTGATATTTGCAAAAACACACAGGAACTAAGACCTACTTTTTTGTAGACAATGTGGTCTTAAAAAACTATGATTAAACGGTTAGCCCAGAATGACCATTGTTATGTTTAGAGAAAAAAGGTAAAGCTTGCAAGTCTGAGAACAATATCTTAACTGTGAAACACAGGGGTGGCAGCAGCAAGTTGTGGGTTTGCTTTACTAATGAAAGGAATTCTGCACTTCACAAAAAAAAGAACATTGGGGCTTATTTACTAAGGGTCCGCGGAACGCACTTTAGTCGGATTTTGGACGATTTCATTGTTTGCGGATTTGCGCCGCTGTGACAAGCTATTTTAGAAGGAGTTTTGACAACACCGCTTTTGCTCTGATCACTCGTATTTTGATGCAATTCTAATAATAATGTTTTTTTTTTTGCGAGCAATTTATACCACCGTCCGTTTCGCGATCCAGCGGCTGCGTTCTCTGCGCCGGATTCAGGTCCAGCCGGATTCATCAAGGCAGGTTCCTCTGACTGGTCCACAGGTGGCCGCTGCTGCGCGATGAAGGTCCCTGAAATGCACTGAAGTTAAACGATACCATCCTGTATAAGGTGGAGTGCGTCTGGACACAATTTTCTTTTTAAATGCGGCGGTTTTTCGATCCTTCGGGTTTTAGGTCGGACACGCCCACCCGATTCAGTGAGTGCACATTTGCCGTGCCGTCGTGCCACATCGTCGTACTGCTGCGCCCAAAAAATCCCGGGGTCAATTCATTGTAAAATCGGCGCAAATCGGAAATATTCGGGTAACACGTCGGGAAAACGTGAATCGGGCCCTTAGTAAATGACCCCCAATGTCTTCAAAATTCTTTCAATCCCATTATTCTGGCATAACAGATAGTGAGAAAAACATGCATATGGGTATTTATATATAGTGTACTGGTTCTGGTTTTAACTGTATCTTATATATATATATATATATATATGCAGTCCCCAGTTTAAATACAACATAGGCCCTTGGGGTTGTACTTAAGCTGAATTTGTATGTAAGTCGGAACTATATATTTTATAATTGTAGATCCAGACTTTTTTCCAGACTGGATTTTCAACAGAAATTTTTGTCGTAATGGAACCAAGGATTATCAATAAAACTTAATTACAGACTACTTACAGTTGATCAATGCAGCCTCTCTGTCACAATGGGAAGAGAGGTCCGTCTGTAACTAGGGGTCACCTGTAAGCCGGGAGTCCTTAAGTATATATATACAGGGTGTAAAAAAAATTTTGAGATATCTTGCAAAATACAAATAAAAATATTTAATGAAACCAAAGCCAGCTCGTCTCCTGGGGTGGGGCCTGGGCAACTTTAAAAGGAATCTGTCACCACATTTGAACATATACAGCCAATGACAGGTACCTATAAAGCCCTTACTGACACCCTTCTTTTAACTAAAAATTGTTTCGCTTACATCCACATTAATCACCTTTCTTTCTTATATTACCTGGCATAAGAGGGGCCGTGTCCTGCTCGGCAGGTCTCTCCCATCTCTAAACCTCCCCATGTCTTATGCCTCCTTACTGGTCACAGTTTATGTCATGGGACCAGAGTGACATCATCTTAGGTCCTTTAGACACTTAACAATAGCAAATGCAATGCATGTAACTGACCACATGAAGTCCCATGGACCTCTACTCCTCTACATCTTCCATGAAGGCTGCTGTGATTTCATGTAATCACATACATGATGTACAGTTTTCTATTCTTAGAAGGCTAAAGGATCTGCGATGATGTCACTCATGAATGTAACACAAGGCACCATGTAAAAAAATTGCAAAGAAGAAAACGGAAGAAAACTCCAGCGCAGGCTCCTTGGTCTTTATAAAATCAACTTTTCTTTATTCAGCATACAGCATAGACGTACATCGGGTAAAACACAATAGGTTCTGATCTACGAGTTTCGGCTACAAAAGCCTTAGTCTTGATCAGAACATGTAAAAAAATTGAGCTTTATATGTCTGTAGTTGAATATAAGCAGACAGTACAAGGAGGTGGGGCAGTGATTTGAAGAGACACCGAGCTGTCAGTCAAAATAATGGGGTGTGGTTCACTGCCAGCATGAGAAAGAGATGAGTCACGGATACCAGACATCAGTCAGAAAAGTTAATTTGCATATCAGAGACCATACAAATACATAAGTATAGAAAAAACCCAAATGTAAATGTTTGAAAACAAAACAATACAATACCTACCTCACCAATTCACTGACAATCCAGATACTTATATTACTGATACATTTCTTAGATGTAGTGTCAAGCAGAATCTAATCGCAAAGTTTGGGTATATCCTGAACTTTACAGGTTTAGGTACCAAGCCCAAACCGAACATCAGTCAGATGTTCTAGTTTGAGATGAGCTTAGTGGTCCACACTCGATAGCACCCACTGGCATCAATTGTGGGTATTCACTCTATAAATGCCACCGGCGAAGCTGCAGCAGGTATTCTAGTCAATGTGGCTGTCACCAGGTTTTACCCCCTAAACTACTAGCCTCCTCAGTCTAGGGTATGAAATGTCATTTCTAGAATTCTCTTTCATGTGAAAGCTAACCAGTTATCCCCCCAAATTCTTCCCCAAAGTAATTTTCATGAGATATGTCAAGTTTAGTGGTTACAGGGGTAGCATCCCTTCAGATGCCTCTATCTTCTGTTCTATACTACAAAGAAACACATGATTTTCTTTTTATCTGTGGCTGTGTGAGGTACAGAACCAGAGAGATACAGGCAGTTAAAGACATATTTGGAAATGTGTTTGCTGCCGCTGAACCTCATGCCTGGCAAGGTGGTGTTCAAAATTTCTGGAACATTGTAGCAGGTTGATGCATGTCCCATGTATTGTGCATATGTTCAACTTGGTAGTGCACAGATTTCTGGACAACTATACAGACCTGCTAAGAGCTGCTGCTTAATGTATGCGTTGGTTGTTCCTATTTTCGATGTTCATGCCCTGCAGCTTCTTGCCTATCTGCACTACATAGAAACTTTGGCCTGCCCACCCACCACCTTATATGTGGTTTACCTACTATGTCGAATTCCACTTTACATATGATGGAAATGGTGTGTCATTAGCAGGCAATGTTAGAATTCTGTATCCAGAACACCAGGATGAGTGCATTGGTGGCAGATGAGGAAGAAGAGGACAAACAGGTGCCAGGCAAGTCCACACAAAGCTGTCAAGGTGGGTACATAGACCACAATATAAGTAGTGTGAGGCTAAAATAAGGGAGTACAAAAGCACTTTGATGCAGGTACTTCTGGCAAAGCTCCCATCCCACATTGAGAGCTTAGTGGCAACACAAGAAGGAGGAGGAATCACCAACGTAGATGGAATGCAAAGCAAAGTGAGCGTGGCCACAATGTGGAAAGCCATGTTCACTACTCCTTAACCTACACCACCATGATGAGGCACATATGACTAAGAGACAGAATGCGACATACATGGTGGAGGATTATCTGTCCACTTATATCCTGGTATTGAAGAATGGGTCCTTCTTGTTCAATTTCTGAAAAATTTTGAAACGCAGCCAGAGCTTGCCCTCTATGCCTTGTCGGTGCTGTCCTTCTGTGCAGCTAGTGCGCAGTAAGGGCACATGTTCAGCACCAATGGTGGTTTCATCACCGACTATCATCTTTCTACAACCAATATGGACAACCTAATTTTCATGAAAATGAAACAGGGATATTTGGGTGTTAACATTTGGGTCCCTGTTGATTTCAATGGGGTTAATATTCATGTCAAAGTTTGAGCTGTAATCTAGGTTCTGAACTGAATTTTGTTGTGGAATTCAGATGAACCTGTCGAACCTGAATTTTGACCAGCCTAATGTCTAATGGACATTGTAAATCAATTATATACTGATGGTCGATGCCAATTGTGTCTATACTACAAAGGCCCCCAGAAAGTATATTCATTACATATATTTCTGGCCTTAGAATACTTATAAAATATTGAAAACCCAGAATAATTAAAAAAGTAATTGCTGAAATTAGCATGAATAGCCAGTTCACTCCTGGAGTTATTTGAAAACATGGAATGATCAATATTGACCCTCATAAAAGCATAACACATATGAAAGGCCTTGTTCATGCCATGCATTTCAGTGGACTTCAAATGAAATTCTGCACAGTACTGTATAATATATATATATATATATATATATATATATATATATATATATATAAATTATATTCAGATTTATAAATATACATTGCCTTTGGTGAAGATTAATGGGAAAAACACAATGTTTTAGTGCTGCTTGCACAAGTTTTCAATATAAGTAATTATAAAAAAGTAATATATAAAGTATCTATATTTTCTTACAATACTAGAGTATTATTTTAACAATTAAAGTCTCTAGTGGATTCTGTCACAGAATATGTTTGGATCCAACCATGTATCTAAAAAACAAAACTAAAATATATATTTTTTTTCAATCTGTATTTTTTATATATGTGTATAGATTTTTATATACTATTTTTCCACAAGAAATAAGCATATGGTTGACATTGATTGAGAAGTTATATTTGGAATTGTTCAAGCACAAGTGCAGAAGCTGGTTCTCGCCCTTACCTACTATATTGAAATCACATGTATATGGTCCAAACATAATTATACTGACTAGACATTCAGAAATGTTTGGCATTATACTGTTCTTAATTCAATTTTTGGGAGTTTGCACTGTAAGCTATTTCTAGATAAATGTCATGAGCTCAATTTTTTTATTATGTTCTTTTGTTATTAATGTCTTCTCATTTTGTTTAACATAACACGATTTGTTTTCATTACTTAACAGTTAAGCAATTTATGCCATAATTTGGCCCACACCCAGATTTTACTAGTGGTAATGTGATTTATGGGTTTACTGATGTTCAGCTGTACAAATCACAAAAAAATATTCCCTATGCAAGATAAATAATTTGCAATTTCTCAATAGCAGCAGATAAATGTGGTAATTATTTTGCACAACAGATGGCCTGTCACTTTTCATAGTGAAACACAATTCATGGTGTGCCAGGATTTAAGTTATACAAATAGTTGTAGTTATTTCAAGCGTTAAACTAAAATTTTACATCATGTATGCATTTCAAATATTAAATAATATTTAAAGGATAGAATGTATACATTTTAAAAATTAATACAAAAAATTATAGGGATAGTTTACTTTTAGAGAAAAGCCAATCAATTGCTTCACATAATAATTTACCTTTACTTCAAAAAGATTTTTACGTTTTTTTTTATAGATAGAGTATGAATATATTTTCTAGCATTTCTTTTTTTATGTTAACCCTAGCCCCATTTACCCATACAAAAAATGCCTCCCAACATCATATGCAAATGAGCTGAAATGGACACTTTTTGTCTTAGATTAATAACTGACTGGTCAGTCAGTAAAACAGCTTCCAAGTTCTAACTTCCGGTAACTGTTCTGTTCTCTGCCATTTTATGCTGTTTTGTGAACGGAATGGATATCATAACTGGCAAATTTTATTTCCTTTTAGTGGTGATCACCTGGCTGCCTGTTTCTTTGCTGCAAAGCTCTATTAAACTTTACTTGTATTCTATGCTCTGCTCTGTCTTCTGATCCTGCATTCTTCTGCCCCATCAATGATCAGCACTAGAGATGGGCAAATCGATTCTAACAAAGTGGAATTCGTTTAGAATTTCAGGAAAACTTCGGTTAGGCACAAATCTGAAGTTTACGGTGATTTGTGGGAACAAATGTTCCCCCCCCCCCTTTATTAGCAAAATGTCAATAAGCACAACGTGTTGCATGAGGCAGAGTTACAAGCTGTCTCTAGCGTCTAGCTGCTTGTAGGTGATGAAGTGATTTTTGCTCAAAGTCCAGGGTGTCCATATTGGGGGGATCTGTATACCCCAAATTCCAATTCTTTTTTGTTGCTGAAGTTGATATCAAGAAATCCGTGTCAAATCAACATAGTTGCTGGTGTGATTTTTTTCCCAAAGTCCAGGGTGTCAGTGTTCTGTATTCCCCAAATTTCAATTCTTTTTTGTTGCTTAAAGATGACCTTTCGCTACTTCACGTATATGGAGATTATCATACCATTCTGTAGGGGCTGCTACATAGATTCACGGGCACTTTGAATTTTCTTTCTAGCCCTTTCTAGTGGTTGCAGAGTTATTAGTCACGAGATCTGACCATTACAATCTATGTTTGGTCAGAGAGGAGGAGCTGGGGCAGGAGCTGGGGGCGTGTGTTATTCTAATCTTCTCTGATACTGTCAGTGGTGAGATGTAATTTCTCTATGTGTATCTAAAGGCTATGTTCACACACATTCTAATATTCTGTTGACATTGCATTTAGACAATGTTTACAAAAATGCAATGTTGCAATTGTAAACACGCATGCAATGTAAATGGAAAAGCAAACGCTGTGTAAACGTAAGTGCAAACGAGACACATAAGCGTAACCAGGCATAAATGCAAATGGCATGTAAATGTAAGTGTAAATGTGCCGTAAATGCAAGCGCCGTTTACATAAGCAAAAACACAAGTCACACTCGACATAAAGGCGAATGCTATGTAAGCTTAAACATGGCGCAAATTCAACATAAACAGAAAATATGTAAATGCACCTCAAACACTTCATGCACGTAAAAACGCACCACAACTAGTGCGTACACATTAAACGCAAACATAAGTGTGAGACAAGCGGCGAAAGTGTGCTGCAAATGCAGCGAATCACAAGTGTGATGCAAACGGCACGTAAGAATAACCATAATGCAAACACTGTGTAAGCATAACGCAAATGCAGCGTAAACATATCGTAATTGCACCGTAAGCGTAAACGTGACGCAAACGGCGTGTAAGCATAAACGTGGCGCAACTGTTGCGTAAGTGTTAATGTGCCACAGATGCTCATAAGCACAAATGTGACGCAAACGCTGCGTAAGTGTTAATGTGATGCAAACACAGGGTAAGCATAAACGGGGCGCAAACATAGAGTAAGCGTAAATGGGACACAAATACCATGTAAGCATAACCCTGTCACAAATGCGGAATAAGCATATACGTGCCGCAAATGCTGCGTAAATGTGATGCACACACTGCATAACCATAACTCAAACGCTGCTTAATCGTAACTGTGGTGCAAACGCCACATAATCGCAACTGCCGCAAATGCTGCAAAATCGCAACTGGCAAAAAATGCCACGTAAATGTAACTGGTGCAAATGCCACGTAAATGTAACGGGTGCAAACGCCGCGCAATCGTAACAATCGTAAACCCTAGAGATGGTTGTGCGTGAAAATCCCAGTAGATCAGCAGTTTCTGAAATACTCAGACCAGCCTTCTTGGCACAACAACCAGCCAGTTCAAAGGCACTCAAATCACCTTTCTTCCCATACTGATGCTCGGTTTGAACTGAAGGAGATTGTCTTGACCATGTCTACATGCTAAATGCACTCCAAATGGAGTTGCCGCCATGTGAGGCTGATTATAAATTAAGTGTTACGAGCAGTTGGACAGGTGTACCTAATAAAGTGGCCGGTGAGTGTTATATTAGCGGAATGTGTGTGAACACAAACAATTAATGAACAGAAAAAAACTTACAGCTCAATATTCATAATCGCTTCGACCATTGCCTGCCACTGATTGGACGTATGAGAGAAGATTAGCATAACACACACCTCCAGTCCTCCTCTCTGACCAAACACTGATTACAAATGGTCGAAACGGGAATGTAAGATGCAAGAGAGCGGGGCTAGAAGGAAAATTCCAAGTGCGCCTGAATCGTTAGTTTGCCCCCACAGGAGGTATGATATCTACACATGTGTGAGGGGGTGAAAGGTCCTCTTTAAGTTGATATCAATAAAATCTGTGTGAAATCAACATAGTTGGTGTGAGTGATTTTATTCCCACAATTCAGGGGTGTCAGTTTTTGGGGGATCTGATTCCCCCAATTTTTTTGTTCCCAAAGAGATATCAATAAATCGTGTCAAATCCACGTAGAACATAACGGTATCGCGTGTCAAAAGCCCTACCATAGACATCCGCTGAAGTAAAAATGGACATTTTGCCAATTTGAAAATAAAAAAATTCTATAACAATGATCAAAAGGCCCTACAGTACTCAAATTGTAGCATTGAAAATGTATCAAAGTTGCAAAAAAATGACACACCCTCAGCTCCGTACGCCAACTAACGTCTCAGTATTCACAGCCTGACTAACTTGCAAGTGCAACATAACCCACCCGTGCCATCTCTCCCCATCTACTTTTCCCACCTACTGTAATGAAGCAGCAGAAGTCTGCCACACTTTCACTGCCAAGCAGCTGCTGACTGTCCTAAAAGTTTGTCCTCACTGTTAGTGGCGCTGAGCCAAGACCCAACTAGCAAATCTCTGGCTGAGGAAATAAACAGGACAGAAGCTGGTTGAAAACAGATGAGGGCCACTGACCTGCTCCTGGGCCATGCCAAAACTATGGGGTATCTGACGAACCCACAGCTTGGCACCAAAGTACAAAAAGTTATTAGCTCCAGAAAAAAAAACTTTTGTACAGGAGGTGGTTTTAATTCTTGGAAATGTATGAAAACGTTATAAACCCTATACACCCTGTCCCCAGGGCTAGGTTATTTAGGGGAATGTCTTATATTTCCATGAAAAATAATTCACATTAGTTTGGACAAAATAATCAACTTCTCTAACATCCTTATAGCTCTCCAAACTTATTTCATGCAGGAAATTTTATGACACCATTATATTGAACATTGGCCCCGGTCTTTCATGTTAGGCAATAGCACTTTCTTCAATGATCCCTTTTTGTCCAGGAGCTGCTTATATCACATTTGCAGTGCAACGTTCAGAGGATTTTATCCCATGATTTTTCCTCATGTCACCATCTTGTGGTATGTATATGATCTATACTAATAATGGTAGTGGCGTGGAGGGGAGCCGCTTGTAATGGCTTCCGCTAGGTCTTATTTCAGGGGAGGGCACTTATATTTATAAGCTTGATCAAAATTCTACTAGGTGGATTTTCGGGGGGGATGTCCTATTTTAGGGGGAAAAATGGTAGGTCATACCACTTCCACCAAATGACATCTGCGAACCCCATCCAAAAATGGCCAGGAAAACTGTGCACGCACTTCAGCCATTCTCGCGGGTTGCGAGCGGCATGAACAGTTTGATATGCGATTTTTCACCCGTTGGAATTCCAGTCTCCATATGTTAAACCGCCCAGTATGACACAGAGAAATGCCCTTATGCTTGTTTTTTGATGCAGGCGGAGCAGCAGTATCCCCTGTGTTACTTTGATGTCTGCCACTGGCAGCTCATGCGTGACACCTGCTGTTTGCCCAGCCCTTTGAAGAGGCCAAGTTATTTGTCAGTCGCCAGGATACAGGGATTGAATAAACGTCTTCCACGCTTCTGGTTCCAGGATGCTGCCTGGACAACAAGACTGCTGTAAATCTGTCTGGTCAGGGCACGGGAGAAAGTGAGGGCGACTACATTCATGGCCACATGGTCCAGTGGGGGCGCTGATACTGGCGGAGAGGACGTTGGAGCACAAGCAGAGTCTCGGAGAAAGAAAGAAATGATGGTTTTTCAATACAAGGGACATCATGAAGGGAGAGGAGCGAGCAGGAGCATCCGGATGTGGTACAGTGTAGAAGAGGAGACAAACGTGGCTAAGTGGCGTATCAGTGGAGATGGAGGCCGGGAGTCACATCAGAGTCACGTTGTGCAGAGGACTCAGCATGTGACTTTGCCCACAAGTCGACAGCCGAATAGTAAAACATCCACCATTGGGCTGAGTTTTGGCTCCCACCCTTTTGGGGTGATTAGATTTTTCCACGTGTCGAGAGGAGTGTAAGGAACAACCTTGGTATCTAGAGAAATAATTGTCCAGAGCAGTTGGCCCGCCATCCTATGTGCCACCATGTCACAATTCTCTGTGAGTCTTGCCAGGGGATCCTAGGCCGAAGTCTATGCGCGGTACGTACGGACTGCCTGACGGGGAATGAGATTGGATGGTAGAGGTCGTTTGTAGCAGTTTATCAGGAAGCATTATAGTCTGGTAGTCGCTAATAAGTAGATGATTCACTTAACGCCTAGTGAGAGGGTACAATCGCCACCGCACAGCATTCCAGGAACATGGAGCATGACACTGTGTGTGCGTGGTTACTTGGCCAGCACACTTACAACCCATCAGAGCATATAAGAGGATTTCCTAGATACTGTGGCAACCATAACTTGATGTAGGCTGCAACTCACGATGTATCGAGTGGCAGATAGATAAGCTGTCTTCGCCAGCCTACCAGTTTGTGACAACATGCGGGGTGTGCAGTGGGATGTGGGGACAGTGTTACCCCAAGTGAGTAGAATAAACCTGTACCATGGTCATACATGTGAGACTGTGAAGACCGGTAGACCTTGTCTCAAGATGAGTTCAGGTGTGGCTTGTCACGATTCATCCAAACCACCAATGCCTTATGACATCAGATAGATCACATAGATGCTACACCCTTTCAGATGAATTGGTGCGGGATTCTAAATAACTGCATCAGCACCTGCATTCTGGAATAGCTGCTCAAATCTGCTGCAAGCATTGCGGTCATCGCCTATCGCAATCTTTACCGTGACTGAATTTGTACAACCTCCCACAATTTGTCATTGTGCCTCATCTGATGAACTACGCTGCCACATCTCCACTATCCTCGTATGTTACTTACACATGTGGAACCTACCAATGCTGCTGCCAGATCCAGAAGTTTGTCATTGTGACACTACTTCTGACCTAGATGAGGCGGCTGCCGCCACCTTCACCTCATTCGCACCTCAGAATAGCACGTCCCTCCTCCCATATACCCGTGATTTTCATTATTTCCAATTTATACATTGTGTCATTTTGCTGATGAGTTTTTTGACCTGAGGTATTGTTACCATGTCCAGTTACTCTGGTAACCGGTTTATCATTCATGGTGGTTTAGGGAGTGGGCGAGGATGACACCCTGCCATTTTTGCACCTATATCATATGGTGCTTACAGCAACTAGTGTTTATTTAGACAGAGATTTTGAACTGCCCTTGTACCTGCAGCACTGGATAGTGCTTTAAACTGTTTCATTAAAAAGTTTGTAAGGTGATTTTGGTGTGTTACATGGTAACAAGAAAGATTGCTTAATTTTCAGTACCTTCTGATAGTGTCGAGTACTTTAGATACGTCACTTTGCCTGTGGTATCTTATGTTATGTTTTGAGTGTACTGGGCAGTTTATTAGTGGCCTTATCATGTTACATCGATATGAACAACTCATGAATTTGTCAGTTGTGACACCTGAAGCCTACTCATGCTGCTGCAAACTGACTCTGTCTCTGGAACACCCTTGATTTCCATAATGCCGTGTTTCACCCTCATCGCTCTATGACATTGCCGACTAGTTTGGTTTCCTTCATGTTCATCTGTCAGAAGTATGAAAAGTTCAGGGATTAAGACCCAGAAGGGAGTGGATCAGAACACAGAGAACAAGCAAGTATCCCATTGCTGTCAGCTCGATTGCTGGCTCATATCCTGTTAGGTTTGGCTTAGCAATCGTGATGATTTTGCTATGACGACTATCCCACTCAGAACAAAAAGCTGGTGAGAAAGAAGGACAAAGTGTATCAGGACGTAAATGCAAAATTACTGCCGACACCTCTCACTCTTTGCGGGGATTATACATGAGTCAGGGTTGTAACAGGAACAGGTTATGTGTAATCTAGGAATTATTGATTGTCAGGTGTAAAAAGATGCCCTCTTTGATAGGTATAGTGGGATCTTGGCACTCAGCTAAGCCTTCTTTAGTGGCACAGATTCATACTTGTCAGGCTGCGCTCCCCACTTCACTTATTTGGTCAAAAATTTGGCACCTGTAAGTGCCATGGAAGTGAAGAGTTGAAACGAGTGTAGTGTGGTGGCTGTGCATGTGCATCATACTAAAAAACACAGCAATACACACACACCACATCAGGTCTCTCTGTAGCCAGGAAATTTTTTGTTTTAACCCCTGAACGCTCTGCTACCACGCGTCTACTGTACGCAGAGCTCAGGTTGGACCGGCATGATCTGAAGCGGGCTCCGAGGGCTGGTACCTGCTTATACAGGGTGGGGTTGTTGCTATTGCAGCAAACCCCACATACCGATAATAACCGCGGTCGGGTCATCTGCCCCGATCGCGAGCTATACCCTTCCCCTATTGCCGCCCCATCACTTGCGACGCACCCGGAGGTCAGGCGGTGATCGGTTACCACGGAACCGCCTTGGGCGTTTCACTTTGACCCGAGGCTGGGCTTCTGCAGTTAGCAGCCTCGTACTACAACGCTCCCGGGCTCCTTGTCCTGCCTGCGCCCTGCCCCGCTGCCCTCTTCTTGACTTTCCCGCCCTCTTGCGAACGCCGTCTCGGTCGGCCCCTGCTGTGCCACCTCGGATGGTCTCATCTCTTAGTTGCCCCCCCCGCCCGAACCCCCCCCTGTATTTCCGAGTCACCGCCCCCCCCTTTTCCTCCCACTACTCCCCACCTTTCCCCCCTCCCCCCACCTTCCTCGCCCTGCTATCCCAAATCCACTACCAAACCCGTCCACCCTCCCAGCACCCCTCCACGGTAATCGCCCGCGTCCCCCCCTGCCCCCCGCGACTATCTCCCCACTCTCCCTCCGGTTACGGCCGGCGGGACCGCCGAGGACGCCGCACTGGCGCCCGAACTGTCAAAACCCCGACCGCTGGCACACGACCCTCACCTCAAACCTCCCCGTCACCCCCTGCGCCCGGACCTCAAATGGTGGCCGACTGCCACATGTCCGCTCCTTTTGGCAGACAAATCGCTACCTCAACCCCGCTACCATGCGCCCCCCGTGTGCACCCGTGCTTCGGTTCCGCAGCTGGCCGAAACCCCATGTTTTCTTTTAGTGTGTATACCTTTACTCGTTTTTTTTTTCACTTGCATTTATTGGAAAACCTGGGCCAAACCCTGACAGCGACACTAATATCACCGGTCTCTCCTTGTGCGCTATCACCGTGATTGCACCGAACCAAAGAATAAAGCTGAGGTGTTATTTGGAGTGCACAGTCAAAGTTGTAAAAACTGAGCCCACAAGAACGTGACGCCCGTGCAGGTTTTTTTAAAATAATTTTTCCACATTTGGAATTTTTAGCTCTGCAGTACACGGCATGTTAAAATAAATAACATTACGGGAAAGTAAAATTTGTTATGCACAAAATAAGCCCTCACACAGGTCTGTACACATAAAAATTAAAAAGTTATGGATTTTTGAAGGTGAAGAGCGAGAAATGAGCGAAAAAACCCTGCATCCTTAAGGGGTTAATGTGATTTCGACATGATTCGATTTGGGTGAAATCGAATTTTGTCGGAAAATTCGGCGAACTCAGCAAATCGAATTCGCCCATCTCTAGTCAGCACCTTTTCTAAACTTTAAGGAGAGTGAAGTTAATCAGATATTTCAGATACTATGTCTGACAAATTAATACCTAAATAATCCTCAACTTTTATGTACAACCAATTAAAGAGTGTACACTTGTGTGTACACTTGCTATTAACCCTGTTGCGATTAAGGGTGCATGTAAAGGGCTCTTGGGTTAAGTCCACTTCATACATGGTGGATGTGGCTGCTGGCACTCATAGCAAGAGTGATTAGTGCCTGAAGAAGGGTCTAATACAGATCCAGGAAATCTCTAACTCAATGCAATCGTAGCAATAAATTGTCAGTTTGTCTGGTAAAAATGAATCATTACACAACAATGTAAGCTGAAGTATGAAAAAGTTATTGCCATCATATGTAAATACAGGAAAAAATTATTTGGTGTAAATTTGAAAAATTCTTGATTTTTAAAATTCAAAATGTTCTACTTTTTTAACATATAGTCATAACAGCAAAAATACTTGATAACTAACATTACTCTTGTGGCTGCTTCATGTTGACATGGTTTTTTATGCAATCTCTTATTTTTGTAGGAAGTTTTGGGGCTTAGAACTTTAGGTGCAATTTTTCACATTTTCTTAAAAAACGCAAAATCATGCTATTGAGGGACCTGCTCAGATTTCAAGTCACTTTTAGATGCCTAAATAATAGTAAAACCCCATAAATTACCCATACCATTTAATAACATTATACAAACTACACCTCTCAACATATGTAAAACAACTTTTATTGAGTCCGGTTAACACCTTTGTTTAACGAGGTGTTAAAAACAAAATTGTGGTTACAATTTTGAAATTTCTATTTTTTTGGCTAAATAGGATGTGTTTTTCAAAAATTGTTCACATTCTCAGTGGATAAAATACCCAAATGCTCTACCAAGTTTGATACCGAATCTCTCCCGAGTATAACAATACCCCATATGTGGTGGTTACCTGCTGTATGGGTACACACCATGGCATCGAAGGGAAGCTGTGCCAATTAGAGCAGATTTGAAACAGCACTTTTTAATGACTATACTACAATCTTTATTTTTTTTTTAGATTTGGACAAATAAGGGCTTTTTTTCTGCAACATGAGATGAACTTTACTCAAAGAGAGAAAGGATGAGCGGCACTCACGATTGCTTTGAAAAATCGGTTTCTTTATTTCAGGTGCATAGTACAGGGAGGAGCGGGACCTGGCGACGAGCCGTTTCGCGCCTACTGGCGCATCATCAAGCTTGATGATGCGCAAATAGGCTGGACAAGCTGCCTGCTCGTCTACTCTCCCTCGCTACTTGTCCCGCAGAAGTATGCCCTCTGCTGCTAGCGCTGTCAGAAGGGAAATACTGTTTCAGCTTGTGCACCAGGGCCTGCTGGTATTCATGCATTCTCACACTCCTTTCCTCTCCAGGGATGAGAGTGGAAAGATTTTGCTTGTACCTTGGGTCCAGGAGAGTGAATACCCAGTAATCGGTGCTGGAATAAATTCTTTGAATGCGAGGGTCACAGGATAGGCAGCCTAGCATGAAATCTGTGTGAACAGTGAAGGACTGAACAATGATCCCCTCTTCTGTCTCGCCAACATTCTCCTTCTCTTCCTCCTCATCCTCCTCCACCTCCTCCGATATGCGCTGAGAAACAGACCTGAGGGAGCTTTGGCTATCAACAAGGGAATCTTCTTCCCCCGTCTCTTGTGACGAGTGCAAAACTTCCTACTTCATGCTGACCAGAGAGTTTTTCAACAGGCCAAGCAGCGGGATGGTGAGGCTGACGAAGAAAGGGGCCCGGGGGAGGGGAGAGGAGCGAATGTGGGGGGAACCAACCAGGAAAGGGAACAAGAAAAACGGACGGGGCTGCAAGAGAAGTCAGAAAATGCGTCGCGATCTTTTCTCCGGACATTAGCCTGCCACCCTGGATTGGGGGGGACATAGGAGAGGAAAAGATTAGCATAAACAACACAACCGATCCAGCTCCTCCTCTCTTCCGACCAAACCACTGATTACAATGTGCAGAAACCTAGGAGTAATGTTAAATCTCTGCAAAGCAAGCTCGCGGGTGGCCTATCGAAGGAAAATTCCAAGTGCGCCTGAATCTGTTAGCTGGCCCCCTACGGATCGGTATGAATAATCTACACATGTTGAGGGGGTGAAAGGTCCCTCTTTAAGTTGATATCAATAAATGCTGTATTGTGACATCAACATAGTTGTGGAGTGATGTTTTATTCTCAAATTCCAGGTGGTGTCATGTTTTTGGTGGGTTCTGTATTCCCCCCAAATTTTCCAATGTTTTTTTGTTGATAAAGTTGAAATCAAGAAATCTGTGTGAAATGATCCACCACAAAAAAGTTTATGGAGTTGATTGTTTTTGCCCAAAGCCCAGGGTTTCAGTTTTTTTGGGGGGATCTGTATTCCCCCAATTTTTTTTTTTTTTTTGTCCCAAAGGTAAGATATTCAATAAAGTCAATCCCCGTGTGTCCAAATCCACTAGATACATAGGTTCTCGCGTGTCATCAAAAGGCCCTTACAGTACTCAAAATTTGTAGCATTGAAAGATTCACTCAAAGTTGCAAAAAATACACGAACCCCAAGCTCCGTACGTACGCCAACTTCAACGGTCTCTATTCCAGTCACCCTGACACTTGCAGTGTCAACATAAACCTAACCCGTGGCCACTCGCTCATACCCATCTATACTTTCCCAACTACTGTATGAAGCAGCAGAAGTCTAGCCACACCTCTTCCACTGCCAAGCAGCTGCTGCAAAAACAAAAAAAAAAATGAATTCCTCAAAAGTTTTTGTTTGTCCTCCATGTACTAGTGGCCGCTGAGGAACCAAGAGCACCTAGCAAATCTTCTGGCTGAGGAATAAATAAACAGGATACGAAGCTGGTTGAAAAACAGATGAAGGGCCACTGACCTGGCTCCTGGGCCATGCCAACCTAATGGGTTTGGTTCTGACGAACCCCACGGCTCCTTCTTGGCACCAAAGTACAAAAAGAGATTATTAGCCTCCAGAAAAAAAAAAATTTTTTATCAGGAGGTTTTAAATTCTTGTAAATGTTATGAAACATTATAAAACCCTAATACTAGTCATCCACTTTCACCCAAATGACATCTTGTGAACCCCTCCAAAAATGCGGAAACGTGCACAGCACTTTCAGCCATTCTTTTTTACAAAGCCAAGCAACACCTTCCTCGGGTTTTTGCGCGGGCAGACCAGTTTTTGATATGCGATTTTTTTTCACCAACCAGTTGGAATTCCAGCCTCCATTATGTTAAAAAACCGCCAGTATGAACGAGAAAAACGCCCTAAATTGATTTTTTGAGGATGCAAGCGACAGCAGTACTCCCCTGTGTTAACTTTTGATGTCTCCACTGGCAGCTCATAGCCGTGACACCTGCCCTTTATTTGCCCAGGCCCCCTTTTGAAGAGGCCCCACGTTATTTTGTTGGTCAGTCCCAGGGACTACGGGATAATACGTCTTTCTCCACATGCTTCCGTTTCCAGACTTGCTGTTCCTGAACAATGCTAGGTAAAAAATCTGTCTGGTCAGGGCACTGGAGAAGTGGCGACTACATCTCCATGGGCATGCCACATGAGTCCCAGTGGGGGCTGTAACTGCGGAGGAGGATGTTGGAGCACAAAGGAAGTTCTGGAGAAATGAAGGTTTTTGTTTTTTTCTACTCAGTGACAGAGAGGAGGAGTCGGAGCATCCGGAGGTGTAGTAGAAGAGATACAGATGACAGTGGCAATACAGAAATGGCAGTGGGTGGGGCCCGGGAGTCCCATCACGAGTCACTTGTTGCAGATGGCCCCGCAATGCTGCTTCCTCACAAAGCAATGGACAGGGCCGAATAGTCAACACTCCACCCTTGGGCTGAATTTTTTGGGCCTCCACCACCCTCTTGGGGTGTCACAGCTTTTTTTTTCCAGCTGCCCGAGAGGAGGAACAACTTTGGCGTACTATGGAAGAATATTTGCAGATATTTGGCCGCCTGGCCTAGTGTGCACACATTGTCCCATCCTCTGTCAGTCTGGCGCAGGGGGATTCCTGCCATTCATCCTGTAACGTACTACTCTGCCGTGGAGATTGGCTTGTAGAGCTTCTGTTAGCATGCTCCATCAGTAGCTTAAAGATCTGAGTCCTTAATAAGCAGCTTTCCTCACCGGCCTCCTGCGAGTGATGGAGGGTATCCGCCACCAGCACCAAGCAGCAAGGACATGTGAGCAGACACTGGTGGTGGCCTACTTGGCCAGCCACTCTACAACCCCAGGTAAGATTTAGAATTCCCTGGAACTACTGGGCAACACAACTTGATCTAGGTGCCGCAACTCCAGTGAGTATGCAGTATGAATAAGCTGTTCCTCCCATCCAGCAGTTGTGACATCACAGAGGGTGTTCAGTGGCGGGCGAGGGCCCATTTTTTACCCCCAAGCAGGAGAAAACACTTGTCCGCACCTGTAATTGAAGAGCTGACCTTTTATGGGAATGGAAGAGGGGGGGGGCAGTGAGAGCAAGAAGGGGGGGAATTAACAGGTGGTGATTGGTCAAGGATTTCAATCAAAAACACAATGCCTTATGCATCAGATTTAGCATCCGTATCCTACGCCCACTTCAGAATGAGTCTGGAGTTCTAACTCCTGCCTCAGTCCACTATTCTTGATGACTGGCGCTCCGTACCACCCGCCTGTATGCACACTATCTGCTGCCGAGCTGCTCCATCTCTGCTCTCAACCATCTTATACCAGTACTGGAATTTCCCACCCACCTCCACACCTTTGTGGCATTGTGCCCAGCTCGGTCTGACCTACTACTGCTGGGCTGCCGGAGAGCCTCGAGGGAGGGGGGGGCGGTGGGAAAAGAGGAGGTCTGTGACCCCCCCTAGAAGAAGTCCACAACTCTGTCATTTTGTTAACTAACTTGTGACCTACCATATTGCTGTCCAGCCTCCAGAAGTTTTGTCATTAGTGACACTCTCTGCCGACCTCTGATGTGCTGCCCGCGCACCTTCACACTCTTGTCAGTTTCTTACGCAACCTCCTATAATAAGCCTGTCCCCTCCTCCCAATACCCACGGCTGATTTTTTCATTATTTTCCATTATTATTAACATTGTGGTCAATTTCTTCGCTGATATCATTTTTGACTCTGAGTGTCATTGTACCAAATAGTCCTAGTTTCTAGGTACGAGGTTATCATGTCATAGGGGGTATCTTAGGAGTAAGGGGTATGTTTTTAGCACCAACTACTCACTGCACATATTTTGCACATTTAATATATGGTTGTTTTCATTACACATCGACTAGTGTTCTATTTTGTAGCAAACAGAGATTTTCCTTTGTTGCCGGCCCATTTATTGTAATGCATGCACTGGATAGTGCCGTTTAATGTTTTTAAAAAGTTTTGTATATTTTTGGTGTTTATATTGTAACAATAAAGATGTATAATTTTCCAGTTACCTTCCTGTATAGGTCAGTTACCATTAGCACGTCACTATTGTCCTGATATATATGTCATAGTTTTTTGATGTTTGTGTAACTATAAGTATATTGTGCCTATATAGCTTCTCAATTGAAACACCCCTCACCATAATTTGTCATTGGTGACCATTCTGGTGGCCTACCTCATGCGTGCTGCCAACTGACCTCGTCTCCCTGGAACAACCCTGTGGACATTCCCATAATATGCCTTTTATCAACCCCTCCCAACCAGTCTATGACGTTGCCACTAATGGGTGTTTTTGGGATTTTCCCCTTCATTTTCATCTGTCAGAAGGTAATGAAAACTTCAAGTTGTAGTCAAAGGAGAGTGAGTGAATACAGAACACAGAGACAAATGGCCAAATATCTCCATGTTAACCTGTTCTCTCCTGGTTTTGGATCGACTCCTGTTTTTGTTTTGGGCTTTAGCCAATACGGTTGGCTTATTTGGAGTGATTGAAAGCGGAACAATAACGTTATGTATCAGAAGGTCATTAATCAGTGACGTGAAATGCAACAATTACTTTACTTCTACCGCCGACAGCCCTCATCGCTCTTTTGGGGGATTTTCTACTGTAATACAGGGTTTAAACATACAGTTTCTGTCGTAATCTATTGGATTAACTGATGGTCACGTGTAAAAAGATGCACTCTTTGATGTTTGAGTGGGATCTTGGGCCTCAAGCTAAATCCTTTTTACTTAAGCAAGCAGATTTACTAACTTGTCTGGCTGCGCGTTCCACCCCTTTTTTTTTTTTTTCACTTATTTGGTCAAATTTTGCCCCTGTAAGTGCCCATGAATGAAGAGTGAAACGAGTGGTGTGAGGTCTGTGCATGTCATTATACTAAAACAACACAGCACAACACACACCAAACAGAGGCTCCTGTAGCCAAGGAAAATATCTGTTTTTAAACAAACCCTTAACCCAATAAGAACGCTCTGGCAGCAAGCTCTATACTACACTACGGCAGTGTACAAGGGAATGTTATGAAGAGGGCTCACTGCTGAGAATCTCCCTCTTCATACAAGGTGGGGGGGTGTTGCAGCAACCGACCGTCGGCCTATTAACCCTATTCATTGCGCCACAATGGCCCGCCCCATCGGGGGGCGGTGATCGGGTTTTTGCCCAGGTAGCGCTTGGGTCTTCATTTGACCCGAGGCTATCTTGGCTTCTGCATAATCGTATAAACGAGCCCCAGTGGCTCATTGTATGAAATCGAGCTGCAAAAAAATTTTTGCCATATATTGCAATACAGGAAATATTGCATATATGGTATGGAATACGATCTGACCATAGATGGTCTAAATTAGTGTGAAAAAAAAAAGAAAACAAAAATGTTTAAAAAAAAAAAAGAAAAAAAATGTATAAAATAAAATAAATACTTCAAATCACCATCACGCCCTTTCACCCCTAGAACTGATATAAAACATATAACAGTAAATAAAACATATAAATCACAGACACATTAGGGTTCGCCGCGTTCCCAAAATGCCCGATCTAGTCAAAATAATAATATACGGTTTAGCGGCCGGCGGTGACTCTCCGAGACAGGAATGGCGCCCAAATGTCCGAAATGCGACTTTTTATTACACCCTTACAAAATAAAAAAAATCACTAAATAATTAAAATGATCAAAATGGTCGCACGACCTCCAAAATGAATGGCAATGAGAATGTACGCTGCATCATTTTTTGCAAAAATGATACCGTCACACAGCTCCATGCGCCAATAGTATGAAAAGTTATTAGCTCAGAAGAATGGCAAAACAATGTTTTTCTTTTTTGTATACATTCGTTTAAAAATAAAAAAATAAGAATTAAATTTTTTAAATGTATTAAAACACAATAAACCTATATAAATTTGGTATCACGTGTGCATTGCATGCAAAAATCAGCCGAACCAAAAATAAGCTGACGTGTTGTATTGGAGTGCACATGTCAAAGTTGTACTAAAATACCCACAAGACCGTTAACGCACGTGCAGGTTTTTTTTTAATAATTTTCACATTTTGGAATTTTTTTTAGCTCTGCAAGTACACGGCATGTTAAATGAAATAACATTTAAACGGAAAGTAAAATTTTGTTTAGGCACAACTAAGAAGAAGCAGCCCTGCCACACAGGTCCCTTGTACACCGTACAAAATTAAAAAGTTGATAGGAATTTTAAGGTGAAGACGAGAATGAGCGAGAAAACCCTTGCATCCTTAAGGGTTAATGTGATTAATCGACTGAATTGGCGAATTTGGTGAATCAATTTTGTCGGAAAATTCACTGGCGAACTCAGCAATCTGAATTCGTCCCACCTTCTAGTCAGCACCTTTTCCTAAACTGTTAAGGGAGAGTGAAAGATTTAATCCAGATCTTGTTATAAATTCCTCAACTTTTTATGTACACCATTAAAGAGTGTACACTTGTGTGTACCTTGCTATTAACCCCGTTGCGATTAAGGTGGCATTTAAAGAAGTCTCATGGGTTAAGAATCCACCTTCATACATGGTGGATGTGCCTGCCTGGCACGTCATAAGCAAGAGTGATTAGTGCCTGAAGAGGGTCTAGAACAGATCCAGTAGAAATCTCTAACTCACATGCATCGTAGCAATAAAAATGTCAGTTTGTCTGGTAAAAATGAATCATTACACAACAATGTAAGCTGAAGTATGAAAAGTTATTGCCATCATATGTAAATACAGGAAAAATATTTGGTGTAAATTTGAAAATTCTTGATTTTCAAAATTCAAAATGTTCTACTTTTTTAACAATGTCATAACAGCAAAAATACTTGATAACTAACATTACTCTTTGGCTGCTTTCATTTTGACATGGTTTTTTTTTATGCAATCTCTTTATTTTTGTAGGAAGTTTTTTGGGGCTTAGAACTTTAGGTAGTGCAATTTTTCACATTTTCTTAAAAAAAAAAACGCAAAAATCATGCGTATTGTGAGGCACCTGCTCAGATTTCAATTCACTTTTAGATCCTAAATAATTAGTAAAAACCCCATAAATTAACCCATACCATTTAATAACATTATACAAACTACCCCCTCACATATGTAAAACAACTTTTTATGAAGTCCGTTGTTAACCCTTTGTTTTTACAGGGGTTAAAACAAAATTGTGGTACAATTTTGAAATTTCTATTTTTTTTGGCTAAATAAGTGTGTTTTTTCAAAAATTGTTCACATTCTCAGTGGATAAAATCCCCAAAAGCTTCTACAAATTTGATACCGAATCTCCTCCAGAGTATAACATACCCCATATGTGGTGGTTTACCTGCTGTATGGGTACACACCATGGCATCGAAGGGAAGCTGTGCCAATTAGATCATATTTGAACAGCACTTTTTAATGACTATACACTTTATTTTTTTTTTTTTTTTTACGATTTGGACAAAAAGGGCTTTTTTTTCTGCAACAGAGATGAAACTTTACCTCAAAGAGAGAAAGGATGACGGGCAACTCACCATTGCTGTGAAAAATCGGTTTTCTTTCTTTATTTCAGTGCATAGTACAGGGAGGAGCGGACCTGGCGACGAGCCTTTTCGCGCCTACCTGGCGCATCCATCATCAAGCTTGATGATGCGCCAAATAGGCTGGACAACTGTATAAGCTGCCTGCTCTCTACTCTCCCTCCCTCCTCGCTACTTTGTCCCGCAGAAGTATGCCCTATGCTGCTCACGCTTAAGCTGTAGAAGGAAATACTGTTTTCAGCTTGTGCACAGGGCCTGCTGGTATTCATGCATTCTCACACTCCTTTCCTCTCCAGGGATGAGATATGGAAAGATTTTGCTTGTACCGTGGGTCCAGGAGAGTGAATACCCAGTAATCTGTGGCTGGAATAAATTTCTTTGAACGCGAGTGTCACGGGATAGGGCAGCAAAGCATGAAATCTGGTTGCGAACAGTGAAGGACCGAACAATGGTTCCCCTCTTCTGTCTCGCCAACATTCTCCTTCTCTTCTCTTCTTTCCTCCTTCATCCTCCTCCACCTCACTCCGATATGATTGCGCTGAGAAACAGACCTGAGGTGCTTTGGCTATCAACAAGGGAATCTTCTTCCCCCGTCTCTTGTGACGAGCGCAAAACTTCCTACTTCATCGCTGACCCAGAGAGTTTTTCCAACAGGCCAATCAGCGTTAGCGGGATGGTGAGGCTGATGATGGCGGCATCGCCACTGACCATCTGTGTTGACTCCTCAAAGTTACTCAGCACCTGACAGATAGCAGACATCCATGTCCACTCCTCATTGTAGACTTGAGGAAGCTGACTGACCTGACTACCAGTTCTGGTGGAAGTTGACATCTGGCAGTCTACAATCGCTCTGCGCTGCTGGTAAACTCTGGATAACATGGTTAAAGTTGAATTTCAACTCGTGGGCACGTCGCACAACAGTCGGTGAGCGGGCTGTTGGAGGCGGCGCTACGCTGCCCTGAGAGTGACAGCATCTGTGCTGGACTTCCTGAAATGCGCACAGATGCGGTGCACCTTCGTGAGCATATCAGACAGATTGGGGTATGTCTTGAAGAACCGCTGAACTATGAGATTTAACACATGGGCCAGGCATGGCACATGTGTTAGTCTGCCGAGTTGCAGAGCCGCCACCAGGTTACGGCCATTGTCACACACAACCATACCTGCGGTGCCAGCCACAGATCAGTCTGCGCCGTGATGCCCTGTAATATCTCTTGGGCGGTGTGCATTTTATCGCCTAGGCTCAGCAGTTTGAGCACCACCTGCTGTCGCTTATTGACGGCACTGCTGCTGTGCCTAGAGCAACCAACTGATGGCGCCATGCCCACGGATGGTAATTCGGAGGAGGAGGTGGAGGAGCGGTGGGAGGAGGAGGAGGCGTAGTAGGCCTGAGAGACCTGGACCGAGGTAGGCCCCGCAATCCTCGGCGTCGGCAGTATATGACCAGCCCCAGGGTCAGATTCGGTCTCAGCCTCCACCAAGTTAACCCAATGTGCCGTCAGCGATATATAGTGGCCCTGCCCGGCAGCACGCGTCCACGTATCCGTGGTCAGGTGGACCTTGTCAGAAACGGCGTTGGTCAGGGCAAAGATGATGTTGTCTGACACGTGCTGGTGAAGGGCTGGGACGGCACATCGGGAAAAGTAGTGGCGGCTGGGGACCCAATACCGAGGGGCGGCCGCCGCCATGAGGTTGCGAAAGGCCTCGGTCTCTACCAGCCTATAGGGCAGCATCTCCAGGCTAAGTAATCTGGAGATGTGGACGTTGAGGGCTTGGGCGTGTGGGTGGGTTGCACTATACTTCCTTTTGCGCTCCAGCGTCTGGGGTATGGAGAGCTAAACACTGATGGATGCTGTGGAGGATCGTGGAGGCGAAGATGGGGTTTTCGCACGGGAGGTGTTTGGGCCAGGGTCCTGGGCAGGGGGCTGACTAGCAGATGACACAGGGGAAGGAGCAGTGGTGTGCCCGGCCGGAGGTGAACGGGCCTGGTGCCATTGAGTGGGGTGTTTAGCATTCATATGCCTGCACATACTGGTGGTAGTTAAGCTAGTAGTGTTGGAACCCCTGCTGATCCTGGTTTGGCACAGGTAGCCCACCACAGTCCGTCAGTCATCCGGTGTTTCTTTTTTTGTTTGCTTGTGGCTGGGCTTGCTGGCACTAGTAGTGCAGCTAGTACCATATTGTGAGGAATTTGCAGGGAGACTTGCGACCGTTGTGTTTAGCTCTTAGTGACACACATATCCATCTCAAACACCGAAGTGGGACAATTTATTAGGGGTTTGATTTGAATTAGGCACAGTCTGCTCATTTATTTTTTTCTATAACTCAAAGTCATCAGGTACAACACAAAATCCAGTTGTGTGCTGTAGGTTAGAAACTAGCCATAGCAATAGGATAGCATCGTTTGGTTAAAAAAAAAATAATAATTTTTACACTTTAATTTTGAAAATGTTGAACCCAAGGGCTAGGGGTAGAGGACAAGGGCATGGGCATCCAACTACTGCAGGGGTCAGAGGCCATGGTCCTGGGTGGGGTGAGACACCACCTGCTGATGAGGGTTCATGTCTCAAGTTACTGGGACTCGTGGTAGAGCACTGTTGAGCCCAGAACAGTGCGAACAGGTGATGTCGTGGATTGCGGACAATGCTTCTAGCCATTTGTCCACCAGTCAGTCTTCCACCAGGATCAGCAGGGGTACCACCACTACCAGCTTAACTACCACCAGTATGCGCAGGCATATGAATGCTAAACACCCCACTCAATGGCACCAAGCCATGGCGGCGGCCGCCCCTCGGTATTCGGTCCCCAGCCGCCACTACTTTTTCTGATGTGCCGTCCCAGCCCTGCACCAGCATGTGTCAGACAACATCATCCGTGCCCTGACCAACGCCGTTTCTGACAAGGTCCACCTGACCACGGACATGTGGATGAGAGCTGCCGGGCAGGGCTACTATATGTCGCTGATGGCACATTGGGTTAACTTGGTGGAGGCTGGGACAAAGTCTGACCCTGCGGCTGGTCATGTACTGCCGACGCCGAGGATTGCGGGACCTACCTCGGTCCAGGTCTCTCAGGCTTACTATGCCTCCTCCTCCTCCCCCACCTCCTCCACCTCCTCCTCCGAATTACCATCCGTGGTACGCCATCAGTCGGTAGCTCTTGGCACAGCAGCAGTGCCGTTGCTAAGCGACAGTAGGCGGTGCTCAAACTGCTGAACCTAGGCGATAAAAGGCACACCACCCAAGAGCTATTACAGGGCATTTTACATTCTCCACCAGGTAAAAGCAGCTCAACCTGAATAATGTATGGACTCCTCCTCCTCATTCTCCTCCTCTTTGTACACTAAAGCAGAGGAATCTGGATATTTTTTGCCAGGGTCAACTGGCTCTAGCTATAGTACTCTATTTATTTAATTTTTCTGGAGGGCCACCTACCCGGTACTCTGTTTTAAACAATTTTTAGGACTGCCACATACAGGCACTCAATCTATTTATTTTTTCTGGAGGGCAATCTACCTGCTCCTCTGGTTTGAAAACTTTTTTGGACTGCCACATACAGGCACTATCCAAATTTAATTGTCTCCATAGCAGCCTTCACACGTCGTCTTTATAGCTACCTCCACACGTTATCTCCATAACTGCCTCCAAAAGTCGTCCATATAGTTACATCGTCCCCTTAGCAAATGAGCTGTGTCAGGCAGAATTTTGGGCTCCACATTTTCCTCCTTCTCCTCCTCTTTGTACACTAAAGCAGAGGAAACTGGCTATTTTTTGCCAGGGCCAACTGGCTCTAGCTATAGTACTCTATGTGTTTAATTTTTCTGGAGGGCCACCTACCCGGTCCTCTTTTTAAAACAATTTTTGGGAGTGCCACAAACAGGTACTTTATGTATTTAATTTTTCTGGAGGACCACCTACCTGCTCCTCTGGTTTGAAAACTTTTTTGGACTGCCACATACAGGCACTACTCAAATTTAATTGTCTCCATAGCAGCCTCCACACGTCGTCTTTATAGCTGCCTCCACACATTGTCTCCATTGCTACCTCCACATATCATCTCCATAGCTGCCTCCCAAAGTCGTCCATATAGCTGCCTCCATACGTCCCCTTAGCAAACGAGTTGTGTCGGGCAGAATTTTACATTTCATTTCATTTACCGATATTATTTCAGCGTTTCTTGCGCATCTGTTTACATTCCCCTCACCCGACATAACCAAAACTTATAAGAACAGTACTACACTTGATCTTATACAAAAGGTTCTTAGAAGTGCTGTTTGTAGCCCCCGCCTGCTTTGAAAATTATAATTTTTTCAAAGTAAACGCTTCTGGTCCCCAGGCCCATTTTGGGTGGGGAGGAGCCGAGAGACAGAGGCTTGGACAGGCGAAAGCTCGAATGGCAGCAGACCGCCAGCTCCTTCCCAAGATCCAACTAACATAGTTTTAACTGCAGCACCTTTAAT